>CM056452.1:28040881-28640881 GCA_029783895.1 Triplophysa bombifrons | reverse complement strand
ATACAGCAGGACAACAAGATCATATGATGCTATCACAGGGTGTGTGCGCAGATTTGTATACGGATCTATACTTAGCCATTTACAATCTCATACACTTTGATAAAAAACCTGTTTTCATTTCTGCATGTTATGTGATATCCTACAAACATATACAGCATACATGCATGCATTAGATTAAAATATCATTACACACTGTCAGACTTTTCAAAGAGCGAACAGATTTATGTTTCATTCACAAAGGATGCGTTTCTTCAAAAATAAAATTAAGAAAGAAATAACGTGCAAAAAAGAACAACCTCATATTCTTTCATTAAAAACTTATATTCCTGCATGTGATGTTGTTTATTAGGCCTACATACACACACACATACTGTACACATACAATACAAATTTGCTACATGTACTGTTTATCAGGACCAAGTTAAGCAACACAGCACACTTTCAAACTAATAGATGCTAAACCTTTAAAAAACAGTTTCTAATAGTGCTCATTCACACAATATGCAAAAATTAAATAAAAGAATGAAACAAAAACCCACGCTAGACTTGACATAGCATTGCATGGTTGCAAAAGCCGTAGACACATCTGATGCATTAACCAATAATAAACCAATAACCAATGAGAACATTTAAAGTAAATTAGCTCTAAACTAATCAAGTCATTGTTACAGGAAATACATATCTTGTATCTTATGCTAAATATTGTTGGGAAAATATGTATTTTTTCTTGAACCAAGCTTTCCTTTGGATTAATACAGTCTCAATGCTTTTGATCACATTTGATCAAATCATTATTTTGATATTTGTAATCCATTCTCTTGGAATTCTGTCCATAAAAAAGGTTTATAGTTCGCTTTTTCTTCATAGTTCGAAGTGCTCTTTCTTCAATGTAAACATGAGCCACCGGGCATCGTGCCGGCAAATCAGCGTGACAAATATTTTTGTCTTCCATAACACATAAAGTGCAAATGTAGTTAATGATCTCAGAGCCTACACTGATTTCAGTTTATGTTTGACAAATCTCTGCACTACACAACTTTCCCATTGTAGGCTTGTAATACATCGACATCGCTGAATTCTAATACTCATGCGCTTTTATAGCTCGGCCTAGATTTGATGCTTCGCTCCATTGCCTCGAATTCACATCATGAGCAACGGCTTCTAAATCCAACACCATCGCTTGTTATTTCTGTGGCACAAAGCGTAAAATACTCCTTTACAGCTGTGACAGAAGGCTTTTGTAACACAACGCTCTCGGAGGAAAAGCTTAAAGGCAAATCAATTACACAGCCCTACAATGGCAAAGAAACGCTTGTTCTCCAATCCTCCTCTACGAAATTCACAGGCTGAATGTTCCATTCAGGAGACTATCGAGATCTTCTCACCTCACTGTGCGGAGGAATGAAGAGAGCTTGTGGAGGACGTGAGCACTTCTTACACCAAAGTTATTCGCATTCACAAGCTATACCTTCAAAACAAATGATACAGAAAATGGAAAGATATTTTGGCAGCAGAGCTTATACAAATATTTTATTTACATTTACATTTACATTTAGTCATTTAGCAGACGCTTTTATCCAAAGCGACTTACAAGTGGGGTAGGTAATGGAAGCAATTAGGACATCATAAGTACAACAAAAGCATAAGTGCAATCAAAAATAAGGTTCATATAGTCCAACACAGTATACAGAATCATTAATACATTTTTTTTGTTTTGTTTTTTTTTTTTTAAAGAAGAGAAGAAAAGAGTAGAGAAGAGAGTTGAGTCAGAACAGTTCAGTCAGATGTCAGATGTTGGCGGAAGAGATGTGTTTTCAGGCGTTTCTTAAAGATGGCTACAGAGTCTGCAGATCTTGTAGCAGCAGGCAGATCATTCCACATAGGTGGAACAGATCCGGAGAAGGTGCGCGAGAGAGATTTTTTACCTTTATGGGATGGCACCACAAGACGCCGTTCGTTTGCAGATCGTAGGGATCTGGCGGGTACATATGTCTGCATTAGTGAGTGAAGATAAGGTGGTGCCAAACCAGTCGTGGTCTTGTAAGCCAGGAGCAGAGTCTTGAATTTAATGCGAGCGGCTATAGGGAGCCAATGTAGCTTAATGAGTAGAGGAGTGACGTGTGCCCTCTTCGGTTCATTAAAGATAACTCTTGCCGCAGCATTCTGGATCATCTGTAGAGGTTTGGTTGTGCAAGCTGGAAGTCCTCCCAGTAGCGCATTGCAGTAGTCCAGTCTGGACAGGACTAGAGCCTGTACTAGGACTTGCCTAGCATGCTCCGATAGGAAGGGTCTAATTTTCCTGATATTGTAGAGGATGAATCTACAGGACCGGGCGGTGCTGGCAACTTGATCTGTGAAGTTGAGCTGATCATCGATCACCACTCCCAGGTTTCTGCGAGAACAGCAGGTCATTTTATTCAGATAGCACTTTTCAGGGTGCACATAGTTTCAAAGCACCTTTAAAGAAAAGAAGGTAACTGTAAGTTTGCTGACCTACGGTTTAACATGGACTCTCTTTAACCATAGTGACACAATCAAAACCAAGCACTATTTTCAGTCTGTATTTGCTTTGAGCAAAACTCTCAACTCCGTGTTTCTTGAGTGACTTTACATAACAGCTGACTGCTTCAAGAGCAAATAATACAAACCACTTATTTTACAATCTTTGAGAAAATTATCTCAAACTAATCCGACTGATATACAGTAGGGAATGATGCGTATGTTGGCAGTGGACCATTATGATTTTTCACAATGTGACTTTTCATGACAATTCAGCCTAGAAAGGATCATTACTGTAATGCCTCCAGAATCATTTTTTCAGTTATTCCTAGTGTATTAGGAATAACTAATACATTGGGAATTATATAATAAAGTGTAGTGCTTTTTCCTATAATATATTAGTTTTACTGAATTTGTTCATTTTTTTATATATTTAAAAAAAATGCTGCTGTCCTTCTGAAACCTTGCTCCATATTTTGTGATTTTCGTTTTTGCCAAAACTCATTATTGATTAATCAAATATCTATAAAGCAAATAGTATTAAAAAGTGCTTGTCAACTTTGACAGCATTAACAATTTAAAAAAGTTCAGTGTTTCTCCATTTCCTGAAAAACAGTGAATTTGGACATCAAAAGTCTTGGAAGGACAGTGATGGAATAAAAAAAAAATTCTACATACAAGTACAACAAATTACAACATTACAGTAATTACTACTGTAGCGAATGTGGTTTGATAAATATCAAACATTTAGTCCATTACAGTAATGAAAACACTAAATAAAGTTTCAATTCTTAATAGTCTTAAATAGACATATTTCATGTTTCCCTTTCGGGGAATTCCTAAAACATTTCTGAGATTTCCATGCTTTCAAATAGGTCTTTCATTCTGTGTATGTGTATACATGATGAGCTCGCAAAAAACTATAAAACAACCGCACTTTTTATTTAAAATTAAATTTGAGACGCCGATTAAAGAGGGTTTCAAAAATTACTTGTATAATATTTATTTATGACAGCAAAGTGCCCTCAATTTTGAGATGCTACTACACAAAGCTAAACTAATAAGTTACTTAGTAAACTCAAACAATAAGTATACTGAAAAGAGAAAATGTAAAAATGGCAAATAGACTTCAAGCTTTAGTTTTGTAGTAAATCCGAGTGCTGATGCCATGACAAACTTGGCACAGTTAAGACCTCATATGCAGCTAGAGGCAGCCACATGGCCGAGACTGGCACAGCTATCCGGGCACAACACCGCCCATACCTACATGTACACAGAGATCAGGATTAACATGTAGATCCATTCTGGAAGAGATCCTGAGGGTTATGACCTTTACTGCAGACAAAAAATCATGTTATGATAAAAAATTGTAAACTTAATCTATAGAACCATACATAGCCGATATATGGTTATCTAATGACAGCCTTCTTAAAGGTCTAATCTAACTTTAGACTTAATCAAAGTCTAATATCATCTGGTTATTTCTGCCATGTTGAAAATAAAACAGGTGTGGGAACAGGGACCAGAACATCTTACAGATTTTGAAGTGCACTACTGGGCAAGTAGCCCAAGTAAAAACCCTTCCGACAGCATAGCAACACACAACAAAGTTTTCTTCAAAACCAGAGTTCAATTTAAAACGTTAAACTTATTCCTACAATGTTTCAAGTGCGTGACTGGGCATATTATTTCTCTAGTGGGCCGCCCTTTAAAGAGAGCTTTTTCAAAGAGGTGATGATATTGCGAAGCACTGAAGGGAATTCAACATGTCCTGTAAATTTGTAAGTAACGCTTAACTCTCATATTTCCAAGGTTGTTCTGACAGAGGCGCTAAGATGTTTTGGAATGTATCTCACAGAAATTGCAAATCTCCTATTGATTAAATAATGTTGGTATATTTGTCACATGTACACCACAGCCCCCCCCCTCCATTTCACTGAACTGGAGGGCTAAAATATAGCAAGCTGTAATCAGATATGGACGCAATAAAGCTAATGTTTGTATAGTACAGTATCATAATATACGGCACATCTTTCAGTTCACGAAACAGCCGATATTGCGATTCTCAGAAATGAGAACATCTAGAAATGAATGCAAGCTCAAACATCATAAGCCAAATACAATTAACCCTGTTTCATGTGTAAATATTTCTGAAAGCAACACATAAAAAACATTTCTTTCAATGTTGTTTCGTTTTGTATAAACAAAAAAGTTTTGCAGACTGTTATTTTATATTGAATCCTTTGATCACATTGTTTTCAGAACAAGACTAAATGATCTATTTAAGAGGCTCAGGCGATCTGTGTTTTTGCACACGATTGATATAATCTCGGTTTCCAATCAGGGTACAAAAATAAAAGTTGTAATTGAGGTTTTGGGCAAATTGTCAGCTAACGCAGTTGTTTAGAAAATGTAAAAATTCAACCTCAGTGATAGATTAACTTATGATAAAAAAATTATAAATCATACATATTGAATGCATTAAACTTAAAGGGGTCATATGGCACGAATACAAGTTTTTCTGTCTTTGGTTTGTATAAGTTGCCCATGCATGTATAAGACACGTAAAATTGCAAATATTGAAGTGTTGGAACAAAAGATGCATTCTATCTAAAAGCGAATGCTCACCCAGACTTGCCTGAAACGCCTCAAGTAATCACACCCCCACAAATTTACGTAAGTTTGTGGTATGAGTCGACCAAGACCGCCCAAATGTATATGCAAGTAAGGTGGGCGTACCTGTCAGTACAATTGCTTTGGAACCTGATGTTCCAAATATGGCAAGAGGCGTTACATTTCTGTCACACGCTTGCTGTATTCATCCAATCACTACACACTGTTTAACTGGCCAATCATAGCACACCTCGCTTTTCAGAGCAATGAGCTTTGTAAAAAACCTGTTTCAGAGAGGCAGGGCAAAGAGGAGATACAAACGTGCATGGTATGTGGAAAATACAGCCTATTTTAACCTTTAATCATGTATACACATTGCATTGCATCTAAAACAAACAATAATATTTATTTTAGCCGTTTAATCCAGTTGACCCCTTTAAAAGACAACATGTGATTTGTGCCTGGATGCATGAATAAAGTCAACATTCTGTAAGATTACTGGTATGATTGAACGCGGGTCATCTTGCCATGGAGGTTTTCGTCTGTTTTTGAGAAATTAGCACAACACAAGGGTTAAATGTTCTAAAATGTTTTCTCTTTCTGGTAATTACAGTGATTAATGAGAGATCCTGGAGCAGGGATAGTGTGAGAGGAACAGAGAGAAAGAGAGACGAAAGCGTGCCTGCCATCTGCATGAGTCTATCTGCCAAAGACCTAACCAGCCTATATATTACATCCCAACCTGACACTGCCAACTGCACCCTGATCTATCACTGACTCCAATGCCAAGTAAACTCCACAAGTATTTACACATTATCTAAATCCTTCACACTTCATTTTATCACCTTTTCGTGCTGTAGACGACTCCCTAAATGCAGCACTTAAAGCAAGTCAAATGATTCTTAAGTCTCTGTTTCAGGATTTTACATTGGACACCAAGTGGTGAGGCAAAACAGTACACATATATTAGAAATGTATTTATTTACTTTAAACTGCATATTCCAGATAGAAACTGCAATATGATACATGTATTAAAGCAAGTCAAATTCTGTTTTGAGGAAAGCACTTTACTTGCTTTACTACAAAGCGCCTACAATACATGCAACACATACTGTGGATATCGAAATATAAAATAAATGGCCTGATAAAAGATCATATCTTTTAAATATACAGTATATCCAGGTGGGCTAAATTGATTACATATTTATTTATTTTCAAAAACCTCTGTTTGGAAGAAAATATAAAGACCTGACCCCTTTGGAACTTTAATCGAATACCCCTGGTATATGCTATGGGTGGTTGACAGCACAAATTCAGAAAAAAAATGAAACTTTATGAGTCTGTCTGTCAAAATGACAAACAATGAGAAAGTCTAGAGCAACCACCACTTACTGTAACTGGGTAAGCACAACTTTCGAAGAAGAAATATGCCATCCTACCTGGGTAAACTTCAGCCAAATTTGAATGTCTTCTAACCTCATTTATAAAACCCACCCCATTGCGTCAGGGAAACCGTTCAGCAAAAGCGCATGCAGGAGTGATGCGCGGGCGTCAATCTGAATTGCCTTCTTTCGAGCTTCAATAGTATTTCTCATAAAGTGGGAGAAATATATTGAATCATACTTTGTCATAACGGCCAAATGTGAATCCCATCTCCATCCATCTATGCACATTAAATGAATCGCAGAGACGTCATTCTGAGAACCACCAGCAAGGACATCACGGCCATTTGCGCTGAAGTGGAGACCCATCTGTTTGCGCTGGCTATTAGAGAGACCCTGGCCTGGAAAGTGAATGTTGAAAATTTCAAGCACACCAATGGTTTATCCACAGCAGACCTCAGGCCAACAGCAGGGTCCCTGTTACCCGAATAAGATAGGCCAAATCGATAGAGTACCTCATGAACAACATCCCCACTCCAAATTACCAATTTCAGAACCAAAAATAGTGGAAAATAACAAAGTACCGGCGAGTTTGATTGTAAGGTGAAGGACGGAATAAAATATGATATAGTGCAATATTGCAATAAAATATGACTTGAAAACTTAGTTAGAACTGGTCACAAAACACTCCTTGAGTCTACGGTTCTTTAAAGTTTTAAAGAACGAAGTGCATTTTCAATACATACACATTTGATTCCTTTAACAAAGAAGTTGCTAAGACAAAAAACAGCCTACTTTTTCCGGCACAAGGTCAGCTGTTCTGGTATTTCGTTGACGTGACAGTAATGATGCTTACAAACCAACCATGTGGACTCGCTTGCTCTTAAACAAATATGTAAAAAGCTTCCCAAACAGTCTTGTTTACACTTCTCTATAGCTCTGATACCAGTGATCCAGAAGGAAGCGATGGGTAAACGCTAAGCCCCATGAGGTGAGATTTAGGATAAACCATGCTGAAAGAAAATCCCTGCCAGTTCAGCTGGTCGCAAGTTCTTCTTAAAAGCATTGTTCTTCCAAAAATAAAAATCTGCCTTTTGCCGCCATTTTGAGAGGGGCAAGACTGCTATTTGAACACATAGTAAACAGGGAAGATGTGTTTTTTTCTGGACGAAAAGCACTAAAACGTTTACATTTCTTACAATTAGGCACTCTTTTCATACAGAATTGTGGACAAAGCACCTAAAATGTCTCTACAATTGTCTCTATGCCTGAGTCATTGGGTTAAGGAAATGTGGGTGTGTTTAATTATGTGTTAAAATCAGAAGTTCAGTTAACAGTTAAGGCTATTTGCAGAGCCTTTAACTTTAAAATGTAAATTAAACTCTTCTTATTTCGAGTTATGGTTCAAACACTTTTATGCTAATTGCTGTCGGTCACCCATCATGGCTCCGCAGGTCAGTCTGAAGTACCGCAGTGCAGTTTTTGCCAAACAGACCCGAGGAGACAGGGAGGATTAGCGACACATTTGATATTACTCGTGGGCCAGTCTGAGAACTTCAGGTGTCAATGAAGAGAGTTGGATTTTAATGAGGGAAACTTGAGTGTGGGTAGTCATTACTCGGGCTAATCAGTCACAGAGGACAGCGATGGCTTTGTGCTAATTAAAGGAGGATTGTGTGTCCTGGTGGTCTCTCTCAGAGGACTGAAGTAATGAACCAAGAGCTCAGTGGTCCACCTTCCTCATGCCTCCAGTAGCAGTTTTGGAAAATGAAACAATTCTTATTACATCACGACAAAGAAAGCCTGCATCTGCCCTTATGATGTCAACAATTACATTAGGCTAAAGCTTGCTGGCTAGCTAAGTTGCTAAACACTAGATGACGCTATTTAGCATGTTTGTTTTGTCATTGCGTCGTAGCGGTATTCTGTTAGGGTTGGCGCTGTTTTGATTTCTTACTCTCAGTGATGACATACCCAGGGTTGCCAGATCTGCGTAAAACCAACAAATTGGCTAACCAAAACTAGCTCAACGACCCCAACCAACGAAATATATTTTTAAAAAATGCAGCTTCTGACCTAAAATATATTTTGTACAGTCATAATTATGCATTATACTGCGGTCACACTAGATTTATCAGAATGTTTTTGTCAGTTACATATCATAGATTTCAACATATTTGCACTGTTATTGTCATTTTCAGAACCCCAAAATTGAATTGTGCTGTATTATTGTTATTATTGTATGTATGTTCCAACGGAAAAGGTCAAGTCATGGCGTGTTAATTTTCTATTGGTTACATATCATCATGTGATAAAAATTCATAAAACAGAGTTAACCGAACTTGACCTTTAAAACGCAGCGGTATTAGATTTTTTTGCAAAAGCTTGCGTTTCTGGTCTACCGCATTAAAATATGTATAAATTGAGGTCAACACATTGAAATTCATAGTGTGACCGCGCCATTACCCATTATTTATACGTGAAAATGACTGTATAGTAGTAATCATTGACACAGTCAGTTTTCATAAATGAGTTCATCTTAACTTAAGAATGACAGCTCACAAACAACCATCTTTTAACTGTGTCGAAAAAAGTAAAAGTAATCCAATTTTGCAGGAAAACTGCTGACTTCACAATCCTACACTTACTGTGTTTTAATACCCAAAAAGTACAGTACATATTTTTATATTAAAAAAATATATATCAACGTGTCCTGTGTGCAGTAACATCTTCTGATCTAAGTTTTGTCTAAAGTTCTGGACACAACTGTTACTCAGGAGTACTCAAAGTTATTCTGACGATTGTTTGTACAGTATTGTTCCTTTAATGTGTATTGATAAACAGCAGAGGTGTGTTGATAGAATCTGATTGTTTTGTTTTTACCGCAGTAGAGAAAGAAAGGATTGGTTCTTTGTGGCGGAAATGGTAGGGGCAAAAACAATAGTCTATTAATGATCCTCAGACATTCCCCGAGATGCATCTCAAAGTTAACAAATGTTCTCAAGATTCCACGGGACTCACCCCGCTCATTTGGTATTCTGGCCGCGGAGCTTCATTGCCTGAGGAAGTCATCCATTAGCAGAGAATGGGAGTGTTGTAAAGGATTTTCTCACAAATCACTTCTTTTCCTCTTTTCATCCAGTCTGCGCGCTCTCTCTCCGTCTCTCGTGCAACACTTCATTATTCTCAGGGCCATTTTGTTAATGTTTCATCCTTTTTTTTGACTCCTTTTAAATTAACAAGTATCTTTGCACTGCTGAACAAAAGACTAGACTTACTTGCCCTAACTGCAAGTTTAGTAAGGACAGAACACAACACGACTACAAAAGCTATATCTATTTTCAAGGAAATGCATTAAAAAGCCTGAAAAATATATAAGCCAACATGATTAAAAAAATCATAAAAAAACTCTTGGGTAGCTGCCATTAAAACTTGCGTATTATTAAAACTATACTAACTTACATTGATTCAAAATTTCACACAATTTATGTTACATTAATATTCTTCTGCACATCTTCTCAATTATAATTTTAAAATATCCATGAGTAAATTTAAGAAAATTATCTATATATTCTGGCAAAAAATATGTCTTAAAATGGCCAACACAAAATAAGCAAAGAGAAATGCAAAAGATATAAAAAATAAAGAAATTCCTCCACAATATCTTTAAGATTCCATTCCAAAATAATGCAACTCAAATCTAAATGACATCGAGTTAGCTGGAACATCCCATAACACTCTTCCAATGTGCTCATTTGCATTTGAGGGTATGATTTTTACAGACGTCACATGATTGACATCTGGCACAAAGTTCAGACTGTAAATCTTAGCTATTAAAATACACTTCCGATCAACAACAGTCATTTTAATCCACTCAAGAGAAAAAGTCAGACGGCAATTACTGACCTTAACACATTGTACCTCCCTCAGGACTAGGAGAACTCACTTGAAACCAAATCAGGAATTATACAGACTCACAAGTATGTGTAAAAAAATCTTCCTTTTGATATCTCAAGGGACGTTGCAACTCTGAGCAAAAAGTACAAAACCATTTAAATTTCTAAATGCTTCAAAAAAAGTGCATTTGATTGTTTAGTCTAGGCATACATGGGCCTGAATGTCATCTGCAGAATCATACACTCAGTGTGTAACTTTATTCGTTTTTAATGTTTTTGTTTAGCATTGTACCTTGGTTTCTAGTTCATATGTTAGTTTATACTCATGGGTCACCAAACATGCACTTACATGGTCCTGGGAGATCACAATAAACTGTATCTTATTTACAGTACATTAAAAAAAGCACCCTTATCGTTAGCTGTAGGCTGGACATATGCAAAACAAACAAAACAAAAGAAGAAAAATATAGCATGTCTGTTTATAAATGAGAGCTCTGAAAAGTTTAGACTCCTGAGAATCAAACCTTTGGCCCTGATGTTGTTAGCACTGTGTTTTACCGGCTAAGCTACAAAAACACCAAAAAGTAAAAAGTAAATACACTGAGCCTTAAACTGTGGGGAAAGAAAACTTCTAACTTGGGTAAAACAATAGAGAGAAAAAACTTTTACAATCACAAACGTTGCTGTAGCCCAACACGGAAGCCTTTCATTAGACATGGAGAATCAACAAATGGGTGATGAAGGATTCCTTTAGTTTAAACTCTTGTTAAAATAACAAAACTGACTAAAGATCAATGTGAAATTCTGTTGTGCTGTGTATAGCACTATTAGCACAGAAACGTATGGTACATTTTCAATATTTCTTTCATGAAACTCAAATGGAGAATTTCCAAATAAAGTTTCTCTAGACTAAACAGTTTTTCAGAAAAAATACGTCTTTTCAATACAATGAAAGGTAATGGTGACTGAGACTGGTAATCCCTAACGTTACATTTACATTTAGTCGTTTAGCAGACGCTTTTATCCAAAGCGACTTACAAAATGAGGACTGACATCTCATTTTGCACTCCACAAAATGAAACTAATCGATGCAACAACAAAAAAGAATTTCTAGAAATGTTTTAACAGTTTTGATTTTCAGTAGTAGTATCCCTTTAATTCTATAACATGGTTTAGGAACCCAAAACATTGCTTTTCAAAGCATGTACAAAGGGCAGAATGAAATATCATTATTCAATTAATTCATAAATAGATTTAAAAAGTAATGCTTTAGTTTATTCACTTTTTAATTCGGTACCGTAAAAAGGTAATTGAAAAGCACATCTATGTTAATAACCTGTCACATTCGGCAAATAATTGCCGAAAAATTGAGTCATGCTCTAAAATTGGACTTGCTGTTTTTTGCTGTTTACCATTCAATCTATTAAAACTATGGGCTAAAACTATTAAAACTGTGAAATATTGTCAAAAGGTTTAAAATTTTAAATTTTGTCATCACTTAGTGGCCGGTACTCAACCCATTCACTTCTATTGTATGGACAACGAATCCAACGCAAGTCAATAGGTACCACCATTGTTCGGTTACTAAATTTTTTCAAAATATCTTCTTCTTTTTATCAGAAGAAAGGAAATCATACAGGTTTGACAAGAGGGTCAGTAAATGATGACAAAAATTTGATTTTGGGATAAACTTTCACTTTAATGAACAGCTGACATCAACTGCACCCCTTGTTTACTTATTATAAAAATTACTATAATATATGATTAAGGCTTAAATTAAGACTTGTCTTTGACAAAAAAGAAACATCAGATCTATCTAGAAGTGTAAGAAAAGTAATTCATTGCTCCATCAGTTGTCTAGAGATGCTTCCTCTATATGACAGAATGTCAGCTTCACTTTATTGAGCATGCTTATGTTGTTAAGAACACGTCTGTCTGATGCAATTAGTTTGTAACGGGAGTTAATTGCTTTGCTTTCACCTGAAACTTCTAAGAATTTACAAAACCAAACAGGACGGTTGACAACAACTACATCTGTGATCTCAGCACGAGGAGAAACATGACAGAACAAAAGAATATTGGATCAAATATAAAGTAAAAAAACAAGTTTCAAATCATTTATATATAAGGGTTCCTTTTTTATTGTTTCTTCTGAGGTCTCTGCCATACAAAATACTATGAAAAGCACCCTACAATGTTTTAGAACAGTGTCTTACTATATACTTTAGTTTCGTTGATAGAAAAATACCGACTCAGACATTCCCAATTATCTGCCAGTAGAAATGCTGCATTCAAGACCTCTCGGAAGTGGGATATTTCCCACCACAAACGCGGAACAAGAGAACAGTTCAACTCATTATTTCCGGGTAGAAGTAGGAATTATTGAATTTCCGAGAGCACGTGTCTTGAAGGCAGCCTAAGCCAGCAGCTATCCTCAAGTAACCCCTGCAATGACAGAAGGGCGATGCTCCCCTTTGAAAAACCCAAACTGTCATGTGGGTTTTCTGTGTAGCCTGACACATCTGATATAAGCATTACTAGTATGCTGCATACTCATGTTAAGCTCACAAAAACACATCTACCAAACAGCCTGCACATCTACCTGTGCAGTCACAGAGAAAATAGAAACTAAGAGGTTTTGTCTAACTCACAAACACCTGTCTGTATTAACTTCAATACATCCTGATATAAAGAAAATTTCAATGACATTGCATATAGCATCGACAGCCCTAAAGGACTTTTTTATGGATAAATCATTTAGAAAAGCTTTGAAGACATACTGTACCAACCGGACAAGAATCTCAGAGAGAGAGAGAGAGCCAGTAAACTTTAAGATCTGTGTTTAATGTTTTTTTCACCAACAAGGTCTAATTTTGCCTCCAGATGGTGCAGCAGTGCCCTCTACAATCAGGTTTCTGGACCATGCTGACCTTCCAAATCTTTGACTCTTTGCTCGGAAATTAATAAATATAATAAATTGATTTATAAAAAGCAAATATATTCTGATAAATGCATAAATAAAAAAAGCACTCAATCAACACATACTACTCTAGATGGTTTCACTAGCAACAACATAAACAAACGTTATGTGGCCGAAAAGTAACTTCTGGTAGACCTCTACAAAAAGGATATAATTTAATACAATTAATATACAATTAATTCTTAATTTAAATTAATATTAATATACATTAAATCTAAAATATATTGTTATATTATAACCAAACACAGACTAAAATTAAGCTTTGGGCCAGCCGCGTGCTTCCGATGAACCCATCCTATAGCCTACTACAACATCAACCAATCACAGTTTAAGTAAACTGTTAACATTCATTATGAGCTTTGTTTGAACTTGTTAAAACATGTTGTTAAAACATACTTCTTAAAACAGGAGAAATTCTATTATTAATTTACAATTTTGCCAATAAAAGTATTAGATTTTTTACATAAACATGATTGTATCCATGATTCATATTGTGTATTCAAACACTATACAATATATAAGGATCAACAAATTGATAATCAATATTTTTAATGATAAAATTTCATCTTTCCCAGAAACGTCTTATAAATAGGCAGTGCTGAACAAATGAACAACAATGTTATGTCATTATTTTACTAAAAAGATCTGCTTCATTAGCATTAATTCTGTGATTATATTTGTAAACCACCTTTACAATTAAATTAAATTAAAATATAAAAAACAGCAAACAGTTTAAGTTCTTAATTAAATTGCATATTCATTTAGGCATTTATCTCAGCTATGCCATATTCCATGTAAATTGTCTATTAAACTAGAGCCATGCTCATTATAATCCGCCCAAGACTCATTGTTTTAGATTAGGTTTTTGAAACATAATGTGTCTGTACGGGAAATGTGTTCTACACTTGAAGTGATTACTTATTAAAATAATTAATGACTCTCTACAGCATGCTAATATGTTTTCTTCTACCCCTCTGGACAGATATTGTCTTCAAAAGCATAAAGTAGCATTACATAAAGAACACATTTGTAGAATCGAGGATATGCATGACACAATGTCTTCTCCAGGTCTCAGCACTATACATAAGCGAATGATGAATAAATAAATAAAAAATGTATCGCTCTTGTACCAGGGGTCCTTAGGAAGCAAAGGTGTCCGACTGCATGATGTTTTCTTGGTGACGAATGCACCAGTTAAAGAAGAGTGATGGATCATGGCTTTCTCTAGAAATTATAGACCTCCACAGAAACATGCTAGTCTGTGATATCCTTGGTAATTATTATTTTCTCCATACCAATGTGTTCTTTAAAGACAAATTGCAATACATAACACTGAAAAAAATCACTATTAATTGTAGATATCTGTGGACTGGTGTTGGACATCATGGAACGTCTACCAGAATGTTTCTTTTCTTTGAGCTGGTGTCGTACAGTCATGAAACCCCCATCTATACAGATTCTTATCAAATATTCTATAAATATGACAACACTCCATGTGTTTATTCAGCAGGATCTGATATTCCATCTGTCTGTTTTTCAAACACTGAATCTGTCAGGGAGCTTATGCTCGTCTCCATCTGCTCAGCCCCTCATCACTCTTGTATTTTCAGCAACCGCACCCTCTTATTCTGTCATTTCAAAGGTCGCTGTTTCTTCTGACGATATTCTCTTAAAACAGAACTTGTTATGCTGGTCTGAGGCAGGGCGGTCCAAAACAGCTTCTCAATGCTGCACCTTTGAATATTCAACTATGTATTCTGTTCTTAGAGCATAAAGCTGTAAATGTGTCATATCAACCCAACGTTGGGTCAAAAATGGACAAACCCAACTGCTGGTTTAAAATGAACCCATGCTTGGTTGTTTCAACCCAAAATACTGCGTTGTTTTAACCCATTGTTGGGTCGAATATAAACCATTTGCAGTTGGGTTTGTCCATTTTTGACCCAACATATTCAGAGTGGGCCCATTTTTTTCTATCGATTGTTTAATATACTGTTTGTTCAATCGACTATAACACAACCTCTGTACAACCTTGACAAAAGGTAAACCAGTAATTCAATAGGCTACTGTATGTGCAATCCCAGAATTATGACCATTTCAGTCAACTCCCATTGGTTCTCAGAGAATGTATTTACGGCCGATATATTAAATCATCTGTTTATATTTATCTGAGTCCAGACATCAGAAATATATGTCTATGCACATGTTTTCGGTTTTAAAATAGAGAAAAAATCGTGCACTATGGATGTGACATAAAAGGACACACTTTTCTGGGAGACAACTTTGTAGGATTTCTGTGAAATAAAATTTACAAACCAGAAGCAATAAAATCCAACAAATGGAGAAATTACTCTTTATAGGACTTACTATAGTTATTTTATTTTAACTTTCATGTGCCCATTAGAAATATGGACAGTTATGGAGGTGAAAATTCACCTACCCGACTAAACTATGTTTTAAAAACACAAAAAAGACTTCAAATGGCATTTAAACCATCTAATATTGTCAACTTATAAGTATTCTAAAAACCTTTGGTAAAAACTTTATTTGCATGGAATTGCCCGGATGTAAAAGTTGCAGCTGCCCACTTTGCGGTCTTGATTTTTCATTTCATATTTTCATGCTGTTCCGTGTTGTCCAAATTATTCAAGTTATAAGGCCAAACACTATGTAGAAGACACAAAATGTGTAATGATGCAGAGAAGAATTTATTCTCACACATTTGGCCCCCAAAAACCGAAACTCATATCCAACCTTTCTACGACTGAGATTTTGCGGATGATTCAGTTCAATGTCACCCTCATTTGTCTCACCTAGGGCATCAGAGCATGAAATGGTGCTGTTGGCACAGACAGCCATGGGTCATTGCTGCCAGCCAACAGTCCAATGGCCCAGAGTAAAGCCATGTCATCACCCTTAAAATACAAAAATTACGAGTCAAATGATTCTTAGTGATGATTATAAATTTACACTGGTGATCTTTTGGTACAATGATTCAGTATCAGATGGTAAAACTGTGGTATGTTGATAAATACACATACACCACTCATCTGCCATAGCTCTGTGTATAATATTATTCCCAAATCACAGCTTAAATAAAAGAAAACATTTACTCTATGCTAAACTATGTTGTCTGTTCCCAGCAGAGAGTGTTTTGTGTTTCATCATACAGTACAGCAGAATAGTCCTTAGGGAAAAATGTTGCCTCATTCCATTTAACCAAGAATTGTAAAGAGTAAAGGAAAGAAAGAAAGAGGTTGTTTGCTTCTCTGTCTCTGCAGACATTGTCTCGGCATCTTTGCCGTTTTCAGATTTTGTCAGTCAAGCCTCATTCACTCAGACGGGGAAGGTAGCATTTAAATTTCACTAGTTTACACTCTTGTGCATTTCACGATCCATGAGCACATATCAGGAAGCACTGATCTAAACAGAACAATAATCCAAATTGGACTCTTGCGATTTATATTTTAAGGCAACCTCGGGATGATTTCAAAAGACTTCAACTACAAAACAAGCATTAAAATAAGCGAAAACAACTAATCAGTCTTTATATTCCAAATATTACTCTACATTGTTCGAGTTATGCCAAGTATGAATTATAATAATTATTAATTTTATTTTACACACTGCCTTTAAAGGTGGTGTTTGCAATTTTTTGGACGATCTATTTACAAAAATGCATTATAATATACATTAAAAAATTTTCAGATGTGTATAGAGCTTACATAATGAAGCTTTATGTTTTTATTACCATAAAACGAGTTATTTCTATCTACCTACACCACATGGAATTCACCATTTTTTTTCTACAATAGCCCTTAACGGACAAAATCCTCTTCAGAGCATTTCGTAAATACGTCATCTCCTTCAGCAAAGAAGCAAAAACGTGACAAAATCGTATTCCTGTGACAGCCTCCATAGTGCTTCGAAAGGGAGGCTTGGAGTGAGCTGGAGTCGCAATTTGCAACCTTATCACTACATGGTGCAAATTTTTAAACACGGAACCTTTAAAACACCTGAAAGCGCTTCAAACAGAAAACTTTGCAATGTTAAAGTGGGCGTAACAACAGGGTCTCTGCCAATCTCATTTTAATCTTGAGTACCTATAGAGTAGTATTGCATACTTTGTATCTTCGAAGAGTATTTCGTTTGATGACATTTATAAAAGATGATTTACGATTGTTTTCGATAACATACGGCGTGTGCGGGGGGGAGGGGTAGGCTGAACTAAAGCATGTGCGCACCCATTGTCAACAAAACAATCAGTTTCACTCACCGCATGTCCGGCATCTTTTAGCGCTGGGACGGCTTCATATATCAGTTTTAAACAATCTACAAATCCAGCGTTATATCCACAGTTTATATAACATTCATCACCCAAATGCAGTGAACAAACAAACACCTGAACTTCGCATGCGTATGCTCTCTATCTCTTCTCCACACAAGTGAAAGGGATGTCTGCGCATGCTACTTCTCCAGCTCTCCAGTGGCCGCGCTGCGTGCTTTTCCGGGAGAATTGTCCAATAAGGGACTAAGAAAAGTTGTTTTATATATTCGAAAAAAACTTTCCGAAACCTGCACGATCGCTGGGGGAGTGTATTGAAATACTACGTAATACGCTCAACTCGATTTTTGACAAGTTGACCATGTTAAGCATGAGAAGACAGCACGTTTAACATTGTAAAGAAGTCAAAAATGCATGACACATCGCTGCAGGGCCGCTTTAAAGGTAAAGTGCATAAATACATTGACAACTAAATAAATAAAAACACATCAGGACAACATTAAAAATAACTAAAATATTACAGATAAGCAAGACTGTGATTTGAGAGATGATGGAATGGTACAAAAGGATTGAGCATGTCTCATATGATAAGGAAGAGAATTTCAAAGTTTAAGAGAAAGGGAAAAAGCCCAAAAATCTTTGAGTTGGGTGGGTTTGACTCCCAAGGATCACATTTACTGATGAAATCAACTGTATACATTCAAATTACCTAAAAGTGTCAATAATCTTGACTTGTGCAGAACTATTTTAGAACAAATCAAATTTCACAACAGGGAAAAGATAAATCACACTGGATTTGAAGTGGTTACATCCTTTAAAGAGAAAAACACACATGTTCTCTCTAAGTGAATCCCTTCAGAAAATGTGGAAAGTTGACTTATAGACTACAACACAAGAGGAACTTTTTGGGAGAAAAGACTGTCTATATCTATCAATAAAATCAAATAGAAGTCAAACATATTTTTCGGTCGGATCTCAAGATAACATTGTCACGGAGTCAAAATAAACTCTTTCTAAGGCCTGCTGTTGAGGCAGATGATCATCTTTTCACACACACACAAACAGTTAGACACAGACATTTTCAAAGTGTTTACACTGACCATTCATAAACAGAGGTATTTTCTGTCCTCACTCATCCGGAGATATCAGCTTTTCAAAGGAGATTCTTCTTTTTAACATATGAAGACCTCAGTAAATTTTCCTCTTCACGTTCTTTATGCTCGTCTGCCCAACGGCCTATTCCTATCCGACCATCATTCTTCACATCTGTCTCTGATAGTTCAAGAGAGCATGTTAAATGTCAAGTATCTCGTTTTTGCACCACAAGGGTCACCAATCGGACATCCAACATCATGGACATCATCAGCTAAATTCAAATGCTTTAACAAAATAATGATTGGACAGCATGACCACTTACTGGCTTACGTTTATTTTTACTAAAAACAAGACTCACTTCTTCATTGCTGGCTATACTTTGAAGCCCATTCAGTTTCTGAAGGACTCATGTAAGCATTATTTTAAGCTTTAGATAAGAGGATGCTGTCTGAAAGGACTGTTGTCTCTGTCTTCTGGCAGCTTCGCTCAAGAGTTGAGTTATCAATTAACGTCACGTTGCTAAAACAAAACACTCTTAAACACTTCGCCAAACAAAGAACAGTAACATCAAAGGAACGTACTGTAAAATGAAAGACAGGCTGTTGTAAACAGGGATGTGAGGTCTGAAGGAGGAAGCTTCTCATTAATGGCACCGACTGTATATCATTATACACACAAAACCTCTCACAAGGAACAATAACAAGCAAAGAAAGGCACTGAAGCTATGTGTGACATCAGACTCAATTTACACTCACAATGACAAGTTACGAAACCAGCTGAAATTGATTCTGGTTAGATCCACAGCAACCTGTAAAAATGAATGTGAACAAAAAATGAACAGAAACAATACTGAATTAAAAACAGTTATATAAATTTCACAAGCGCATATTCAGACATTAAATTTGATCTAAGGATTTCATGGTAAATATTCAATATTTTAATGTTTAAATGGCTTTAGGCACAGTAAAACAATATATTAAATTAACAATAGTAAAATATCCAATGAATTGCCATTCAAGACAGTTTGAAACCATATTTTTGCCGTTTGAACTGCAATATTTCCTGTAGTTCTTATTTACAGAGTCTCTTAAAAAGTCTCCAAAAGTAATTCATCAAATGCACCATCATTCTTTTGATCTAATAAAAATGTAATATTCATCACTCATCATTTGACACGCCGACGCTACGACAGATAGGCTGATGCTTTGGCTTAGCATCACACAATAAAACATTTATCCAATAAAGGGCTTTTTTTTACTTGGGGTTTAACAATACTCTGACATCAATATGACTATAGACACTGTTGGATGAGAACAAAACTTAATGTAAGTGTGTTATTACTCAATGTTATTGAACTGAAGTTAATCAATATTTGAACTGAACTAGCTTTTAAAATATTTGACAATTGTATGCATGGAGTCCAACACACAGTGTATTCATAAATGTAACACAACAAAATATACAGTTATAACCAATTTACCTGTAAAGCTGATTTGAAACAATAAAGCACCACGAAAGTGATCCATTGCAGGTCGGAGACTTCGATGGTGAATTAAACTCTTGCATTCCTCTCTTTTGGCTTATGCTGTAACTTTGGCATCAGCATGCCACCTAAGGGCCCGTTTTATAAAGAACAGAGAACTGCTCCAGTTTGCAAAAGACAATGAATCGTGTTCTTTAAGCTTCTTTGACAGCAACACGAGTCGCCGCAGCACAAAAAGCACTTTTGAATTTGCTTGGCTACATTTCATATTTCATTCACAACCAGCTGCTGTAATTCAATCGGAATTAACTGAAGTAAATGAAACAGCTAAACTAGTTTCAATGCATAAATTGGTTCCAAGTGCTGCTTTGGTTTTATTGTGCTGGTTAGTAATGAGGCTAAATAAAAATTGTCATTATTTTCTTTCGTTTTATTAAACACACGCAGATTGCTTTTTTCTTAATAAATCGGGACTGGTGCTGTTTTGTGCATTATAATCTGTAGTGCATTCTGTGTGAATCAAACTAATTATTGACATAAAATATTTACTTATTACATACTCCACACATCCATCTCAGATATATTATGCTTACCTAGACCTACCAATTTAATTTAAAATTATTCATTTCATCAACCCCGTCATCTGAGATGAGGCGTCTTGCGTAGGATGTGGTCTAACAGGAGCTTAATGGTCCTTGACTGATCACACTCCCAACACACTACGTATCCCACCATCAGCAGAATCGACGAAATGAACCAATGATCAAATTAAATCACATCTCACCTCTCGCCGCCCCCCCCCCCCCCCTTGTGAGACATAAATCCACAGCTCTCAGGTCGGTACCGATGGCCTGGGGTCTCGGTGTCAGACTTCATACTGAGCGAAGACATTTAGAACCAGAATCCGAATCCATCTGTCTTGCTGTTACGTTTCATAATGGGATTCAGTGAAATGCGCAGAATATGATGGAAATAAATGCTCGGCCGTCACCAAACTAGCAAAGGCAATCTGAAGGTTATGAATGTCATAAACTCCCACCTGAGAGTTTTAACCCTGCTGAAAAAAGCTAAATTAGGTTCCAAAGGTTGCACTTTCATAGCCTCAGTTGTGGTTCATTTAAGTATCAACTTGAGGTTTTTGCTAAAGTTATTTAGGAGTAAAAAAACATAAACAAATGAGACAATTTTTAAAATACATTATAATTGGCTCTTCCAAAATTTTCAGTGCTATATGGCTGGTTTTGTATGTTAAATCTTTTTGCATAATTTTACGTACAAGTTTTTTCCTTTAAATAAAGTATATTTAAATAATGACATTACATATTTAATCATTCACTCTTCCTTGTTACTTTGTATTATTATTTGAATTATTAATATTAATATTATTAATATTTATTAATTCATTATTATGATTTTCAATATAAATGGACTATTGTTAAACGGACGGTCTGCGTCATTCTGAATATGTAAACAATGCTTAAAACTTTTATAAAAATAAAAAAAATACATGATGATTGTGGAGGTGTAAAATTAACGTAGCGGTAAAATAATCTGGATTTGGGTCAATTCGGTGAGAAATGTTTAATTTCATATTGAGATCTTCAATAGTATTTGTCATGATTCCACCTCACCTTGTCAGTTATTTCTTGGTCTAGAGGTGGAATCATACAGGGTCCTCTGTTTCATGTGGGAGAGAGATGATTTCTTCTCTCTCTGGTCTGCGTCATCGTTCCTACCCTCCTGTTTCCTAGTTTGTGTTAATTACCTCTCCTTGACTGTTAATCCCTATTACCTGGTCCCTATTAATTATCCTTTGTCTGTTTTCCCTATAAAGAGTCCTCGTGTTTCATTGTCCTGTGCGCGTTCATTGTAAATTGTACCTGTAGTTGTATGCTGTTCCTGTGAAAGTCTTACTGTTTCAAGTTCCTTGTCTCCTGAGTTCCTGTTTCCTCGTCTTGTAAGTTTAGTTAATGTTATTGTTCAAGTGTTTGTTTTCTTAGTTTTAGTTAGTCAGTGTCCGTTTTCTTAGTTTTAGTTAGTCAGTGTCCTTGTTAAAGTTTATTGTTTATCCTGTCTTGTTTTCCCCCTTGTGGGTTTTGTTTTGCCTGTTTTGTTGTCTTTTTATAATAATTATTGTTAATCCCTTCATCTGCCTGTCTCTGTCGTGCAATTGGGTTCGTCCTTGAGTTTCATATCTAGTATTGACTTTAGATTGCAAACTTGACAAATCAGTTTGAGACATTATTGAGACCTCTTCTGAAAAGAGAAATCTGTGAGATTTTCCTTCGTCTGAGTGAGGTATCTGAGATTAAAGCAACAATTGGGATTGTGAAGACATGAGGGTAATCAAAATGATACCAAATTATTAATTGTTGGGTGAACTAACTCATTTACCATCATATATAAATGATTTTTTTCTCAAACAAGAACAAAACTAATGGACTTTTTAGATCCAAATCATATACAGTAGTGTTCAGAGGCAGAACGCTAATGGAAAATAACCTCCATTTTGAAGTACCCTGTTAAGTTATTCCTGTCTCACAGACGGAATGAAGATTTAATGGAGCGTGAGATGTTCTACTCCTCCAATTTTTTACCAGCAGTCACACTGACAGCATCGCAGCCGCTTTCTTGTGAGGTCTCCAGTGTCCTTCCTCTGCCGGAAAGAACCATTATTTGATATTCTGTTTCTAGTGAGGTGAAAAGAAATCCTCTCTAACAGAACCAACACAGCTCTCCATCGTGTCCCAACGCCTATAGCTGCTCAGATGAGGTCACTATCAGAGTCACAGAGAAACCCTTAAAAAAAGAAACAAAGGATTAAGTTCAATAGTAGATTGGCGGGAAGAACACGGACTCGAAATGTTCTGTTTTAATCCATTGTAAATATTTACTATGATAACTTTTGTGCCAAAATACAGGAAGCATTGAAGACTCTGTGCAAGAGGATTAACATGTCTTTCCAAACAAGCTTAGAAGAGTATTGAGTATATTATATTCAAATCAAATTAAAGTATAGTTTCTATTTGCATTTATTTGCAGTAAATGAATAACAGGTCAAAGTAACAGAAAATATGCTCTGTATTTTTTTCTGACCTCAAATACTGCAAAGAAAACAAGCTCATGTTCACTCTTAAACAATACAACAGTAATATCTGTACATTTAGGAAAAGTTCTTAAAACATTTAAACACTTTAACATTTTTATCAGATACAGTATATGTGATAAATATGTCTTGTCACGCTATCAGTCTTTCACATTGATGTTAAATTACAACACCTAGAAAAGCTGATTTAAAGAAACATTTTGCAGCTGTTAATTTCCATGAACTCCCTTCATTTCTGATAAAAATACGGGTGAAATCGCTGTCAAACTAAAGACAATATGGAAATTTCCTAATATTACTACAGTACATTGTGCCCTATCCTTTAATAGTGTGCCCCAGAAGGCCATAGACTGGGCTTAAGCTCTTTTGATTCGTCGGTAATTAAGCTACTTAGTAACGTCCTAGCAACCACATAGCAACACTCCCGCAATAAACCATAACACCGAAAAAGACTGTCCTGCCAAATACTGAGAAAGCTGGCAGAACAAACATTATAATAAAACGATTGTCAGACCAAGTTGGCAAGCCGCGGTGAACACTCGGCAAGATATAGGATTTTTTATTTAGTTTAGAATATATATTGAATACAAATTCATCATTGAATATGTACAGTACTAATTCAAAGGTAAGTTAAGATCTTTGAACGTTTTTTTTAAAGGAACAGCTCACCCTAAAATCAAATTTGTCATCATGTATTCACCCTTATAGCATTTAAGACTATGAACCCACAAGAAAATGTTTCAGTGGTTTTGTGACAATACAATGGAAGTCAATGGGCCGATGTTGTTTGCTTACCAACATTTCTCAAAATGTCCTCATTTGTGTTCTGCAGAGAAAAAGTAAGTCATAAAGGTTTGTTATGACATTAGGAAGAGACATGATCAAAGAAATGAAAAAGTTACGACACCTTAGTTCTGTGTCAGCTGCCTCAGTGCTTCAAAAGAGGTGGAGTGAGCCGTTCCTTGCAATTCACGACCTCACCGCTAGACGTCGCTACATTTCATCAACTGGATCTTCACCTCTAAAGGATAATTGTAGAAAATATCTGCAGATTGTCTTCATAAGATAGCAAACAAACAGTTGCAATCTACATGAGTAAAGTGAAAATGTGTCCTTGCAGGTCTTATTTATTACGACATGTTGTGTTTGATACTGTATGAGACATAGTGGTAAGGGCAAATAAAGATACAAGAAGGATGAAATACTGCAGCATAATGATGGAAGAGAGATGGACACACGTGGAAAAGAAGTAGCAGGATGTGAAACAACATGCGGGAAAATAGATAGGTAGGGAACACTTCTGTTTGTTGACAGGTTCGTTCCTCTTTGATGTAGCGAGAAAGGAAGCGACAGAAGAAAGGAAGATGGACTCTTTCCCTGAGGACACAGAATCCCTTTCAACCACCTCTCATACACACGCACACACAAACAGATAATGGTCTGAAATTTCTCACTTGATGTGATGGTGTGATAAAATCCTCCACTTTCATTAACACTTGCGGGAACAGGTCACAGCAGATCTGTGTGGAAGCCAGCGAGGTTCACAGACATATGTGCACATAAAGTGTTTATGTCAGGGTGAGTCTGCGAGCGTCTATTATTAAAACCATAAATCCCAGAAGACATAAAACCAGGTTATACAAGCTTAGAATGGTCAAGCTGGGCTTTGGAACGTGGTGACAATTTACTGGTCCAGAGTGATCAGACCAATTTGACTAAAATGGTCTTCCAGATCGAGTCCAGATCGACACCACTCAGCCAAAGACAACCTAGATGACTTCACATTGAAAGGTTAGTACACCAATAAATTAAAGTGCTGTCATTCAGCTATTGTTTTCAAACCTGTACATGACTCTTTCTTCTGTGGAACAAAAAAGCAGATATTTTGATAAATGTGTCAATGGTATGTGTCTATACAATGGAAGTCCATGGGGGGTGTTGATGTTGTTTGGTCACCGACATTCTTCAAAATATCTTCTTTTGGAAAGACATGAGGGTGAATAAATGATAAAATTATATACATTTTGGGGTGAACTATGCCTTGTGAAATGGTCATGTATTCTTCCTTACATGAGTTACATCATAGAAAAGTAAAGTTTGACAGAAAAAAATACCAGAAAACAAAAGCAAAATTTACAAATTCAGCACTCATAAGACGTAGTCCTATACAAATCTTCCTCTTTAACTGCGAGACTTTACTGCAATTCATAATTATAAAATTAACTAGCATATGTCATGCCAACATTTCTCAAATGAAAAACAAATAAACCGTTATGTCATTAAACAGAGTAAACCCGATGTGTTTTATGTGTTTGCGAAAAGCAGGTTTTGTTTATGTTGTTGTTTATTAAACAACTGTTGGGGCACATGGCGGTTATCTTCCATAAGCAGCTGCCTTATGAGAAAACATCGTATCTATTATGAAACCTCACATGTGACTGACTTGCAATGCTCTACTTGATCAGGTTATAATGATAAACAGAAGAAACACAAGAGCTTATAACATATAAACAGAGCTTTATTAAACTATTGATTTATATAGAGCCTTATGTTACTATTGGTTTAGTATTTCAATATTCTTTAGTTCATATAAAACACACTATTGGCTAATTTATAATGAACCTCAAATCAACGCTACATTCATATTAACAATTCTTGTTATAAATTCCAATACGAAATTAAATGAATTTAACCTTTTAAAATAGTTCTTTTTTCTTCAAGATCAGGTTGGCACTTTCATCCACAATGTATCCAAATGATCGCTGTTCTTCAAAACCATCTTGTTTTTTTTTGCAAACTGCTAAAAATGTGTCAAATAAATGAAGACGACTTGATAACATTTCCTTCTAAAGTGTCAAGAAGTACGACAACTGGCAAATGATGGTGTCAAAACAAAGTGACCTCGTATGTTTACAGTGTAAATGTCTTAAAAAGATGGCAGAAGAAATTGAGCTGAAGAGAGAGAGAGTGTGTGGCCGTTTGGCAGTCACAGATTGCATCGTACAAGTCTTTGATTTTATGTCCCTCTCCAAGGCGCTCGTGTAGGACTTGGTTCTAATTAAAACACGGTCATCAGAGGGAAGCGAGTACTTGTTGGGCCTTATTGAAATTAGCACGCCTGGCTCCCAGGAGACCCGCCGTCAAAGGTATAATTAGCTGACACAGGTCCAATTAGGAGTAAGAGCTAATGCTAATTGCATCGAGCTCACGGCAATGCTAACAGAGACCACCCCTCCCAAAAACTGATTAGCATTGGTTAGAGGAATGCTGAGGTGAATTACATTCCCGATACCATTGAATTATGCTTAAGAGATAAACATACTAACTTATTTGTGATCTCAGTTTATAGGAGATCGCAGCTTTGGCTGTGGAAAATGCACAGTGTATATGTTATAAACTTTGGGACCAAAAACAAATAAAATAATATAGGCCTAACCTGTTTCCCGGGTTGGGCATTCCTTCCTACCATACCTGGATTCTGCAATCTTTGATGAATGGACACTCATGGAGATGCTTATTTTTTCACATGATGGTTAAATGACACAAGACTCTTTATTAGACCATAGGGCTAGATTTACTAAACAAAGCAACAAGAAATTTCTAACAAGGTGGACATTAAAATACACAATATCTCATTCCCATAATGCCCAATGGAATCTACTAAACAGCTTGAATTTGTGCTACGAATAGGTATGTACTTATTTAAATTCAGTATGTAATGTAACAGTATGCGATATCGGATGCAGCCTGCGTGTCTATAGTAAGTACCGACAATACCGTTTTTTTAAGTCAAAAGGGGCATTTGCTCTGTCGCAAGCTGATAGTAGATCTCACCAAAATACAGTTGTGTTCAAAATTATTCAACCCCCAATGCTGTAAATGGTTTTAGGGAATTTAGTGTACATTTGTAATTGTATTCAGAATGAAATCCTACAAGGACTTCTTAAAGAACCATATGCAACTAAAATGACATCAATTAGTTTTGTAATACAGTAGTAAATGTTTCTTTAGTGAATTCTTCTTTGACATAATTATTCAACCCCTTAAAGACTACCACTCTGAAGAACAGAGGTTCAATGAAGTGTTTTCAATCAGGTATTGAAAACACCTGTGGATATCATGGAGCAGCAATAAAGCCTAATAAGCACCAATTAGGCAGCTTTAAAATGACTGTGATACTCAGCTCCTTCTAGACATTTACTGGTGTGGTTACAAACATGGTGAGGTCAAGAGAATGGTCCAGGAAGACAAGAGAACAGGTGATTACTCTTCACAGGAAGGGCAATGGCTATAAGAAGATTACAAAGATGTTAAACATACCAAGAGACACCATAGGAAGCATCATTCGCAAATTCAAGGCAAAGGGCACTGTTGAAACGCTACCTGGTCGTGGCGGAAAGAAGATGCTGACTTCGACTGCTGTGCGCTACCTGAAGCGTAGAGTGGAGAAAAGTCCCCGTGTGACTGCTGAGGAACTGAGAAAAGATTTGTCAGATGTGGGTACTGAAGTTTCTGCTCAGACAATACGGCGCACCCTGCGTAATGAAGGCCTCCATGCCAGAACTCCCAGGCGCACCCCCTTGCTGTCCCCAAAGAATAAGAAGAGTCGACTGCAGTATGCCAAAAGTCATGTGGACAAACCACAGAAGTTTTGGGATAGTGTTCTGTGGACTGATGAAACAAAATTAGAACTGTTTGGGCCCATGGATCAACGCTATGTTTGGAGGAGGAAGAACAAGGCCTATGAAGAAAAGAACACCTTGCCTACTTTGAAGCATGGCGGGGGGTCAATCATGCTTTGGGGCTGTTTTGCTTCTGCAGGTACTGGGAAGCTTCAGCGTGTGCAAGGTACCATGAATTCTCTTCAGAACCAGGAGATATGGGATGACAATGTGATGCAGTCCATCACAAACCTGAGGCTTGGAAGACGTTGGACCTTTCAACAGGACAATGATCCCAAGCATATCTCCAAGTCCACTAGAGCATGGTTGAAGATTAAAGGCTGGAACATTTTGAAGTGGCCATCGCAGTCACCAAACTTAAATCCGATTGAGAACCTCTGGTGGGACTTAAAGAAAGCAGTTGCAGTGCGCAAGTCTAAGAATGTGACTGAACTGGAGGCTTTTGCCCATGATGAATGGGCGAAGCTACCCGTAGATCGCTGCAAGACACTTGTGTCAAGCTATGCTTCACGTTTAAAAGCTGTTATAACTGTAAAAGGATGTTGTACTAAGTACTAAGATTGAATGTCACTTGGGGGTTGAATAAAACTGATAATGATGTGAGCTCAGAAAAGACATTTGTGGTTATTTCATTATAAATGTTATGTTATATTTGTCTGACCTACATGTGCCTCTTTGATTTAATTGTAAGCAGGATGACTGAATGATCATAATCAATGTCAAACCGACCAAAACAATCAATTTCAGTGGGGGTTGAATCATTTTGAACACAACTGTATGAGCCTACTAGGTCAAGGAATGCATGTTTTAACGTCACAAACTGAGGTCGGCTGCACTGGAAAATTACGACATTTAAGACAAAGTTCAAATGTGTCAAGTTCAACACAAGCGAAACAAAAAGTTGTCTCCTAATACAATTATATAAATCTTTGATTGTAAGTCTTGTTTATTTGTAATAATGTATTTTTATAAACAACATATTATTAAGAACAAAGAATAGTTAAACTTTTTCCCTTTTTTAATAATGAATAAATATAGCATGTATTAACTTTTTAGTCTATATTGTTTTAAACTTTCATACAATAGCATAAATTGCCTGTTTTTTTTCTAATGTGATGTATAAAAATAAATATAAAACTAGCCTTAAGCCTTCATACAAATAGTGTATTGGATCGTTTAACAATGTCACGGAAGTGCTTGTGGAAACAAAGCAAGCCTTGTAAAATTAGGCTTCATAAGATTAAGCAAAGATTATACCATAAACAACAACAACCAATCAGAAAAATTGTGGCTGTTTCTTTAACTGTCACTTTATTACTCAGATGTAGACATTTATGAAAAATAACATTATTTTCTGGTTACAACGTATGTTAAACATTTTACCATTCTCCACTTTCTGAATTGTTTTAATTTATGGTTTTTATTATTTAACACTTGTGTGAGACAAAATTTCATTTTCACTATACAGAATATAACAAAATATATCATTTAAAACCTGGAGGAAATTACATGAAAATGTTCACAACATTACATTAAAACGGCCAAAATATGAACATGTATTATATAAAAAAATTCACAAAGCATCAGTGACAAGACAAAACTGAACAGAGAAAACATTTGCGTCCTCTTCAAATTCACATTTGCCATAATGGATCTTTGTTTAAAAAACACATATCAAGTAAAAGAGGATTCCTGCTCCTATAAGCTGCCAAACAGGCTGAACATGTGTGAGTGAGAAAGCCTTCAGGTCATTTATCAAAGCTGGCTTGGCTGGGGCTGATGAATGGGACATCGCATATAGCTGGACACCTCCATTTAACAAAGAGGGAGGTTTGCTGCAAGCCACGGTAAAGGACAGCCTGACGAGACCCAGCAGTCACCGTGCAGGACGTTTAAGATTCAGAGATGATAACCTTGTGTGTGACTTACCACCACTGAAGCCTTTTATTTTGTTTCACAACCCTACGTGCAGACAATTAGATAAGCGAGCTAAAACCGGACATCCTAGGCATGTTCTTATAGGCTAATTGTGTGCATGTGTTTGTATAGGGTACAACAACAGTTTGAACGTGTTGCTGTGTTGACCTCCCGTTGTGTGGATTTGCCGGTACGAGCCGTTCGGGCAGCGCGCTGTCACAACGCATTATAATGTGCTGCCAACATGCTCTGTGATGTAAATGAGCAGAGGCCACTACAGTTCCTAACACAACAATTACTAATCATTTCGCTTTTAGATCAATGGCTAATTTGATTAGGAAGACTGCTTTTCGTGATGCCTCGTCCAATTAGGTACCTTCTTATACTGTTTTGTACTTATAACCATATTGTACCATTTGTGTGGACACTGGGGTCTCTCCAGAACAAAAATGGGCGTTTTTCAATTACGGAGCATTTTCATTGATTTGCAAAAATCAAGAGAGCAATTCCCAATTCCCTTCTCCTACTGGATGATTAAAAAGCACGTATCCCGTTAGGAAATGCCCAATAATTCAGAAATGGGCTTTTGCCCTTTTTGATTGGATTGAGAAACACCCCTTCCTGTTCTGTTGCATCCTACGCTGCGTCTGAAATCACCTACTTCAACAATATATAGTAGGGGAAAAAGAGTATGAATCAGTATGTCCGAAACCTCAGTATGAAAAAAACAGTAGGCGAGAAATACCTAGATAGTCTACTACTTCCGCCGAGATTCTTGAGTGTGGATTAGATGGACACTTCTCTATCCCGTGATGCCACGGGAGTTGAGCAACGTTCGAATTTCAAAAGTAAATCAAATAAATATAGCGAAGAACTTTTAGGCAGACGCCCGTTTTAAACGTAAGCGCCAATAAATAAAATTATCATGACTACATATGTTTTTATAAACGCTCACGTATGGGTGGTTGTTAACACGTCATAGGTCAAAGAGGTTAAGGGTCATATGAACATAAAACATGGCGGACGCATGTCAGAAATGTATTCATACTATTCCAACTCATAATATGTAGAACGTACTGTTTAACGGCCGATAGGTAGGTACTTATTCAAATTCAGTACGTATTGTCACAGTTTGCGATATCGGACGCAGCGCTATACGTCCATTGTTTCATCCCGAAATCGCATACTATCCTTCCAAAATAGTATTTAAAATGGAATCAGTATGTGCCAAATCATAGTATGCTGAAATGAGTGTTCTCCATAGACACTCAACGGCCGATATTACCCACAAGGCCCTGCAAGAGGGCGTAGTTTAGTGATGTTTCACTGGATTAATAAAATTAAATAAGATAAAATTCGCTGAATTAAAAAATTATGTAAATCTACAGTAAACAGTACATAAGATATTGAATTAATAAATACTTAATTGCAAAAAAGCTGTATTTTGTTGTTATAGACGGTTAAAAATCTAAGTATTGTCTTGCCAGCAATGACTGACCCCTACCGTTTAGCGTATGTCTCAGTGCGTGTATATTGTTTTGCTACTCACTAAAATGTATATACTTTTCCATAACAAAACAGGACATAATTTTTGTGCATAGTAGGCCTATATACAGTTGAAAGAAAAAGTATGTGAACCCTTTGGGCTTACTTGGATTTCTTCATAAATTGGTCATAAAATGTGTTCTGATCTTCATCTAAGTCACAACAATAGAGAAACACAGTCTGCTTAAACTAATACTGCACAAACATTATATGTTTTCATGTTTTTATTGAACACAACATGTAAACATTCATAGTGCAGGGTGGAAAAAGTATGTGAACCTCTGGGTTTAATAACTAGTTGACCCTCCTTTGGCAGCAATAACCTCAACCAAACGTTTCCTATAGTTGCAGATCAGACCTGCACAACGGTCAGGAGAAATTTTGGATCATTCCTCTTTACAAAAGTGTTTCAGTTCAGCAATATTCTTGGGATGTCTGGTGTGAATCGCTCTCTTGAGGTCATGCCACAGCATCTCAATCGAGTTGAGGTCAGGACTCTGACTCCAGAAGGCGTATTTTCTTCTGTTGAAGCCATTCTGTTGTTGATTTACTTCTATGCTTTGGGTCGTTGTCCTGTTGCATCGTCCATCCTCTGTTAAGCTTCAGTTGGCGGACAGATGGTCTTAAGTTTTCCTGCAAAATGTCTTGATAAACTTTGGAATTCATTTTTCCATCGATGACAGTAATCCGTCCAGGGCCTGAGGCAGCAAAGCAGCCCCAAACCATGATGCCCCCTCCACCATATTTCACAGTTGGGATGAGGTTTTGATGTTGGTGTGCTGTGCCTTTTGTTCTCCACACATAGCGTTGTGTGTTCTTTCCAAACAACTCAATTTTGGTTTCATCTGTCCACAGAATGTTTTGCCAGTAGTGCTGTGGAACATCCAGGTGCTCTTTTGCAAACTTCAAACGTGCTGCAATGTTTTTTTTGGACAGCAGTGGCTTCCTCCGTGGTGTCCTCCCATGAAGTCCATTCTTGTTTAATGTTTTCCTTATTGTAGATTTGTCAACAAAAATGTTAGTATGTGCCAGAGATTTCTGTAAGTGTTTAGTTGACATTCTAGGATTCTTCTTCTCCTCATTGAGCATTCTGCGCTGTGCTCTTGCAGTCATCTTTACAGGACGACCACGCCTAGGGAGTGTAGCAACAGTGCTGAACTTTCTCCATTTGTGGACAATCTGTCTTACCGTGGACACATGGACATCAAGGCTTTTAGATATACTTTTGTAGCCCTTTCCAGCTTTATGTAAGTCAACAATTCTTGACCGTAGGTCTTCTGAGAGCTCTTTTGTGCGAGGCATGGTTCACATCAGACAACGCTTCTTCAGAACAGCAAACTCAAAACTGGTGTCTGTTTTTTATTGGACAGGCCAGCTTTAATCAACACATCCAATCTCATCACATTGATTGGACCCCAGGTTGGTTGACTCCTGGGTCCAATTAGCTCTTGGAGAAGTCATTAGCCTAGGGTTTCACATACTTTTTCCACCCTGCATTATGAATGTTTACATGTTGCGTTCAATAAAAACATGAAAACGTATAATGTTTGTGCGGTATTAGTTTAAGCAGACTGTGTTTCTCTATTGTTGTGACTTAGATGAAGATCAGAACACATTTTATGACCAATTTATGAAGAAATCGAAGTAAGCCCAAAGGGTTCACATACTTTTTCTTTCAACTGTATGTAGGTGAATTGGGACCCAGAACATGTGTTCGCATGTATGCATAAAGATTAAAGCTGGAAGTTTACAGGTTAAAAGTGTAATTGTAAATGAACACAATTAAGAACAACATGACATTTTAAATATATCAATGTAAAAACTATTCAGATCTATTCAGAAGATTTGTCTCTATATCGGCACCTCTGTTAAACCCTAAAAATGTGGGTTACAATACTTACTTTTATGTAGCTTGACTTTTCCGTGAAATCGCTCAAAAAAGGAACCTTTGCCATTTGCAAATTAACATTTCGGTTCATTTGTAAACAACAAAACTGTTACGAATGGCATCTTTAAACCAATTTTCAAACATATTTTCAAACAGACAGCATCATATATTAATATAGCTGTCTTGCAGGGTGCATTTGGAAGTAAACCCCTCAAACAGGCCTGGCACAATAAGAGTTCTGAACTCGCTTTCCTTACAAAATATTTGAGGAACTGATGATCGTGGTAAAGACAGAAAAAGAGTAAACAGCGTCAAGAATCTGAACGTGGTTGACTGATGAAGGTACCTGAACATGTCAAGCCTCCGAAGTCCCCCGGAGACATGAGCTCCCTCTCATATCTCCACCCGCACGCAACATGTTCACATGTCACCGATGCTCGATACGCTGACAAGTGAACCAAACCAGTCATGTTGGTTGAACCCAACCAGTCATCTGTTTCTTCCTTTCTTGAACTAAAAACATGACAACCTTCCTCTCTTACAGAATGATGAAACTTTCTAGTAACATTAGGACACAGGCAAACACTAAATATTTCTTAAAACATAAATAAGTTATTGAGAGGTCATCCGTGGAGTGTGCGGTTTCGAGAAACACATACATACTGTATCTTTGATGGTTAGATGGGCCTGTCTACAGCTCATGAATGTTGTGATGGAAGACAAGGTATCCTGCGGTGCACAGGCAGTGTCCTGTCAAATTAGTTACACACATCACACATAGAGACAGGTGTAGTTGAACACCAGACTTCAGCATGCTCTGAGACCGGCTCTATTACTGCAGCTTAATAGCCTGACTGTCTTTCTCCATCCTTCAGTAAATGTTCCAGCACCATTATAAGAATCCCTTCACCTTGCCTGGAGGAATAGAGTTTCATCATTCTAGACTGAAATTCTCAATTAATGCGCTAAGAATTTCGAACACCCTGGATACGCTGGATGCGAGCGGTGCATTGTGTCGTGCGCATATCGCTCTTATTTTAACCAATGAAGATCAGGATTTCATGGAGATTTAATAGTAAAATCAACAAAAAACAGCTTATTCCATGTTACTGTAAATGCAGAGCCATTGAGAGAGTGAGTAACGTCAACCCTGCTGAGTCCAATGGAACAGTTTTTTTCACAGTAACGGCGGTTCATGGAGCCTCTCAATAGTTCCCCGAAGTTACTAGTAACTAGGGCTGCACGATTAATCGCAATTCCCATTCAAAACGTGATTAAATCGATGTAGCTATCGTGATTGTGAAAACGCAAAGGCTGCGATTATGTTTTATGCGCAGCCTGTTCGTGAAGCATGGGTCTCTGATTTGTGGGACATGCTGCTCCATCTGAAAGCACTAAGCGTTTGATTCGCTTAAAACGTGCATTTAAGAAAGCGACACCCGTAAAACATCATCCTTAAAAATACACTTTATTATCATGAAAACACCTGAGGAGGCTTGAAAAACAGTGCTAGAAAGATGCCAGATGCAGATAGGAAGATGGCATTTCCTGGTAATACGCGGTACTTCTTCTATGGAGCATTTGAGTTTCTGTGCGAGAGAGCCCACTGGAGTTCGCATACAGATGTAAATTACAGTATTTCACTGACAAACTGCGCATAAAACATTGCAGCCAATCGTCAAATCGCGTGTGGTTTCTTTTTGATATATCGTGCAGGCCTACTAGAAACGCACGGAGCTGCGGCTAAACAGATCAACTGAGGTAAACTTTTAACTCATTTAAAGACTTAAGTCATATAATGAATAAAAAAAATGAAAGACACAAAGCATTTGGAGTCACAACATCCTGGAACTATCTGAAGGCTCCATGAATCTGGTGTCAAGAGAAAATGTTGAACTTCCGTTGACGCAACTCTCTCTTTAATTGGCTCTGGCTTATATCAGTTCACTTACAATAACTCATCCAATCAGAATCAAAACTTCTGTTTAAATACATTATCACCCACGTCACATCCTCGCTTTCCGTGTCAAGCCAGAACAGAGCGTGTCAAACCAGCAAGATATAAATGAGAGATTCAAAGCCACGAGCAGGCCTATAGCATCATAAATAACAAAATAAATAACCAGTCTGGCTCTTTGTCTTTAAAGTCAAGCCGGTCTTGTCTTCGTGGATAACCTGCTATTTGCACTCGAAGGCAACTGTAATGAAAGCAATGCCAAGGGCAACGCTGTACTGTGCCTACCTTTTCATGCATGCAGGAGTTACTGAGGTTTCGGGTTATGAAAAGTCGAAATGATTGCAGTCGGGATAAACAGTCGAGAGGAATTGACGACAATCCATCGTGAGAGATGGGCTCTGTTGAAAAAGGAACAAACAGATATGTACGAGGATAAAAAACAGTTGGTGTGTTTCAGGAACTAGTGAACCTCTACGATGCCTACGCCAACTACATACTTGCTAAGCTTTGAAATGGACAGCTCAACCAAAATAAACATTCTGTCATCATTTACTCACCCTTGAGGTGTTCCAAATCTGTATAAATATCTTTGTTCTTAAGAACACTGCGAAAGATATTTGGAAGAATGTTTGCAACCAAACAGATCTTGGCCTCCATTTACTACAATGGTAGGAAAAATGACAATGATAGTCAGTGCACCAGAACTGTTTGCTTTCCTACATCCTTCGAAATATCTTCTTTTGTGTTCATAATAAGAAAGAAATGATTACTTCTCGGGACATCTTTGGCTTAAGATGCTGTAAAATGCCATCTTGGCGATCTACATTTTGCCGCTATTGTGACAGGACCATCATCAGCACCGTACTGTAGCGGTGAAAAGAGTGTGAGTAATGTATTTTACTATCTTCTTCATGATCCTGGAGACACTTTTGAGTAGCAATATTTGAATCTGAATGTGACACCGAGGCACACTTAACAGAATTGCTCCCTCATAGGAAGTGAACGGATGAGCACACTTGTGTCAAAAGAGAGGCACGATGCTGCCAATACCTTTCAGCCTCTTACATTTATTTTGTCTCTAAGAGTCATATTTGCATCTGGAGTAGTTTGTAAGATATATTGTTGTCATAAAGTCGGATTATTGATGTGATAACCGCTTGTAGGTGTGATGAATGCAGGCTATGGAAGGTAATATAATATGAATGCTGCAGTAACTATAGAGAAAAGTATGGAATATCAATGCACTGTCTTGCATTTCTGATAAATATCTGAGCCACTTCATAGATTTTCGCCTGCCTTTAAAAATAAAAAGGCTTGATTATGGTGGATGTCATGTGGATGTTCTCCCTTAGATTTATGATGCTTAAAGTCATTCCATTCATTCTAAGTGAGGCAGGTTATATTTGACGATCAGTCGGATTTCTTTAAGCCTCTTGTCATTCATCAAACTCTAAAGCAGGTTCTATAAATCTGGATTGAGTATCAATCTTTTATTCATCCCTTAGAGAAGATTAGGGTTAAGTATCATGCCAAAGACTATAGATTTCATCAAGATGCTGCAGTTCTGTTACTCTGAATGGCCAAAAGTGCAATGCTCAGTAAAAAGACTTGCCTTGCAAAAAAAAGATCCAAATTGGTCAAAAATCTCTTCTCTAGGGTATATGTGGCTTAAAAAGGAGAACTCACATTTCTGCAAATTCACAAACATCTATACATTAAAACAAAAGGCAGGCTTTTGTTTTAAGTCCCCGTGAACAGGAAGTTGCGTTTTTACTCCAGTATTCAGACACATTTAAGAGTGAAAAGGAAATTCAAAGGAGAATATTAGTGGGCATGGCTTGCATTTTTTACTGCAAATTGATTGGATGAGTAAAAACAGCTGTTGGATTGATTCTGAAATTAAACTAGCAGCAGACTGACAGTTGGCGAGGATGAGTTAAAATGTTACTTCCGGCCAAGCCAGTTTACGTTATTTGAGATTGAAAGTCATATCAGGGCGGAAATGCAATTTCAGATTTTAACTGAAGATTATGTGGGTACATAAAATGACCCACATTGATGAGCTATTTAATAGAAAATAGAAAATTCATGAAAAACTAAGAAGTGTCATTTTTATTTTCAATGGGACTTTAAGAACAACACAACACTTTAACATTAATTATATGAAGTAAAGGCAAAAACAAATAAAAACTAGAAAAATAAAGTTAATCGGGACAAACTTGAACTTGGGTTGTCAAAACTAATTTAAAAAAATTGAAGAAATTTAGAAGATAAAATGGTCTTGTGCAATGTAAATCTACGGAAGATTTCAAGTTTGAAGGTTGCAAGCCTCATTTAGGTATAGAAATGGAAGAAGAGATTGAAGAGACATTTGGGAAGTTGAAGGGAGACTGTGAGATAAAATAAAGATTGATTATTTCCCCCACCCCTAATATAAGCCGTATGTAGTTTGACAACGTGTAAAGATCTTTATGGTTGCTCAATGTTTTAATAGGTGGTTGCTAGAGCATGCTAAATAAATTTGTGCAAAAATATATACATAAAAATATAGGCCTACAATTAAATTTCACAGTTTTTCTGAATTTACTATTTACATGTATAAAAATATTGTTTCTATTTGAATTCATTAGCAGAAAACTGGAAAAACAACAGAAACGATGCTCTGTATTTTTTCAGACCTCAAATACAGCAAATAAAACAAGTTCATATTCACATTTAAGCCATACAACAGTCATATTTCTACATGTATTCAGGAAACGTCAAAAAAAAAGATTTTAAGTGATAACCGTATCACAGTTTTCATTAGTGGTGGGCCCTTAACGGCGTTAACGTGCTGCGTTAACGTGAGACTCTTATCGCGCGATAAAAAAAAATGTCGCCATTAATCTATTCTCAAAGTTGGGTTGGGAGCTGGGTCTATACTACGAAAGCTATGATGACTTTCACCTTGATATTTTAGGGCGGATGTATATCTATCTTAATAACACTGTACCGGGAGAGAACAAGATTTTTCATCTCGCGTGATTCGCGTCATTCGCGCGGCCTCATCATCTCATAATCAGGGCTTCATTTGCGCGATTCGTGCCGTAAATTGGTCTAACGCCTCTTTGCATTGACTTAACATGTAAATCACTCGCGCTTGACGCGCCATTCGCGTTTGGACTGAACACAACATAACGTTACTGTGAAATTACCACATCAAACGTGACGTGCTAACATGGATGCAGCTTTGATGCCGCCGGGTTTGCTTCAGGGACAATTTATTTTTAAGAAGCTTCCCAATGGAAACCTCGTCAAGACTAAGGTTGTTTGCACCTTGTGCAATGCGGAATTGGGTTTAAAAAAAACTTTCTCTCAACAGGTCTAGCTTTAGTTGAAACCAGTACATTTGTATTGGCATATAATGTATTATGGCTCCTGTCTGACACATCGCTTGTTGCTCCCTAACTCTTTGTAAATCGCTTTGGATAAAAGCGTCTGCTAAATGTCTAAATGTAAATGTACTGTAGGAGCTCTTCCAGTCTCAAGTACCACCTAAACGCAAAGCACCCCTTAGCTAATGCGGAAGTAAACCCAAGTACATCTTATTGAACTTAATTTAATTTTCATCACAAATTATCATAGTAGAACAGCTTTTTCAAGCAGTTTGTGATGCATTTTGGAGACAGGAGATGAGCCCCTGGTCTAATGCGCCACCTGACCTGAGAAACCCGTTCTAAAAGACTTACTTTTAGTCATTATTTGGTAAACACACATATTCTGAATGCCTTCGGCAGAATTCAAATGAGCCATTTTAATCTAGATAAATCTAGATTAAAAAAATTTAATCTATGCCCACCACTAGTTTTCATATGACTTGTCATTCTGTTAGTCTGTATATCAAGTACACAGTATACAAAATTCTTCCTTTTCCTAATCAATATAATGTCCTTTCTTGGATACCGGCCCTGGCCAAACCAGAACCAATTTAAAGATAGCAGAGTAACAAAAAGAACACCAGCATGTTTAGACAGTTGCATTTCTGTCCTTATGACAGCAATGCTGGAAGTGCCATTTTAAACCTGATAGTCATTTCATTGGTTTGCCACCACCCCTTTCTCCACTCATTTCCACATAACAAATTTTCACCCATTGTTCACTCTACAATGCATCATTTAAACCAGTCGTAATTACACAGGCAATCAAAGTGCATTTCATCTCGACTGATATTTCACTATTTATAGGATGTTAATATTTCAAAGGCCCCAAACAGCTCGCAGTGCACGTGTAATTAGAACTAATGTGCCCGATCGCAATCTTCTCTCATTTACTATTTGACTGAGATACATTTGTTAATGATGCGACACAATAGTTGACACATCTGTTCATTCACGTCTCTCTCATGATGAAATTCACACTGTTAAAGATATGTGGCTTTTTCATTGACCTTGCAAACACATGCCAGGCCTCGATTCATTTCAATTTGTGAGCCCTTCAAAGCAACTTACAGTGCATTATATTTCTCAGTATGTTTACTGGGAATCAAACCCAACTGAACTTGAACTCGGCATTGGCCATTTTTTTGGCAGACGCTGTTAAGATATAAGAGAAAAATTGCATTTTTTATGAAAGGGTTTTCTCTATCACCTTGCTCTTCACTTGCCTTGTATGTGCTCTTAATGGAGTTTTTCCAACATGTGTTCTGTATTACTCATCTTGAACTTCCAATGGTAGTCATTACCTATAAATGTCTTTTATATTGTTCTGCCTCCTCCATAGACGATAAATGAACATTTTTAAGTTGTGATCGCATGATCTGTCTCTCCTCAAGCCTTCTTTTTGTAAATTAAAGCAACACTTTGTAGTTTTTCGACTTTAAAATAACGTCTCTAAAATGATTTCAGTGGAAGAACTGCTACTAACGGGGCAATTCTACTGCCGCTGCTACCAAATTCACGTGTATTGCGATGCCCACGGGAAAGTATATACAGCGAAATTGTTGACAACACCGGTAACAGACAATTGCGCTTATCAACCACATGGGGGTGGTTGAGCAAAAGTTTTATAGTGCTGCTTTAAACTCCTCACCCAACGTAAAAAGCTAGTAAAGCAATGTCATGTTAAGATTAAGCATTTTTCTCAGTCCATTGCTGGCAGATGTAAAGTATTACGATATCATTGTTATCGAGCGACAAATATATACTGTTTCTCTTCATTTTTTACAAAGGCTGCTGTGCGATTGTGTGAACGTCTTGTTCCGAAGCCAGTAACAAAATGATTGGATTTCTAGTGTGTAATTTTGTCGATTTTCAAGATAATTAGGCAGCAACAAAATTGATGTCCAGCCAGCGTGATAATGTTAATTATTCACATCAGTGAACAAAGACACAAATGAAGGGCCATGGAGAATAGAGAGATAGAGACCAGTGATCACACCGCTGAAATTCAGCGCTCAGCACGGAACAAAATAATGTCTCAGGAACATGAGCTAAAATAAAACAGAAGACAATTTTTTGTAGTTTTGCACAAGACAATTGTATGCATTTTATCTAAAAGGTTATTTCACACGCACACACACAAAAAAAACAAGCTGCCATTTACAATAGTAAAACTTTAAAGCAGATCACTTCTCAATTACAGTAACGAAATATAAAAAGTATCTCCATTTGGTTTCTATTTAATATCACTGCTGAGATCTGGTTGTAACCACAAAGTGAGCTACTATGCGCTAAAGCATAATGCGTGGTTTTTAGAAAGCAAAGGAACTAAACAGAAGCCCTGCCCCTTCAAATCTTCTAATTTGAGAATTGAGTAAAAACCCCATTTTGCAGCCGTGCCCCATCTTTCCTTAAACCCGGTATGGTGCTCAGCTTTCAGCCCACTATGGAGTACAGCCAACACAATAACAATGGAATAACGGAAGACCTCATGTGGGTGCTACTGAGAGTGTACTTAAAACAGATTACTTTGGGAGCCTGGGCAGCCGATCAATAGGCATGTTGATTACAATAAGCCCCCAGATACTCAGACCGCACATTATTTATCCTCTGTGTCTGCTTAAAAAGGATTAGAAATCTATTGCATACGGCCCATTAATGCATTTTATCCCTTTTGTGAAGAAACAGCAACATAGAAGGGCAAATCCTGAATGAGCTTTTGATAAATGAATTTCCGAAGACTACATGCTATGTCATAATCATGACCACCTGCCAAGTTCACTTGTATATAAACATGAGTGAGAATTTTTCAGTTGACCGTGATGTACATGCATGATGGATAATCTGTTTTCAATAAAATCAATATTAGAAGTGCTTTTAGACTGCTTTGTGAGATATCTGGTTAAGAAGATTCTGATTCTGATGGGTTTTTGATCATTTTCTCCATATAGGGCTTCAACCAACAACCTTCGGTAACCAGCCTTGAGCTTAAGCCACCACACCACATCATGATGGTAGAGAGACAATAAACAAACCAAATCAAATGAAAAGTAGATCATAATCGTTACCTGAAACAGAAGTTTGCTGTTCTAGATGTGTTTCATTGTAAGTAATGCTTCTCTTTCTCCCATACAATTCCATTTTTTAAGATTCATCCAGTCCTGGTTCTGTACACTTACATTTTTTTATCAGCATCTGCAAATTTTTATCTCACATCACAAAAGTAGGAATAATTGTAAATTCTAAAAAAGATTATCCTAAAGTTTCAGAGTTTATATCACAGCTCAAAGTTATATTTTGCAACCTGACATTTATTTAAAATTCAGGTTTTAAGGCTGACCAACTTCTGACCCAGGCGTCAAACTATCTCACATGTGGGAATTAGACAGACCCTTTCCAATTCATTGCATCCTTATAATCTCTCTTTTGTGCGCTTTACCTCAAATGTCAGCGGTCTGAAAGAAAAGCAAAACACTACACTAAAAATCAAGTTTGTGTGAATTACCAATCAATTTTATAGGAGTTGCTGTACTGTCAGAAATATCTTTACAACTCAACTCACAAATTCCTTAACCTCTAAAATTCAATAAAGCCCCCACACACATATACAAAAAAATAAAGTGTTTACATGAGAAAGTGGCAAATTGTTAATATAATCACAGCTAGAGGATGTTAAAAATGATGCAAAACAGGTGAAACTTTGCAGAGGACATCATCAAAGTCTGCATCTGCTTTCTGTTTAATGTCATTGCGATCTATGAGAAAAAGGAGATAGTAAAGTGATTTCAGATTTTTATTTTTATGGGACCAGCTTTCAACAACATTTAAATAATTTACTGTCAAACACTAGATATGATTTTCTATTATTCAAAAAGAACATTATTAAACCGTTAAGGACCTACAACTTATAAATATAATACGAAATGAATGATAAAAAAAAAATTACATGGTTTCTAAATTGGCCCTTAATACTTTAATTATAGGCTAACATGCAGCATTTTGTTCAATTGAGATTAGACCAGGCTCCAAAAAACCTCTAGAAGTCCAGATTCCAGCGGGACTTATGGGATGTTTTTCGTTGTGTGTTATTTAAGTTGTAGAAGGCCTGAAGGTGTTAAATGTCCTTGAAGTTGTCTGGTGTCAATCTTTCACATCTCGTGTATTACTTAATCTCATCCTGTGCAACCCCTGAAAAAATAAAACAAAGAAAATTCGAGCAGCATAAGTAAAGACCCAATATCTTTATACAATCCTTATGAATGAATAGCATTAAATCAATGTTATAACCCAACATTCATATTTTCCTACCAATTGAGAGCTCTTTAGCAAACTCCTCTCAATGTAAAAAACTGATAAACCTGACTTTTGTTGCGTAGCTCCTTCCTTTAGTTGCTGTGTTTGAGCAAACAGCAGGTGACTGGAAACCCAAGGCGTCCAATTCCCAAGTTTCTCCAAGTCTCCAAAGTACAAGTCCTGACTGCTTAATTTCATGGTAAGTAATACAATGTGGGGACATTTTTAAGGAACATATTCCCAGAAATCCCCCCAGCAAAACCTCCAGTTTTACAGTGTTTAGCCCAGGAGCTGTTGGTGGTGACAGCTTTGACCACCTGGCCTTTTTTAAAGCACATAATCATACGATGGCACTCATGGTTGGCAAACAAGGGAGATTGAGAATAAAGAACACATTTGCTCTCAACTGAGAACACATTTTTTTGGTACACAAAGTAGTCATTACTAACCATGCTCTGGGCAAAACATAAACTTTAGATGGGCAGGTGACAAATATTTAATTAATGTAATATAAATAATGTAATTTGATGATAATTGGTATATGTTTATTTATTAATAGTGTAGATTTATTATTTAGTTTCATCTAAATTACATCACACTATAAGAGAACAATTGACATTACTGTATTAAACAGCATGATTTATGAATGCTGATCTTAACATACAATTTGTATAAAAATATTGTAAATTGTAAGATAAAGCAGTGAATATGGGATAAACATGACTGTCCAGCCATCATCATCTCAAACCTGCACCTTGATGGTCAATACAGCATCATAGAGACCTTAAATGAATTTTGTGTGAAAAGATGGTTCCTTCCCTCATTCTGAAGTTGATGACATTGTAGAGCCTATGGCTGTACAGCCAAAGAAGAAGAAAATAAATGAAATATAAACTGGTTTCTTTATAAGATTGTTTACATTTTATTTATTTTTATATTACTTTATTTAGCCCATTTTGTTGGAAATAATTACTGTATGATTTGTATCTCTATTTGTGACCCTGGGCAAAAAAAGCAGTCTAATGGGTTAATTTTTCGAAATTGAGATTTTTACATAATTTAAAGGCTGAATAATAAGCTTTCTAATGATGTATAGGTTGTTAGGATATGATCATATCTGGCGGAGATATACCGTTTAAAACTCTGGAATCTGAGGGTGCAAAATAATCAAATGTTGAGGAAATTGCCTTTGAAGTTGTTAATAAGTGGCACTGTAACTGGCCATCCACTCACAAAAAATAAAGTTTTGATCTATTTAGAATAGGTAATTTACAAAATATCTTCATGGAACATGATCTTTACTTAATATCCTTATGATTTTGAGCATAAAAGAAAAATCGATGTATTATACCCATACAATGTATTTTTGACTTTAACTAAAAATGTTCCTGTGCTACTTAAGACTGGTTTTGTGAAACAGGGTCACATTTGTGCATGAAATATTGCAGTAACAACTCTCTCTCTGTCATCTCAAGAGTAGATGGCCTAACTAACTCATACATTCCTTCTGATACCATACATGCCAGTGTAAAGACAAAATATTTGCTCCCGAAATACTGACCACAGCAGTCTCTATGTTTACACAGAGTAAACATTCATCTTTGTGTCATTTTCATTCATGGCTAAGCTATCCTTTACAAAGTTTTTTACAAAAGACTTTACAAAGACATTTTCTACCAACTCATTGTACCACAAACAAAAATGTCTTGAATTCACAGTTTAAATCACACCCTGTGAAACCCTTTTGAAACAAATATGAAAATGATTTTGCAGAAAAATAGCTCAGCAGACACACACGCACACACACACATACACACAAAACTCTTTTGACTACTTCAAACAAAGGCCTCATGTTTGTTGAAATGGATGTCAGAATTCAGTTGCCGCTCTGTGTCAGTTTGTTGGGAACAGGCCATCTTTTCAGTTTGACAGCTGTCAACAACACTGATGTTCCTCCTACAAATTATCCAAACCAGCACAGACAAGCCATTTTAATGAACAACTCAATTGTCCAGAGATGAAAAAATGTCAGAAATTCTAAATTTTTGCCAAAATCATAAGAGAAACAGTAATAAGAGATTCCAGTAACACAGGTCAGCTGAGACAGATAGGCCTAAAGCTAGCAAATGAATGCGATAAAAAAATAAGAAAGAAATGTTCTAGAGAACGGCTAATAGTATGTTAAGTAACAACCAGGGAACAATATGATATGAACAAAATGTAAATTATGCATTCTGGCACACTCTGAAAAGAAAAAAAAAACACATTTGCTTCAATTTTGAAAAATTGTCACACCAGCCACAATTTGCAAGTCAAAATTTATATCTTCAGTCTTTTGGTCTGGACAAGTTTTTCAAGTGCACCACAATACACCTTTGGAGCAGCAGCTAGTCACATGATGTCTGACCTAGGTGAAGCTTATACACAAACTAGACCCGTATTGCCGCATAAAGAGTCCGAATGTGCACCGTCTAACATGGATATTGCTTGAAATTTTGGTTTTCATAAAAAAATAAGTACATTGCCCTCTTCTCGCGATCTGCTCCAAGTCTTAAACATCTAAAATGATCTTTATTTGTCTACATTTTCTAAATCTTTCCCAAAAGGATGCGTGTCCATGGGAAGTAAATAAGCATTTGCGCATCTGAAACTTTGCGTCTGAAGCTTTGGTTTCAGTTTTTAAAGTTCACCCAAAAATTTGAATTCTGTCATCATTTACTCACCACTTTCATACTTCTTCAAGAGGGTGACTAAATGATGACAGAATTTTTATTTGTTAAAAGAGTTATTAAAAGAGATAAAGTGCAGGACTTGATGCGAGTTATTAGAGCTCAAAAAGTCAAAAAGAAAATAATAGTTATTAAGAGCTTTCATAAAAAAGAAAGTTCAAAAAGCAGAGACATGCAATTCAAAAGTAACCTGACCACATATTCATGTTTATGAAGCCAATTGAACAGTCTCTGAAATAAGTATTAAATATCATCTGTAAACTACACCTTCTGCAACTTAAACTCCGGATTAATATCAATCTTACCCATAGTGCCTTACTCACTTCGAAGGGCAGAGAGAACATAGCTGTTTCGATCACAATATCAACGCCGTTTTCATTTCTACGAGACCACACTTTGCGTTCGTCCATTTCAGCAATCCTTTTCACGGGCCACTACATGTTTCTGATCAAATAAATGAATTCTTGTTGTTCATTCTCTCCCTTGGTCACTCCAGCTTTAATCCTCCTAGTAGCATGGCCTTGTAAACTAACGGTACTGTTTTAGCATGCTGACTAAATGTTATTTGCTCACTTACTTGCCTTGCCTTGTCCGCCAAATGAATAAATGTAAAATGAATGCAAAAATGACATTCAGAACCTGCTTTTTCTGCCTTATCCGTGCCTGATGCTATGATGTTGCCTATATCTGTGTATTGAATGTGAAAAATATGATGGAAGAGGAAATCACAAAGAACCCCCCCCACTCTGGGCAAAAACTCTTCGGATCTATAAGATTCAGAAGAATGGCATATTTGAATTCAAAACAGCGAAATTTAGCCGAAAAGCATTAAGGATCCCAAGGAGCACAGGTACATCTATAAGATGTCTGCTAAAGATCTGGAGATCTGGAAAACATCTGCTATGTAAAAACCTCTGCTAACTACAGTATCTCAGAGCTGTTTTACATCCATTCTAAATCTTACAGACATCTTCTAGAGGTCTACATGACATCTTACGGAAGATGTCTCAGAGATAGATGTCTGCCAGTTGTGTGCTACCAGGGATCGCTCGTGAGACTGTATATGAAGCGTTAGTTAAATAGTTTAAAATCATTGGTTATTTTACGTCGTCACATAATCACGTCATAAACGCATAACGGTGCAACTTCCAAAGGTTGTTGAGGCTGCAGCCACGAATCTGCATGAGCTAATTGACACAGGAAGTGGGGTTTAGAGGACAAGTACAATGGAGGATAACCAAAAACTGGCCAGTGATGCGGAAAGAAGAAGCCACTGGCTGTGGTTGAGGCGGATGGACACAGCATGGACTACCAAATGACCATGTAACAATGCGACACACGGCCAGGTCTGATCAACCTATGATGGGCCTCCCTTGGCTGGGGGTGTCTTGTGATATAGGGCCGAAACACATATTAAGGCTGAGGCGCACAACTGAGGAAGTGTCGCATTGTTGGGAACCATTCAAAGGGCATTGTCAACAGCACCTCACCAAAAGGCATCTTTCCCCCAGGATAATGGATGTGATAAAAGTGGCATCGGACACACAACTCATCAGATGACTCTCTGATAAGAGCAAAGAAAAGGGAGGTATAAATATGCTATGTATTTCTATAATCATACATCCCCAAAACACAGAGGATGTCTGCCCGACGAAACCCAGTGAAACCTCCTTTTCTCTATACAAATTCTAGACTGCTCCCCCTGTCATGCATAAGGTGTGAGAAATGACCTATTGGGCAGTTAAACTGTCCTGAAATAGTGTGATTATAACACCTAGTCTGATTAAGCAAATCTTTGTACTCGGTTTTGGAAGTTCAGGTAAAGAGTGTTATTTTCCACTTCTCCTTTATTAGTCTAACTTTTCAAACTTCCACACTTCAAGGGTCTGCCCTTCAGAGAAGGCTATATAAAATTCATTAAAATCCCAAATAAATGGGAAATTAACAGCGGTAAACAATAAAAAAACATCACCTGACTGTAAATCTTCTCCATGTTTTAATTAAATGATGTTTATTAAAATCAACTGTCGTACAATTTAATATAAGACATTTATATTTAAACCTGCGGTTTGTGCCAACAATCAAATGCTGAGTTTATGAGTCAGACGTGAAACAAGATGTTTTTTTATCTCGGTTCAGAAGTAGTCAAATAATTCAAGTCTGCATACTCTGGAATTTGGTTGATAAAGAAACAATATTTTGGGACCTTCAAGATACAAAAAATATTTTGGTACCCAGAAGCACATTGACCAGACCTTCCCCGTTGACTTGACTTGATGGATGCACCAACCGTTATCTCTAGAGTTTTGGCAAAAAGTAATTGATTGTGTTGAAGTTGTCACTTTGATGATAATCACAAAGCACATGGTGAGGATCAGTCGTCACGTGACCGTAACCAGCAGCGAAGTCACTCACCTAGGAGATAAAGGGATGGGGTCTCTTGTGTTCTGAAAGCCTGAGGTTTCACAAGAGCTTTGATTCTGGGGTCACTACAAGCCTGAGAAGCAGATCCAAGCACAGATAATAAGAACCACCCCTTTGGGCAGTTCAGAAGGTGAAATCGACTTAGTCCAGGGCTTCTGCTTGATTTCACAAGGTGTAGAAATAAGGTGTTGGTGGCCCACTTTCCCATGTGCAGAAAGAAAACCTCAGCTTTAAATATTGCATGTTTCCATTACTGTCAATTGGCTTGTTTTCTTCTGTTTTTGACTTTGTTGCTTTGTATTACGCATTTTAGCTTGTATGACGTTTCATTATTTAGCATGTTCAATTCAGGATTAACTTGGAAAAAACGACACCAGTGCTGATATTAAAATTGTTGTTTGAGCCAGGGGGTTTCAAACTGGGGTCTGGCAACCCTCAGCGAGCCTATAGAAGGTAGGTCCCCTTGTCTTTGTTAGATAAATGGCTAATGTGATATAAGACAACAAAGTTAGATGTTTCTTTACACATAATAAATTATAGATGGACATGCGTTTAAGAAAGGGCGTCATTAACAACAGGTTCATCTTGTTTGGGGGTCCTTGGCATCATTAGGTCTGAAAAACCCTGGTTTTAGCTACATCTATATTTCTTGTCCTTTTGGAATGAGATGACTTTCAAGATAAATTTTCGGTTAATTAAATCTAAGTTTTTAACCATGGTCAATGATATGTCTTTTGAGTGATGCTTCCATTGTAATTCCTTTGGTGACCCTATTGGTAGCTAATTTCTAAAAATGTTTCATAAAAAAACTGAACTACTTTAGTTTGTAAGCAAAAATCAGTTTAAGATGTTATAATATTATGATCTCATATGATTATTTAAAAAAGACCAAGCCTTGGGTATGTTGGGGAAAATCTTTCAGCAACATTACTTTTTGATCAAAAGGAAGTGTTTAAAAATGAATGACTGTTTTTCTACAGGACTTTAAAATGCTGCAGTAAGCTTGGCTCCTTAGGTCCTGCAATTCCCCAAGTCAACATTTTGTTAGTCTTCACATTGGGCATTAAGCCAGTGTGAACCTTAACGAATAACTTAGATTACATTTTAAATCGGCATAGACGCTTTGAGTTCGGTGATATTGTGTTTTGACTATGTCTTATATAGGCCAGTCATGAATATGAAACTTTTTTATAAGGTTATGAAAAAGAAAGATCTTAACTTTCTCTCTCACGACTTTATAAATGCTGTTTTCCACTGTTGCGGGACTGTTGCAATATTAGACCACAAAAGCAAATATAACAGTTGCGTGTTTAGTCTGTAGGTCTAATGTGAATGTGGACTGCATCAGATATAAAGTGATATATTTCAACAGTCAAGTTTAAAATGCTGAAACACCACATTCTGAAAATAACATTTTCAACTAGATGGTGTTTTTTTCTGAAGGAAGTACCATGCTTGCATTTCCTGAAGGAAATCTGAATTCTTGCAAAGCCGCATAAGAAGAACGTTTTAGTTGTAAAAGTTGTAAATCTAAACACACTTACAGAGAGTTAAATACACAAAACCTAAAATGTGATAGTAGGACAGTATACGTAAGATACATTCAAAATTAGTTTTTAAACATTTTAGAGTTATTTTAAGGGATGGTTAGCCCCAAATTGAAAATTGTGTCATAATTTTTTCATCCTCTTTCATTTGATACCTGTATGACTTTCTTCTGCCGAACACAAAAGAAGATATTTTGAAGAATGTTGGAAATCGAACAACGTTAATACCCATACACTTTTATAGTACAAAAAACCAATGCAAGCAAATGCTGTTGACTAGGTTACCAACATTCTTCAAAATATCTTCTTATGATTCTACAGAGGAAAGAAAATGGCTGAGTAAACGATGATAGAATTTTCATTTTTGGGTGAACTATCACTTTAAGTGCAATGTCTAAAGTTTTTTTTTTTTTTAAGAAGTTCAGTACTTGGGATTAGTGGTTTAGAACAAGCCCTGCAAGCACTGTAAAAACATTATAGATATTTCATAGCCTGTATCTGACTTAGCACATGGTCAATTTCAAATTTAATGTACTTTCAAGCATTTCGAGCATTTCGTTTTCTCTCACTTTTTTCTTTTTGAGGCTCTTCCTCCTAATTTTTCCCCTGCCGTAGGCAATTGTTTGCCAGAGGCAAGTGGTTCCTATTCGCTGAGCTCACTATACACCGCATTTACAGTAGTAGCAAAGCAGGAATTTAATGCATGTGACCTTTTTCATTTTCTGCTCATTTAATTATTCATTTACCTTTTCACCAGAATCATTTATTGGCAAACATTACCATTACATTACACCTAAGTTTTGGGACGGAGAATCTTATTAAAATGCAGTTGGAAATGTCTTAAATGATTGTTTGTATGGATACAGGAGTGACTGTTATCGATGACTATAGCAACATTTTTGGATATATATATATATTCACGCAGACACACAGAACAGCCAGATGACGTATTTAAATGACAGGATTCCCCGTTTTGGAGTCTGCATCTAATTATATGAACTCAATATATATGAAAAACTCGCAAAATAGATTAAAACTAAGTCAAATAGAGGTGTGATTAATGTCACACATAAACAAGCTCAATGACAAACACACTTAACACAAACACGTAGCTCTGTGTTAATGCACCTGCCAAACTGTATCCTCACACGCATACTACACTGGCAAATTGATTCTTAGCACACGCCACTGGTCTATGTAAATGAATGGATTGCGCCTTGAACACTAAACCAACGGCAGGAGGTAAAGCCACCGGAAGCGATCATGCCGCCATCTCGGTATGCCCAACTGACAGAGAGCGCCATTGACTTACAGTCATAAAGACGATCTAAAAGAATCATTTTTTAGCTTATCAAAAGTTTTTAATTTACATGTGTGTTTAATTTAATTGTTACTTTTACATTTAGTCATTTAGCAGGCTTTTGATGTTTTTTCCAATGTTTAGGATGTTTTCGGCAGAACTGCGACATATAGAAATCAATGTATAGAAGGTGAGTGTATATTGAACACTTTTTTAATGGTATAAATGTATGGAAATAAAGCTTCATGACTTATATAGCCTTTGGATTTCAGAATAAGCTAGGTTTTCCTATGTTGAGGTGTCTCATTAGTCTGTAATGAAAATGAACTAACTCACTCTAAATCTAAGACGTGAGAATTCCCAACTTTAAATAATTAACCATTTACATGCTTAAGACATTTGCGTTGTAAAAACGCACTGGGAGACTTTAGATATAAAAACGTTGACTGGTAAGTTACTATTTTATCATTAATATGTGATGACTACCTATTAATTTAAACAGAAGTTCTAAAGAAATTAAATTAAAAAAATACCATATTTTTGAAAGTACCATACACTATATTTCCACTGTAAGCATGAAACATTTTGAATATTTTAAAGGTCCAGTGTAATTTATCGGCATCTAGCGGTGAGGTTGTGAATTGAAACCAACCACCCCTCCATTTCAAAGCCTTATGGCGGCTGAAACAGGACTTATTCTAGGGTCACACAAGATTATCTGTCCAAAGATACTTCGCATTTTATTACGTAGCAAAGTTCAAGTTTGGTGTACTCTGACCTAGGAATTCGTAAGACCAATAGCAGATCAAAGCGCCACAACGTGCCCTCTCGGTACAGAAATGGAGGAGATGAAGCACCGATCAAAAACACATTTTTTGCATGCTCAAAGTCTACTGTGACAGGGGCAAGATGTCAACACATTTTCGCTTCTTTTACAGAAGGAGTTGCCGTATTTACGAAACTCGCCCTGTACAGCCGTTTGTCAGTTCACGGCTACTGTAGAAACATGTCGAATTCCATGCAAGGAACCTGTGGTTTATTTAGATAGAAAAAGCTCATTCTAAGATAATAAAAACAAAACTCTTCATTATGTAAGATCTTTATACACCTCTGAAGACATAGTTATTTACATTATGTTGCATTTCTGTCAATGTATCCTCCAAAAAATGACACACTGCAGCTTAAAGAACATGTCAGGATGAAATACACATTAGCAATACGGGCATGAGTTTTATTTGTATACAACATTGTATTTATTGCATATCATAATGTACTGCAGTGCTATTCAACTGCAATCCTGGAGGGCCTGATATTTATCCTTGAGAAACATTGCTTCTACTGTAAAGAATTCAAACAAACACAATGCATTTATCCTCAGATTATCATTTCCAAGGCAATATGTATTGAGTTACAGAAAAACTGTGTTTATCAATGAATTTCACCAAATTGTTGTTTATTTGTGGCATTCCTGTTACCATGGTGTGAAAATACTTGGGCTGTAAGTTGGTATACTAGGTCTACTGTGATCGGCTGTGTGGAAAAGAAGCAAATAAATGAGTTGGTTGAGGGAGACATTGAACCCACACACCACCAACTTCTTCTCACATTAATAACATTAAGCACAGCTTGGCACTTCAGCACTGCGGGAGGCAAACGGCTCTCACCCTGTTGACATCTTCATCAGCTTCGCACAGGTGTTTTGGTGTAGAACAAAGGCCTCTTGCTTGTGATAAAGTTTGAAGATTTTAGTTGGGCCTGCATAGTTCTGTATAGTACAAACATTCAATTGAGTTACAATGATGTTTCTAGGTACTTTTTATAATTCTGTTACAGGTATTGCTTTTATAAAACCAAACTTTATTGTAGGCATTTAATTAATTTTGCATCTAAATTTAGCATCATTTACACGTTTTGTGGAAATTAATCATTCAAAATGATGTCGCTCTCCTTCTCCGTTCATGTGTTTAACATGAAGGCTCTTGCACGCTTGCTCAATGAAGTCTTTGAAGTTCACACTCGTTTGCATTCAAAACTAGCTGCTCATTGGAATGAAAATACTCACATGAATGTATAACATATATATACACAAATAGAATAGTAAATAGAGATTTACCGATACTAAATTTTGTCAATAAATATAAAGAGCCGATTATGTAGATTGAAATCAGCCGATACAGATTCTGAAGAATAAATGAATATTTCTTGACTTTCTGAATGTTAGTAATTCATATAATGACGATTAATATGGAACATCAAACTGGTGAAGTTTCTCAACATTTTCTATATATGTTGCACAAATTCACTGCATTTTCTTGTCTACTTTTGATTGACAGGATATTTCGGCCTGGATCATTGGCTGGTTTTAAACTTTGCGGAAGAAGTGCTTTTATCAACCGATACCGATTGTTGGCCGATATATCGATGCATCTCTAATAGTAAATGCAATATGTTGTTGTTGAAACAATATTTTTAATAAATTAAACAGATCAAGTGTCAGCACCTAATGGACTTTAATTCAAGGTTTGATTAAGTTTAGTCTTTTTCAACTTTATCAAATTCACTTTTTTGATAGAAATTACTTTTCATTACTGTAAAGTGACGTGTTGGATGATGTGTTGTGATGGAGGTTTTTCTGACGTGACTAATCGTGAAATACGTTGTTGATTTTCAGGATCAATGTTATGGTTTTATTGTAATTGATATCAAAATATGAATCTCTGGAACAGTCATGGTAAACTTTTAAATTCCAAGGCACGAAGAAATCAGAAAGTATGTGAGAAATATGCTATACTACTTTTTTCTGGGATGTAAAGAAGAAAAGATTACTTGCTCACGTAACCAACTGAACGGTCATTAAAATTTAATTTGAGTAATGCTCGTGCTGCGATCAACAAAATGCGAGTTTCTTAAACTTGGGGAAAAACCTTGACTTGATGTTAAACATGCAAAATTACACTACAAGACTAAAGAACACATTTGCTTAATCTCCCCGTTCAATGAATAAGCAGAATCAGCTTTATAAATGAAAGCATAGCCTAGGGCTTAGCGATTTGAAGAAAATATGTAATTGCGTTTTTTTGACAGACATTGTGATTGCGATATGATCTTCGATTTTCTTAGTCAAGCATCAGCTCAATATTGTACATCGTGTGCAGCACACTATGGATATAGTTACCCTGCTGAAAGAAAACAATCAAAACCATTACAGAACATCTTATTGTTTCCATTAAAACCATTACAAAATTTACTTTTGAGTGAAGCTTTCATCAAACACACACTACCTCAAGTGTTTTCGCGACGACCCATCAAAATAAAAGCCCTTTTGTCCTGAACACTCAGATGAAAAAACACTGCTGTCTAATTACGTTTTGGGCATTTTTCAAATGGGACTTACTTTTGTTCTATTGGTTCCCAATTGCCAGCTTACATCACACCAATAGAATCCAAAGAAACTCCCATTACAACCCTTAAATTTAAATAATGACATTTATAAATACACAAACATATGTACATAAAGAATAGAGAATATAAAGCTCATAATTTACAACTTAATATTTTTGGTGCTTGGATAGTTCAAGCCTTTAACGTACACAAAAATCTCTTCATAACTTAATATGTAAAAAGGGACAAACAAAGGCAGTTTAATAAATGAGTTTCAATATCAACAAGTAGGATTTCCCCTGCTGCACAGATTGTAATGAGTAATACATTTTGTTTTCGAGTGTGGCAAATGTGTCTTTAAATGGAGGATGTGGACGCAGTTCTCATGAATGAAGTCATTTCTCTTCCTTATTGCTTTGGGTTTTCATTATGAAAATGCCGCTTCACCCCATTAGCCATTTGGCACAATCCTGAGCTCGTGTTTGCCGTGACAAAAAGCTTTTAACAATGAGACATGGTTCATTCCGATGCATGATGTTCATCTTTATCAGACAAATGAATCTTGTCTACAAAGAGGAAACAAATGAGGGGGTGTTTGTTGACTCAATGAATGAATGTTTGTTATACAAATTAATATGATAGATAGAATTGCATTTTGCTATGTAATGTATGCTGAGTGTACAGAAAATGCTTAGACATTTTGCCTAGAGATTATAACAGTAATAATAACAGTCACAACTTTTTTTTCAATAAACTCGACTGAATCTTTTGGCCAGTGGAACACACATTTTGTTTCTCTAAGGCCAAAGTTTTTTTTAATTCACTGTTTGTCTGCGTACAAGCTGAGCCTTTATAGAGTTGTATTCTCTAGAGTATTATGTGCCAAGCTTGTGAAATGAAGGTCGAATTGTGTTCCTCCCGAACAAGACGGGAAAGTCACAAATGAAATGAGTTCTGACAATCTTTCTGCATACCAGCTCAATGTGTCAATTGTGGTAACCGGGCGCGATGTCTTACCGTGTGCTGCAAAGTACAAGCTCAGCAATATAAAGTGTAGGTCCATGTGTCGACTGCCATATCAACTGTGCTTTTTATATTCCAGGACAAATGAGTTTTTGGACCACAAAGCACAGAAGTCTTGCTCCGGTATGTGGTGGTTTGCCATAGGGAAATTATAATGATGTTAAAATGCGTAAAGAGGTACAAATAAATAATTGAATTTGGAACCGAAAATGCACTTGGGTACAATTTCCATTAGGCTGGAGGATGTTTTTGATGATCATTGGTTTTAGAAGAAATGCCAGTAGCGTGTAGGTGAAGTATGTACTTTAGATTGTTTGATTGATTTCTTTGTTAAAAGTTATTTGTAACACTTTTCCTTGCATTGTAGAAACCGAAAAGAAAAGGATAATTGTGGTACGAATAGCTCACGTGTCAACCAGTCAAACGTTGGACACACCTCCTCATTCCTAAAATTCATAAGAATCGTTAATTCTTTGCACATTTTAGAATAACATTTAATAACATTTAATAATATCAAATTTAGAATAAATAAAAGTATGGCTATAGAGAATGTGAAGCTGAAGTCACGCCCTATCTTCCATGTTGCGGTGCCGCGGCCATCTTGGGAGGATAATACTCGACAGCTTTGATATGTACCGTTACTTGTTTTGTTTGATATATGGAGAAATCAAAAGTGAAATTACCATGGGCTTTTCCTGAACGACTCTGCGTAATGCTATTGCAGTTTTTTAAGACAGCAAGACCGATCTACCATAGTTGTATTTCCTAATCAAACATGAAAATCAAAACATTGAACGCACTAGCAGCCATCCTCCCTAGATGGCGCAACATTTAACATGGCGTGACGTCGATTAACAAGCTCTATTATAAAGTACTCAAATCAAACTGTTCCGTAAAGTGTGCAACTGAATACTTGGTCACAGTTAAGATTGTTTGATACTTTTATATAATTAAAATTGAGTTACCCTGAACTTTGTGTTGATTTACTCTAAGATGAGAAACTTTGAGTTTTTGGTTTCAGAACAACTGAAGTGAGTAAAATACCTCATAAAATGGTAACAAATTCCTGTGAGATCAGGTTTGGTGGTCGTGTCGTGTCACGCCGGTCACATCCGGCGTAGACACAGTGTTGCAGTACATGAACAAAACCATCAGCTTTGTGGAACTTTAAAGTCCAAGTTCTAGCAAAGGAAAGACTTTCTCTTTCTAAACCACCAGTGTTTGGCAAAGAAATACCGAAGCCCTTGAGTCTAATCAGGACCATGTTAGAGGACATAAAAGCTACTAATGGTGTTTCACCACCAATACAGACGACTCATAGTCTTAGGACATGCCAATCAAAAACCTTCAAACCTTTCATCACCACCAAGAAACAAAAACCTCTGGGCAGAACAAAAGTCTTCATAATGACTGCTAGTAGGCAGCATGGTATATACATAGATGCTAATTATGACTCAAAACCTTTCATATCTCAGCATTGATAACCCTTATTTTTTAAACCACCACAAAGTTGGTTTTAGAATGTATCTTTTTAAAGAGTGGTGGTGAGACAAATACTGTTTACTGTTGAAACCAGTTGATATGGCACATTTGATAACTTTTCTCAAGAATCGGATTTAAATCTTTGAGTTTGATGGTGTCAATGAGGGATCTTGTCTTAGCTGTAATGGCTGGTAAGGTTAATGGCTCTCATTCAAGTGTCTTTCTGTTGCAGGCATTGATACTGTTTCAGGGATGAGGCACAATTCTGTCAGCAGAGAAGGGTTTGGGAGTTATAGAATACTTGTTGAGATTATTGGGCACATGGTGGAAAAGAGAAATTTGTTGTTTATGTGATAAAGCTAGCAAAGCAAACCACAAGAAGAGGCAATAATCATTCTCCAGGTTGTGACCTTGAACCGTGCATATCATTTTTACATATTGATTGTTTTCCTGTTGTAAATACCCTCACAGAAAAACAGCAAGAATGTTATGCTTTTTGTTACCAAAAGTGATGTTATGTCACAAGTGATCCCATGGATTTCAAATAGGCCTACAGTATGTGTGAATATTAAGTAATGTCACCTAGAAGCCTGGATCTACTTGAATTTTCTATTTGAAATGTATTTGGCAGGGGATTTAGGCGCACACTTCTCATCTTCTTCAATATGAAGTCAAGTAGTCCCATTAAATGGATAGTTCAACCAAAAATTCATCAAACTGTGATCTGTGGAACACAAAGAAGATATTTTGGAAAAACTTTGAAACATTGATTTCAATTTCAATGGACACGAAACCACTGTGATATTCTTCAAAATATCTACTTTTGTGTATAGGAAAGTCATTCTATTAGATATCTTTTAGACTAAACAGAGACAAAGTCTTTAAAACCTTTGTGGGCTCCAAAGTTTCGCTGTCTGATGTCCACATGCAGCTCACTTTTTAGTTACTTTTCTATTTTATGATTCGAACAAAGTGTCTAAAAGACCCCCTCTTTAGGAAACCTACACTGGAGGATAGCTATTACTCATATCACCAACGTGAAGAGCCAAAGGATGACCAAGTTCTAAAGTCGTCACTTGGGACTTGGCCTAGTTTTCATGGTTGATTCTGAAAGACCCTGACATTTAATACATTTTCCAAAGGTAATGATGCAATACTTTCAATACACTTTTATAACATTTTTAAACAACTAAATTTTAATTGATACATTATGATAAAGCATGACATATTTAAAATAATGTTCTGTTTAGATCTTGTTGGATTGATGGTATGGTTGGGCGTATTATGTAATATTACATAGTATAGCAGTGTTTAATACACTCCCGCAGCGATTGTAAAGATTTCGGAAAGTTTTTTTTGAACTTATAAAACTGTTTTGTAACAACTTTTCTTAGTCCCGTATTGGACAATTCCCCCGGAATAGCATGCGGCACGCCCAGAGCAGAAGAAGGAGGGCAGTAGAAGGAGCATGCGAAGACATCACTTTCACTTTTGTGGAGATGATAAAGAGAGCATATGTTCGCAAAGTTCAGGTGTTTGTTTGTTCACTGCATTTGAATGATGAATGTTATATCAACTGTGGATATAACGCTGGATTTGGAGATCGTTTGAAACTGATATATGGAGCCGTCCCAGCGCTAAAAGATACCGGACATGAACCGCATGCGGTGAGTGAAACTGATGTCTGTGTTTTGTTGACAATGTGCTTCAGTTCAGCCTACCCCTCCCCCCCCGCACGTGTCGTATGACTTTGGAAGCAATCGTACGGCTGTATTTATCTTTCATAAATGTGATCAAACTAAATTCTCTTCGATGATACGACGCATGCAATACTACTCTATAGGTACTCAAGATTAATATGAGATTGGCAGAAACCTTGTGAGTTACGGCCGCTTTAAGAGACTTTTCTTTTCTTTAAAGTTCATGAACTTAAGCTCTCTCAAAATGAATTTGCCCTCTATTTACGCCATCAAAAATGATCTCCGTCCGAGATCGCCATAGAGACTTAATGACACTAAAAAGAGAGCTAATCAGTCAGCTTGAGTTTCATTTCAGCAGATAATAGCCACAGAGACTGCTGAACTCCTGCACCCAGCGCCCTTATCAATCACACAGACACCCCATCCTGTCTCACTGCCTGTGTAATTAAGTGTCTCTTTGGACGAGCCGCAGCTCTTACGCTGTTGATCACCCATCGGGTCAAATAGGAAAACGTGTATGAAGTACACGTGACAGCTGTCGTCCGTCAGAGGCAAATGTGCGGCGTGTCTAGACTGAAGCGATTAACGTTCGTACAACCTATGTGTTACATTTAGTCCACAAGATATTTTTAAAAAGATACAGTAGGATGTTTAAAGCACAAAGTTACATACTGCGAGCCCGAAGAGCATTGGAACACTTAAGCCATGCTTAAAGTATAAATGTCATTGCAACCCAAAACAAAATATCGAGCAAATAAAAAATATCACATTTAAGAAGAATGGCCCAACCACTTATTAAGCAAAACAATTCCCTTTTGGTTACAGTAATTCCAAAAGTATTAGTAAAGAGTTTCAAGGTTCAACATTTGTTCGGTGATGCAACAAGGCTTGTAATTGTAAACAAAATGATCAAAAAAATATATAAATAATACTTGCAATAATATGAATGTTATGAGAACTTAAACCACAGGTTTTTAAGTATATAATCTGATTTCATATTGTATTCATTAGTTCTGTGTGAATGGTTGTTACTGTTTTGCATTTGTGGTTGTAAATCCAGTCGTCGGTGTTTTACTGGCTCAAGTAAGTACACAACAAGCACACATCAAAATATGATATGATATTCTGGCCTGTAGATATGTCTAAAGTATTTTTGTTGCGTTTTATTATCCGCCAGGCAAGCATTTTTGATCAGAGATTTACGGTTTATAACAACTTTTTAGGATCAGGCCTAAATTAATCATGTTGCTTCATTGTAAGAAAGAGCATCCAGCATGTTTTCTTTGTTTTCATTTAAAGCTTAAAGGAGTAGTCATCCTTTAAAATGAAAAGGATGTCATCATTTACACGCCCGCTTGTCATTTTAAACCTGAATTACTTTCTTTCTTTTGCAACAAAGACAATATTTTGAAAAATGTTGGTAACAGAACAGCACAGCCTGCATTCACTTCTATTGTAACCAATGCAAGTGCATGGGGGCTGTTAACAACATTCTTCAAAATATCTTCCTTTGTGTTCTGTTGAAGAAAGAAAGATATACAGGTTTGAAATGACATGAGGGTGAGTAAATTATGACAGAATTTTCATTTTGAATGTGAACTAGTCCTTTAAGAACGTAAGAACGTAATATTTGGGTTAACTGATTTTTAACAATACCTGTGCAGGATGTTGTACAGTGTATCGTTAAGCTTTATCTGCTATAATATGAAAAGTAACTGTTTTTGTTGTTTGATGTGGTTACAATTTGTATTATTATGTTTGCATATGTAACTTTGTAAGGCTCTTTTTCTTTTCTCTGAATCCACTTGATATTTAACATATTGTTAACAATGTTAAGTCAACCTGATTAAACTGACAAAGATCTAAATCTCCAAGAAAAGAGAAAAGAAAAGAGAATCTGGGTAGTTTCTGTTGACTGTGTACAGCCTTCTTCTGTTGGGCATAAAGCTTCATTAAAAAGTGCATATATGCTATTTGTAGCCTAAATGTTGTATTTCTAAATTAAAGATGAATTTGTTTTGAAATAACATTAGAGCTCATTTCCGGATTCAATCTTAAAATTGTTAATAATAAATAATAATAAAATCAGGTGCAAGATCCCCTAATTTTCCCCAAAGAATATGATTTCTATAACATATCTGTAACACGAAAGAGCCCTTTAAAATGGCCGACATTCTGAAAAAGAAGTACCCCACATGGCTAGAGAATAAAGTGCTGCTGCTGGATAAGAACAGATGCGCTTTTCTCGCTGCTGGGCCAAATCAGACATTCGTTTTTTTGCGGTGAATAAAGCATCTGGTTCCAAAATGAAATCATTGCAACATTGGTAATGTTATACAGGGAAGCATGTCTCTTCAAAGACTAGCCCATCTGTGCCTCTCAAGACATTCTAATTATACATGTTACTGCTAGATTATTGAAGATAAATATTCTGATATCAATCAAACAGTATATTATTTAGACTGCTCCTGTTTCTTGTTCATTTAAGTTGCCAGTGAGATAGTTTGCAATACGAAGTTTTAACAAAAAAAATCAATAATGGGAGTTTACGTCATGCAAGTTGTTTTCTGCGACATTTCCTTGACAAAATGCCTTACATTTGTGCTTTTGTACATTACCATCCTTAAATTTTCACTTTTAACTGTTACAAAAGTACTTTTTGGGTCTGAGAGATGATTTATGTTAGCAACATTCCTTAAAATGTTGTTATTGACTCACTTTCATGTTGTTTTGAACCCGTGTCTCACTTTCTGACCTCAGGCATTTTATCTATAAGAGCTATATTTGAATTGATGTGGAGAGCGAATGGTGAAATGTCAAGAAATATTTTCTTGGACTATTTTTATTCTGTCAATGATGTTCTTTAAAGCTCAACACCTTGGTTTCTTTGACTTTGATCAAATGGGAAAGTGGAAAGGATTACCGAACATTTTTGCTTTAAACATTGACACAATTTTTACTGAAATATTCCTTCAGCTTCTTTTCTTGATAAGCTTTACTGTCTTCAAAATCGGTTTCTGTCAAGCTTGCATGAACTTTGGAGATGTTTTGCCAGCCGCTTTTAACAAGGCCATTCCCCCTGGAGAAGCATTGGTTAAAAAGTCTCAAGACAACAAATGGTTATGGTTCTCCCCTAATGGGGTTTGAACAGATCTAATCTTGGGAAACGATGACACATCCCCAGAGGACTTTGGAAAATATTTTGTAAGCGTCGTGAAAATCTCTGGAGAAGCAAGACACCACATTCCAATTTGTCATTTGGCTTATGCTTAGACAACCAAAGTGACTCGGTCAAGTGCCTTTCCCAAAGACACAATGATAGTTAGCCCTTGTGAGGTTTTTAAATCAGTCTTTGACTCACATTCTTTATCAATACACCCTGCCGGGGATTATTTTGCAATAATGCCAACTGACTGTATGTTATTCTTAACTACAGAAATGTTTACGTGAGGTAAATGTCATCGTCCCAGTATGTTCGTGTTGTCTTTTTTTGGTTCTGTTGAACATAAAAGAAAACATTTTAAAGGATGTAGGACAGCAAATAGTTTTGGACACTTTCTACTACCATTGTATACATAATACGGTAGTCAATGGGGGGCAAAGTCATTCTGGTTATAGGCATTCTCCCAAATATCTTTCTCTGTGTTCATCAGAACAAAGAAATGTATACAGATTTGGAAGAACTTGAATTGTAAATTATGACATAATGTTTAAATGTTTTGGGTGAAGCAAAACTTTGTTGCCAGTAAAGTGGTGCAGAAATCACATACTTTACTAAGACACTTTGTGAGCACCTCATGTTCATTTGTAAAAGATATACACCAAACAACAAAGAAAAGACAGTGTTATGGTGATGTATATCTGTAATTGCATCTGTATGGGGCTTAAAATGATATCCCTCTAGACGTTGGGTTTCGCTGAAAATAAAGAGAGTCAATGTTTAAATGAGGCCATTAATGATTATATCTCTAGGTCACTTTATCCAAATATATTTCCTCCAAAAACTAGATTTTAAGTAGTTATTTCCAGTCTTTTCATGGGGTTTCAGGATCATAATATTATTCATTACAGACTACGTAATTTCATGAGCTCAGCTTGTGATAAGAGATCAATTATTTGATTTCAAAATATTCCTGGGGATCTTTGTTTCATTTCCACTTACAGTCTCAGATTGTGTCTCTTGCTCTTTTAATTACATAATTTGGTTTCGATTTGCAAGCAATGAATGCATTACGAAACAAATCGGGTCACTTAAGAACCCACATGTAGCTTAATCTTAAGGCAGCGTGTTAAGAATCTCACCTGATTGTTTTGCGGTTCATCACATCCTGAATTGTCTTCTGCGTGTGAGAAGAAGCACCATGAAAGCACCATGACCCTTTTGTTTTGTGCCTTTTTTGTATTTTATTTAGAAGCTACCGTATTGAGTTTAAGTTGGATGGAGACCTGTGGAGCTACAACATAATTTAGAGAGAAGCAGGTGGGGGAAGTGTGGGTTGGGTAAAGGCTTTGAAAAATGGATAAATGCTTCATGAGCCTTTTTGTAAAAAAATGTTTTGACCTGGCCTGCTATGATATAGCAGAATCAAATTATATTATGCTATAATGCTATATAATGCACAAATGTTTTTTTTTTCTCTTGGTATAAACAGGTGTGTAGCGAGGAAGGCGTGACGGGAGCCGCAGTGCGGGGTGGCGTGAGTGATAGTGGAAATCAGCTGTGCGCGCACCGGTCCCGCATCTCCCACGGAGGAGTTCGGACGCAATAAAGGACGAATCGACAGGACTGCAGGCGAGAGAGGACAGGGCCCGGACATGTGTTAAGTTTATATTTATGTTCTTGTGGCCACCTCACGGTCGACTGCCGGTCTTTTACTTCCGTCTTATTGTTTGTTTATTTTTATTAAAGTGGTTTGAATGTTCGCCAGTTCCTGCCTCCTTCCTTCCCAACTATTGAACCCTGTTACAAGGTGTTTTATGAATCTTATTTTTCATAATATTTTAGTCCATCAGTGTTCATTATTTGGTGTCATACATAGAATTTGGTGTTAAAGTTGTAGTTCACCCAAAAATGAAAATTCTGTTATTTTCTTGACATTTTAAACCTGTCTGATAGTATTTCTTCGGAAGTACATAAAATATATATTTTTTTACTTCGTTATCCGGTACTCTTTGACTTGCATTAGTTTGGTTTCCAATGGGTCTGTGAATGGGTCCGGCGCTGTTCGGTTACCCACATTCTTCAAATTATCTTCTCTTTGTTCTCCATAAGAAAGAAAGTCAAACAGGTTGGAAATGACAAGAGGGTGAGTAAATGATGACAGAATTTTCGTTTTTGTGAATTTTTCTTCAAAGGTTCTCAAAGCTGTTGCTATGTCCATTCTTATTTTTACACATTTCATTCAGTATTGTCTTTACTGCAAAATACCCGCAGGCGGCTGAGGTCACGTAAAGTTATGTCAACATTTTCTTTTCATGTGTTAACAGATTGTTCAGCTTCACAGTGTTTAAAACCTCTTCCTTTTAACTCGCGTTCTCAGATTATCAAAAATCAATTCCCAGAGAAGTGGCTTTGATATGAGACCAAAGGAACCCCAAATGAGCCGACCTGTCAAGATTGTGAAGCAGCTAAAATTCCACAGCTTACATCGGAGCATAAAATCGAATTCTCCAGGAGCTGATAGAAGCCGACACAAAAACTCACATCATTATCACCTCAATTGATGACATTTCCATATTCTTTTTATTTTTTTTGACACAAAATGATCATGATTGTATTAAGAGAGAAGTGGGACGTGCTGATTGGACTGATTACTTTCCTTCAATAGCCACAATGTAATAAAGAAAGAGGAAGTGGTGGAACTGGCCATCACTGGTTGGGCCCAAACCCAAACCTAATGTACATTTAAGATCAGTTGTGCAATTTTTGTGTTTAGTTGGTCACAGGTCTGTTCAGATTGGGTCGTGGATGAAAGAGAAGTGAAAATGCAATTATTTTAAGCAAAGTGTGTAACCATATAATTCAACAACTAGATGTTATTTTAGGGAGGGTCATTCTCATTTTACTGGTCAAAAGTAGAGAATAAAAACCATAAATTAAAATGTCACTGTCGACTGGAAACCTCATTTCTCAATCTTTCACGGTTCATATTTTTCTCTTAAACCATTAATATTGGTCACCCTTCATGTTTGTCTGTGGGTTTTGCAAATTATTTCATTTAAAGTGGCAGTTTTGGAAATACAAGGTTTCAATCTGACATTGACTCATACTGCACATACATCCATTTATTCTTTAAATGTTTTGTTAAATGCTTTTTATTAAGAATGTATTTTTTTTAATTAAATCCTGAGTTTTATTTGATTTTCGATGGAGACGTCACACGGCTTTGACAATGTAGACACAGCTGGTGAATCAGACATTCATAAAGGCACATGGTCTTTGATCTGTGATGACCCCATTGCAATGAACCAGCATCAGGGACCGCATGTGGAGATCACATCAGACAGACAGGTTCACATCAGTCTTACATCCTGAGGGACAGCAGTAGACAACCAAGATGAGCTGTGCATTTTAATTCTGATACTTCATGATCAGATAAAATGAAACAGGGAATGTTTAACAAAAAGATGCTTATGACCCATTTCAGACCTACATAGGCTAAGTTCTTGTGTTGTGGAGGTTAACTTTAGTTTCTAATATAGTCCGTAGTAAAGTGTATACGTCCTGTTAGCTCTCTGAGCCCTTTTTGAGCCTACACATAAAAACGTATGTTTGAACTAAAATGGCGGTAACTCCTGAATTATTTGGAATACAGATTTACCATTGGTCTCGTTTGAAAAAATCACACAGACACAATTTTTTTTTATGTTCTTCTTTCTTTTTGTAAAAAAGAAATAAAAAAGTTTAAGTTTTTCTTTGATTAAAAAAGACATTAAAAAAAAAGGATAAGTCGCAAAAGGATAACAAAAAATCTAACTATACTTTTTATAAAAAAGAATCAACTACCCTCCCTACATAAATTATTCAAAAAAACATCAAAGAAATCTGTATTCTAGAGTCTTAGACCTTTCCAATGATATATAGTTTGTCGTGATTCGATTAGAAATGACATGCACAATATTGACGCAAATTTAGGTGTCCCGTATACGGAACGGGTCACAGTTAACAGGCTACATATATATATATATATATATATATATATATAAGATATTATGTGTCAGGAGGAAAAACCTTCTGTTTTTATATTAAACTGTGCTTAGGTGCAAGAAGTGCACGACTCTCAACAAATATTTCATAATTATGAAGATAAATGCTGAATTTGCTTTCAGAGAACGTTTCAGTGAGTCGTGTCTGTGGCGGCCGTGAATGTGGTCCAGAGAGATATTCGCAAGGAAAATTCCATTTATTTGGTCCATGGGCTGATCTATAACAGAGTCTGTTTATTTATTTGTTATAATGTATGTGGTGCTGATGCTACTGAAGGGTAGGCAGTTGTAATAAGATGTTATTGAAACCCTGAGGGGAACTGTGTCTTCATATTCAACCCAGCAGAGTACAGCTATTGCCCTCAGAGTGGACAACACCATATTACAAAACCCGCTTAGCAATAAAACGCCTTTAATGTCAGACTAAAGAAGTCATCCAAAAGAGTAATCCACACATTTGGAAGCACTGGGTTTTATTCATTCAGTACCATTTTTTGCTCTCGAAACTAACTCTTGGCATTTTTGCAAGTGCCAAAATGTCACTTTGATGTCATATTAAACAAATGTTATTAATTCCATTAGTTTTAGGGTAACTTTGGCCACTTTCATTGGTCCGCCCAAGGCCGCCCATGAGGACGTATGACTGTCAGCAAAATCAATCAATCATGTCTCATTTTGTGCCTGTCATTTTAAGAGGCGTGGAAAAATTTGTCCAGTGTACATTCACAAGCATGTCAAAAGTTAACATCAAAGGTAATGTTTATGAGCTTATGCAGTGAACATCGCATACTTTTAGGAATTTAGCCTTTGGTCGATGGTGATGATTCTTATTGCAAACATTGTAAACACGACAGCTTACTTCTTCGATCAGACAGCTTTGTCTTGTTTCCAGGCGGACAGTTGAGGGAAGCGACAAGCACATCACCTGGAAATCCTGTTAAATTCAACCAATCAGAGGACGATTGAACATTCTGAAGTGTTTCTAAGAAAAGCTTGCCTTATATATCGAAATTGAGCCAGCGGTGGGCGTGACGTCTAAGACAGAGATTAGGTTGGATTAGGTCAAAGGGTTTTAAGTCTTTGTACAAGGAACAGCATGAAATTCAATTTAGTATTTCCTACTTTAGACTAATTCAAAAAAAAATCTCTAGTTTCTAGATATTAACTGTCCATTTGAAAGAGCTTTTTGTCATATAAATCTGAATTGATGAAGTGATCGGCCTTTCTTATAACTATAAAACTTCACTAATCCATTGTGGATTTAAGATGACCCATACTTCTGATTGATATCCTCATATCCCAAATTCAGTACAACACAGCCAACTGCAAAACAGTCTGTAACAAGAACTAGTGCTTGTTGTGACTTCTTGATTAACCAATATTTCTTAAAAAAGGATCTTCTAAGAGTTTAGTCGTCACAACAGACGTTTTTTATTGTGGGACACTCATCTACAATGGCAATATTGCTTCAAGTTATTATTACTTTCTTAAAACTTTCTTACTGCAGCTTTGGGATGACATAAAAAGAATGTAGTAGCGAAATAAAGCCATTACGAAGACAAAGTGTTTTTATTTCACCGGGCCTTGTCATCGACAAACTTTGAGAAAGCAGACCGCTTGAAATTCGGCTCGATATTATAAACTTTTTGAAATGTTGTCTGTTGTGCCTATTCACAAACACCGTCTGTCTACATCTCCCAGTTATGGACTAATTTGATAGAATGAGTAATTGTAGAAATATATTGTGTATGCGTGTGAATAAAATTTTGTCAGTATACTACTACACAAACAATATGATTTTGAAAACATAAAATTGTTTTATCCATGTTTAAAAGTTGTTTATTCTTGGTTGGCGAGATCACACGAAAACAATCTTTTTGTTTTTGAAATTGAATGAAACACTAAAACCTCAGACTGGTGCTTTACACATTTGACATGTAAAGCAATAACAGGTAATATAGAATAATACAGCAGTACTCTAATTTTGGTTTGAAAAATTATTAACTAAATCTCCAAGCAAGTATCTCAAAGCATACACAAACTTTTGCTTATTTACTTTGTAATATAGGATGCATTATTTATTTGGTTGTTTACTTGCTTGTTTGTTTTTTATTAAAGAATAAAGGCACTTTTCCAGTTTATATTTCACTGATGAACAACTGAGGAAATTTTGATATATCTCTCAGAACACGGTTGCTTTTGGTCAATTGTTTGCAATTAAAAATGCCTAGCCTAAAGCGAGCGCTAAAAAGACCGGAGACAAACCGACACCAAAGGGGCTGGTATGCTTTTATCAGTAGCTATCATGTCATACAGCATTTTGCTGCTTGGGGAAAGAAATCGCTGAGCTCGTGAGCTGGCCTATATTTAAAGCTGAATCACCATCAGGAGAATTACTGGTGGGAATCACGCTTTCCAGGAACCTCACGCAGGTACAGATTCAATGCTTTAGTGTACAAGTGACCCTGTCTGTGTGTGACAAATCTGAGCAATACATTCCTTTGGAGACATCCTCATTTATAAGCACTATGAAATAAAGAAAATTGTAAAAATGCAAATTTTTCTTTTAGGAATAGGGTTAAAGTTTGTATATTGCAAACTACCAGTGGTGCCTTTGGATTTAAAGGGATAGTTCACCCAAAAATGAAACTTCTGTCATCATTTACTCACCCTCAGGATCCAGGTTCCAAACATGTGTGAATGTCTTTGTTCTGCTTAACAAAAAGGAAGATTTTTGGACGAATGTAAGCAAATAGATCCCCCATTTACTGCCATAGTAGGAAAAATAAATACTATGGGAGTTAATGGGGGATGAGATCTGCTTAGTTATTGACATTCTTCCAAATATCTTCCTTTGTGTTTAGCAGAACAAAGACATTTATACAGGTTTAGAACAACCTGAGGGTAAGTAAATGATGAAAGAATTGTAATTTTTGGGTGAACTGTTCCTTTAAGTTTTGCTTACAGTTTGAACCTTTCCTTTTAAATGCGCACACAGGTATGTTGGGAAGGGCGTATCCTTCCCTTTCTACCCGATATATCATTCATTCCCTGAGGATTTACTGGTCCATTCACATTTGTTCATTTAATGGAGCGATTCCTCTTTCCTGCAGCATATGTTCAGGGTAGTGAGGGTCAATTTATGAGACTGACGCTGACAGATTCCACTGTACTAAAGTCCAGAATTTACAGTGCGACTGAAATCATCCCTATGTCCAAGCTTCCAGTCGTCTTTATAGGACGCTGTTTTCTGAGGGTCTGCAATGTCCGCTTTGACCTTCCAGAGTTCAGCGTTTGTATCTTAAAAAATGAATGATTATATTGTGTAACAGTAAAGCAAAGACTAAGGTCATGTTATCCTCAAAAAATATGAAAGGAATTTGTGCAATATCTCGGATTTACACCCGCTGTAGATTTAAGGGAGAAGTGGAGGATAAAGAGGTTTCAGAAACAAATGTAAGTTCTTCAACAATGTCATTCTGTTTATGTTCCCAGACTTTTTCATCATATTCATATACGATAATATGCACTCATAATAATGATTGATAAAACAATAAACCTAACAAATAATAATAAATACAAAGAATTATTTCTTAAGAGCAATTGACTGGTGACATATTACTGCGATAATTGATTTTATTACTTTTGACTTTTTTTCCAGAATGCATCAATTATTAATTTTTAATACAAATTATTATTTCAATATACATTTATTTGAGAACAAAAATAAAATATTTGTAATATTGTTTTAATAAAACGGCTTATGCTTAAAAATTTAAAAAAAATCAGCCATTGGGGAACGAAAAATCAACTTAATTAAAAAAAAAAGTTTTAACCTGATTCTGTAAACGTTATTTTGCTTAAAGATTTTTTACTTATTTTAAACATAAATTTACATCATTTTTTTTTAAGAAAATCAAGACTTAATATTTTATATCATTTTTCTTCTCAAATAAATAGATTTTTAAAGGATTTTTTGTCATTTGTACTGAATAACAAGACAAAAATACAGTTTACTTGTTTTACTTGAAAAGAGTGGCACAACTTACCCCACTCTCCAGTACTGCTACTGTAAGCTGCCATGTTTGTGACATCTATGACAATAGCGGCTTCCAGAAAGCTTTTAAAATGACTTGTTCAATGTCAAAGAAAAAACACAAGGAATTGTTCCAATGCCATCTGCTCTTGAGTTGAGGAATATCAGGGCTAAAAAAGAAATAATCCTGTCGGGTGTAAAACTCACACAGTGAAGTCCTCAAGCTGTTTTGGACAACAAAAACTGCTTGGCTATTGCCCGGCATTTGACCTTTTTTGCAACAGCTTTCTAAGTGTGTCTGATGTACCTATTATTAAAAAAATATATCCAGTCTATTCAAATTCCCAAGTGAATACTGGGGTGAACTCCACATTCTATTGTTTACCAAACCAGTCGGGGGTTTGGTAATCAAATTACATGTTACATGCAAGTTACAATTGACACATCTGGTCGTCACAGCAAATGACCACGTGTTTTGTGTCTGAGAGAAAAAGCTAGCATCTGGAACAAAAAGACTTTGAATCCCCTATCCACATAAAATATTCAAGCTAACAAAAAAGACTCCCATGTATTTGATGGCAGGTTCAAAGCCCATTACAGCCTGTTTGAAATGTTACCAGTGGGAGAAGTTCTTTAGAGACTCTAAGAGGAGCGAGCCGTGATGATACAGCAGCCCTCTTCTTTTTTTCCCCAGAATCCCAGACAGAATACTCAATAAACAACATCAATTCCTGATTTTCAGGGACTTAAGGGACCCACAGATCAGTTGCACCTCACGAAATCTCAATTCAGCTTCCTGTGTGAAAAGTTGTTTTTGTGATGTGGTTGAGATACGTTCATTCGTATTTCAGTGCAACTTAAATATTTATTAAATACTGTAAATATTATATTTGTTTTATAAATGTCAGGATGCATTTCAACCTGATCTCTCAGGAAAACGTAACTATTCAACACAATCTCTCTACAAAAACGTACAGGAGGCGGCTAATTTTGGCAAATTCGTTTGAATTTGTACGATCTCATGTTTACATTTTCCCTATACTATCCTTAGGTTTAGGAGAGGGGCTGCAGTATTGATTTTTTCTAGCAATCGTACATTTTTGTACAATCAAGTGTACGAATTCCTGCGAATTAGCCAACTAGTTAAAAATTTACGAATTCCCGTGAGATCAGGTTGAACTATTTTACAAGGTGGTGACATCTACATAAGCAAAAGTAAATCGAATAAAATGTATGAATTCACATGATTTAGCCACCGTTCGCTAAAACGTATATTTAAATATTAACGAATTGCCATGAGATGTGGTGTTCATTCTTCATTGTTCTTTAATGGAAACAAGGCTATTTTAGTTTACTAAAAAAGTGGCACAAAAATATGTAAAAAACTATTCCTAAATATTTTCTAAGTTTAAGGCCCCAAAAATATGATAATAAAAAAACTTATCATAAGCTTATATTGCAATATAAGAAAAAAACAAATAAGTTATAAAATGACAAAAGAATGTAACACAATTTCAAAAACTTAAACTAAAATAGAAACTTTAAATGAAAAAACTACATTTAAAATATTGATAAAGCTAACACCAAAAATACTAACTCACTTATAGTGCCAGACAATACATGAGAAAAAATACATCGTCTTTTCAATTTTCCAATCCCCTCAAATCCCATAATGTCATATTGTTAATTGGTTTTCTAATTCGTCTACAATAACCAATTATGTGCTCAGATGCATTAATCAATAACTTAAGTGCTAATTAGTCCCAGTTATTTCTCTTTAGTGGCTAAATTCACTTTTGAAGGAAGGGGGGAAAGGGCACCGCCTGCCTTTTATCACTTTCTACGATAATTAAAAGCTTATAATGTTCAATTAAATGAGACAAGGCACTTATAGACATGCCAAAGGAAACTTTTTTTTCACACCACGCCTACCTTACGAGCAGTTATTACCATTGTTCCATCAAATAGGCGGTGTGTTTCGTGCACTCGGAGCTCAAACTGGATTTCTTTGAAGATTAAACCGAAAAGGTTTCGGTGGCAAACCTGGCACAGTTCAGGCCAAATCTTCCCATGTGCATCTCGTGGCTGCCAAGTATGAGAAAACAGATCCAAGAAGCCATCGTCGAGGTCAGGAGCGCGTGTACGAGCACACCTGTCAAAACAGATGTGGATTAACAGAGAGTCGTTTTCTGGATCCACACTGCCATGCACTGGCAAGACGTGGTTTAGTTGGAAGGGAAGGAGGAGATATGACTGCAATATTAAAATCAATAAATAAAAGATCAAGGAGCTGCAGCGTTTCTTTTTTAGCACAACCCCCACAACGTCTGATTCCATAAAGCACTATAATAAACCCAGACTTTAATTATATTACGCTTATCGTCTCAAAAGTTCGTCCGAAGTACAAGGATATCTAGATAGAAAGAATGTTCATAATGGAGATATTATATGAGGCATGTCTTTTAAAATTGATCGTAAAGCACCTCTCAATCAAAACGCCCTTGAGAGGTGAGCCGAGACAGTACGATCAGAGACTTTTACACTTCCCCTAGGTCTCTCGCTCTCTCTCTCTCTCTCTCTCTCTTTGCAAACATGCATGAGCAAACATGACATTCATCATGTCAACACTTTCAGTAGATCATAGCACACGTGTGCGTATGTATATGGTTTATATACATCTGTCATTCAAACGACTGGCTGTCACATTATTGATTATTATTTAGCAGGTAATATTAGTGCATACTAAAGAAAAGATGACATCAGCATATGATTCATACAGTCATCAGGTATCCGAAGGACATTTTAATTTTTTCCATGAGCTCAGCACTTATGCTAATAGAAATATATAGAACGAATAGCACGTTTTCTTGTAAAAAGGCGAATTTTTGTCTGTGTTTATATTCTCAAATGAGCAATATTCTATAACTTTTCTGATATCTGAAAGCTTGAAGTAAAAATAACAACCATGTCTGACCTTGTTAAAAGATTATTTTCTGTTACTATACCATTTTTTTGTTTAAAATTTGTTCACAATTTAGCATCTCTATACTTCTGAAAACAGCATCTATCAAATTTTGCTGAAAACATTCACTATGTACACCAGACTGTATAAATGTTTAAACTAAAAATGATTTAATCATTTATTCACTCGTATGTCATTGAAAACCTTTATCTGACTCTTTCGTCTGTGTAACAATAAAGAAGATATTTTGAGAAATGTGCTTTTGTGTCCATACAATGTAAGTCAATGAGGGTCATTGTTCTTCGGTTAGCAACATTCTTCAAATTTGTCTTCTGCAGATGGAAGAAAGTCAAACAGGTTTGCAATGGCATGAGGATGAGTAAATGATGACATCATTTTATGGTTAAATGGACTTTAACTACCAAATAGCATCTACTTTGTTTTTTGCAAGTAAATATATGTTGTCAAATACAATGAACTCACGTTTATAAAAGCTGGAGTGGAATGTTTTTCATCTTATTTACAACAGACAGCATTCACCACATCTGGAAACAGTTCCCGTTGCATTGGCGTGATCCCCAAGTGAAAATGACATGCGATCTTTGTTACTTTGTGACAAAATAAGAATAATTTCAATCAGTAATTAAAAGACGTCACCGTTCTCAATAGACGTTCTGATCCCTGAACATTTCTTGATATCCACAAATGTTGTGTTCATGGGGTTGACACATTCATTTGTATGTTTGTGAAAACAAAAACATGTTTATCATGTAACATATTTTCAAATCGTATGGCTGACGGGATGGCGTGCTCATCATTTTAATACACCAGAAACCCCAATGAACTGAATGAAGTTTTTTTTAAAAGTCTTCCAGAGACCTGCATTTTTAGAACTTGACATAATAACACTGATACATCATTAACTTTAGCAATATTAGGCCTAACATATGCTAAATTATGCTGAGGAGCTTTCAGGGCGTGACCGTACATGTGCAGAATAAACAGTATGTATACTTGCCGACTGATTAGTTATCATTTCCATATGCAAATGAATGATTTTCATCATTTCAATATGTAAATAAAAACAGATCTCTGAGGTATGTGAGCAGTCCGCATGAATAAACCGAGTTTCTCTCGTTCAGACATATGTTTTCCTCTAATGAATGTAACTGAATCCGGTGGATTAGCAATACTGAGTAAATGTCAATAAAGTCGTCGCTTTATGAGTTTACACCATTCAATGAACCCTAAAGTAGTTTCCATTAACCTTTTTTGCCATTCTGCAAGATTTGATGCAAAAACATATTTATTCATTTCTTGTACATCAGTGAATGCATAGATTACTGTACTACAAGTATTGCAGAATTTGTGTCAGTCGAAAGCAAATACGACATGTGACTTTATTAGTTTTTACCATTTCAACACAGTTTTAATGAAGGGTGTAACTTCACTTCATTTTATTTCTATCATTCATTTCGCTTCTATCCTTCCGAAACCTGGTATCTCCGTATTTTGCCATAAATTATATTATCAGTCACCCTTTATATTTGTCAATGGGTTTTGCAAATATTAACCCATAAAAAGTATTTAAAGGTGATTGTGAACTTCGACAACACAGTATGTGATCAGTTTTTTTCAATTTCCTGAAAAAATGGACATACAAGGTTTCAGATGAGCAGTGACAATTTATAAACATTTTTGTAGGTTTAAATGTAACACAAACGTCCCTAAGGGTATATTTTAGGTGTAAAAATATTAACAAGCAGTAGAAAGGGTTATATATACAATAAAAGCTTATTTTGGATTGCTGTCATTTTTTGCATATTGTTTAAATTAAATCCTCATTTCTTGAGTAAGTGAGATTTTTTTAATTACAAAACTACGAATGTGACCTTAGCGTCTTGTTAAAGGCAGCGAAAACTTTCACTCTTTGACTATGTCTGAGAAACCCTGAACAGCTTGGATGACAGTAGGGAGATGGTATCCGCCACTGCCATCGACAGGCATGCTGGGAAAAAAGTGTCCACCTGCCATTCATTTCTGTTGTTCTATTGTAATACAGGCAAACAGAATCACAGGATCTGGACCACCAAACGGAGACGAGTCAGTGCAGATCAAGGCACATTGTCACACAGCCTATGGCACTAATAAGGAAGATGCTGTGAGCGTGACAGCCCGTGTCTTGAAAGTGTCTTGGGGGTACAGAATATTCTGTGTAAACATAACAGAAAAAAAGAGTCCATGAAGGCCAGTAGTTGCCCGTGTGAAGTCTTACACAAACATCAATGAAAATACGTATGTCCTGATCCGTGCCAGCTCCACGGGTCATACACATGCTCATCCTCTGCATGCTCCTCCTAGCCATCTGTAGACATGCAGAGTGTCTCAGTTTGCCAGACCTGTTTGCACAGAGACATGTTGCCTTCTCTATGAGAACATGGCAATGAACTCATCACTGCTGGTGTCTGTGGAACCCAACAGAAAGTGAAACTGAGATCCCATGTGTTTTTCGGCTTCAGTCAAGCAGATTAATTATATACGTTTGTGAATAAAGCAATTGTTTTGCCGATAAAACTTCAGTTATATTTAATAATCGGTGATTTATTTTGATTATTTTATGAAATTATATAGTATAATATTTGTACATATAACTAGCAAACAATAAACGTAGATCAAGATCCAACGTGTGAACATTATTACCACATATGTGTAATTCATCTACATGTATAAAAACAATATTCTACAATAATCCTATCAAAAATAACAATACTTATATATAATGCAACAGCATATGCCTTCTTATTTTATCAAACTATTATGTGACATACTGTGTAATACAACAATATAATTGTGGCTGGAAACACAGAAAATTTAAATTCAGCACCATAATAATATAAAAGATAACACACACTATTCTTAATAAAAAACAAAATAGATTTTCGGCTACAATACTGAAAATGTGTATCTATTTTATTTTAAAGTTCAAAAGGTTATGCAGGCTATAATAAGTAGTTGGGTAATGTTTTGGGTCGATGCAGATGAGTCTGAATGTTCAATAATCTGAAACATGTTTGTTGGATGTATAATTTTTCAGTTTTATACAAATTGATTTTACAAGCTTAAAGCCTAATTGTATTGCACTTTGCTGTCCAGCTGAAACCTTGAATCTCCATATTTCGAGATTATTATTATTAGTCAATATTTGTGTTCATCACTGGGTTTTGCAAATATTCAACCAAAAAAAGTATTAGAATGTGCTTGTCTACTTGGACGACACAGTATCTAATCATTTAAAAGGTACAGTGTTATTTCTATTTCCTAAAAAAAGGACAACAGAGGTTTCATAACATCACTGATGATATCAAAACATTACGTTGTAAAATATTCTATGTAACTAACAAACAGTAAAACGTCTAAGCATGGTAAGCTTAGATCATTTGAACGTTTAAATAGTACACATGCATGTACGTATACAAACAATACAAACTTATCAAGAACGTTTTGTCAGGTTCAACAATTCTACCAAAAATATTCAAATTAATATCAAATGTGAAAATATTTCTTTTCTACACACTATGGCACAATGACATACTCTTTTCTTTGTGTTGAATAACCTTTGGAATAGATGTTGTGAGATTGTAGTGGTTGAGAGACATCATCAAACACACACACGCTCAGTTCTACCCTGCGTTCTCAGAGAAAACCATTTCTGACATAATTCAATAACACCAAATCTTATTATTGTGAATTGTCATGTTTGATTTGTGGTTTAAGAAACATGCTGACTTCTCGCATGCTTCAAAAATACAGTTTGACTGCCAAACTCCCTGCGTTAAATATCAAATGACTCGATTTTAAATTCTTCACTTTTTTGAAGATTCGGGAGAGATTTTTTAAGTAGTTTGAGCTGAGCTGAGCTAGTTGTCATTCAGTAGCCGATGCTGGTGATAGACTTGCTTTAATTAATGAGGGTTTGTGTTTGGGTCTCTCTCAAAGGAGTCGGCTAATGAAAAAGGTTCCTGCTGTATTGCCCATTTACCCAGGAACAAGCACAGCAGTGTGGAGATCCCGTCTCTGGCTGTGTAGCTCCAGCAGCTGTCAATCAAACTTAAGCCTCCTGCTGCAGGGGAGGAGTTCATTTCAACTCTGAAGGGAAGGCCGATCACATGCTGGTGTGCTTTTGGTAGAACGTATGCTTGATGGAAATACTAGCTAGATTTTGATCTGCATTTTCGCAGAGGATGTGAAATGAAACTATGTAAAATAAGTGTTTCAAATTTTGCAATCTGTAACTTTTGCCCCTCAATTGGCATCTCTGTTTGAAACATAAAATCACATGTAACTTTACTCTTTTGTTTATTTTAGGGCTGTCAAATGATAAATCGTCAGCAATCACATTCAAAATAAAAGTTTGTGTTTACATCATATTTGTCAGTGTGCTGGATATCAATTTTGTATTCATAAACATAAAACATAAACATGCATGTATATTTTTATTTTGGAAATATTTCGATGTATTTATTTACATTAAGGAATGATTGAAATTAAATATAAATGTTTATTATATTTCTCTTAAATATATAAATGTATATGGATGTTTATAAATACAACATTAACAAGCAAAGTACACAGACTATGTAAACACAAACTTTTATTCTGGATGTAATTAATCACAATTAATCGCTTGACAGCATTTATTTTTACCAAAAATTTTAGATCAGTTTATTTGCAAAAAACAAAAAATATGTGTTTTTGCTATAGTGTGACGTTTTTTATGGTGTTTTATTGTGTTGTATTTTTTGAGTAATTATTATTATATCAAAACAACCCCTGCATCTGCAGTTTGTTTAAAGAATAAAAAAGAGGCACTAGGGACTGGGGTCATGACCCCCTCAGATTCATAGTGACCCGATCCGTCCCCCTCACTGTCCGAAAAACATGGGTAAAAGTGAGGATTAATCAGGGTTTCCGCTGTGTACAATAGCCTAAGTAGTGGCGGACAGGCCCTCCGCTCCTTAACTATTAGCCGTCACTGCTTCAGAATCGGGTTGGCCACCGACGTTTACGTTCTCTATGCTCTCTGTGTGCTGCCTGCTGCTAACCTGCTACGACTCCTGACCCCGAGGTCCTATTTAGAGCTGTTAGATGCCTCAATTGTGCCTAAGGAGCGGTAACCATAGTGATCAAATGCCATCGTCTATGACTGAGCTGGTGATTTTTCTGCACTGAAAAAATGGTCTGCTTTACTGCCACATAAAGGGAATGAAGAGACAAAAAAACAATAATCTTGTTTTTTCAAAAACTAAACCATTTAAGTTTCCCATGCCTGTTGACTTTTCCTAGATGTGGCAGATTAGTTTTGTTATTTATTGGAAAAGCTAGTCTTTTGCACTTAGCAAACACAGTAAAACAGAGCACGACTATTAAATAAGGTGAGTGGACAGAGGCAAAGAGCGAATTAACACAAAAAGAATGGTTGGATAAATCAAACAATTTATCGTCAGGAAATAATGTATCTGGACTTCTGGCACTAAATAAGGGTCCTGCCATAACATTACAGTATCATCTAGCCCAATTTACTATATAAGTTGACTGCGTTAAATTTACTGATTTATGTTTTAATTTTAAAATAAAACATATTTTGCAGATGGCATTAAGTTTTGGTGGGTGATTGGCCTACTAGACAAATAACAGTTTGTTCATGCATTGCTCATGTTGATAGGTATGCCTTTGATTATTGTTATTTATCAATGATTTCCATTAAGAATTCTTAATTGGCTTTTTTGTGCAAACCATTAGCCCAAATTATGCAAAGTAACTACTTGAGGGAGTCATATGACACGGATAAAACAAATATTATCGATTGTTTTAGATGTAATGCAATGTGTATACAAGATTAAGGTTAATAAACGCTGTATTTTCCACATACCTTGCATGTTTGTATCTCCTCTTTGCCCCGCCTCTCTGAAACAGGCAGATTATTTACAAAGCTCATCGCTCTGAAAAGCAAGGTGTGCTATGATTGGCCAGTTAACCTGTGCGTAGTGATTGGTCGAATACTGCAAGTGTGTGACAGAAATGTAACGCCTCTTTCCATATTTGGAACATCAGGTTCAAAAGCAATTGTGCTGACAGGTACGCCCACCCTACTTGTGTATACATTTGGGTGGTCTTAGTCAACTCATACCGGAAACTGATGTAGATTTGTGGGGGTGCGGTTACATGAGGCGTTTCAAGCAGGTCTGGGTGAGCATTCGCTTTTAAATAGAATGCATCTTTTCTTCCGACACTTTAATTTTTTTAGTTTTGAATCCATTGACAGGCCACTGCACAGTCCCGTGTCACTGTTTTGAATGGCGATTTTCTCACCATTTAGTGAAGTAGTTAACACGTCAACACTTTTAGGAGTTGACTTGAGAGGCAACTTTTGAGTTATAGATGTATTTCTTGTTACTTCATGTAAACTAAAGTAGTGACTTCAACTACAGCAGTAAGATAATGTGTAACTTTTACTGTAATATAAAATATAAATATGCAGTTTACATAAAGTGATGTAACTTTGTTTTGTAAAACATGTAGTCCGCATATATATAGATTCACTTCAGAAGTCGGTTTACTTCAGTTAAATAGAGCTTGGATTGCAAGGACTTGCTAAATGAACCAAGAGTGAACCTGTCACGAATTGACTTTAAAGACATCTGTAGCTCACGGGAGGAGTAGAAAGTGGCCCGAGGGAAAGAAAACAGGCAGAACAGAGAGAATGAAATGCAGAAAAGAAGAAAGCAAGCCGGGCGAGGGACATTAACGCGCTCCCAAAGCTCTCTCTTCCTCTCAGAATTATCAGTTCGACAGCCAGTACAGGCCGAATCTGGCGTTGACTGATTGCAAACGTTTTTGTTGTGTTAAGTAAATTGATTGGCCGCTGGTCAGCGTAACCATGGCAATAAAACAAAAGGGACTGCCTTGACTTTGAACAGGATGCGCTCCTTAAAAATAATACTTTCAACCTGAGCGTGTAATTGACAAAGTCCTCAGGTGTTGTTTGCGTGATCTGTAACAAGCTTTTAGCTTATCCACCTCACCAGCCATTAAAGAGCGTTTCATTTTATTGTCTTTAAGTTTACCAAAACTGAATGTCAGGCTACGGTTTGATTCAAATTTGAGGCTGATAATCCCCAAAATGTAGCTACTGTAAGCAAGAAATGTCTCTGCGTCCTTTCAAAATGGCCGCTTGGAAACTCCAAAAAGACACTAGGTAACTAAACGACATAAGGAGTGAATATTAAACATTGAATGAGCTAAACGTAATTTGAAAAAACAATGCAATCTTTTTCTTAAAGACCATAATAGCAGCTGAGAGAATTTAATAAGAGATGTTAATTGATTAAACACATGAGGTGATGGAAGTAATTTTTATGTTTCTCAGGTTTCATGTTTTTTATGTGTGCATAGCTGGCCAACATGTGCCCTGTTATGAGCAACAGATCATCTCTTTGTTAGTGCTCTGTGCTCTCGGTGGGAGAATGTAGAGTAAATGTTCCCCATAGCATTATTTTCTCTCCTCATTTACAGTCCATAAATGGGTGGTCAACGGGTATCATCATCATTGTTAGATCCTCGATGTCCAAGATTCTTCACCAAAGCTTGAGCCAGACGATGCAGTTAAAACAAACAATATGATGTTTTTCAAATAACCTGGGGTGACCACATGTGCCATTTTTCTCTGCCACGTCCTGGGCACGATTTTGTGTGTGTCAGGTGCAAGGTGCATTTGTGAAATGCATACGTCATCGAGGTCCTCACATTTTGCTTACAAAACATTAAAATTAAAAGAACATTTATTTCTCTTAAGACGTATAATCATTGTAGTTGCATTCTTACCTTGAAACATAATGGCTGCTTTTCTGAAATAAAACCTGAAATCCTAAACTTTGAAAACCTGTGCAGTGGACAAATGGGATCTCCGGAGGACGCACCCAAAATTCTAGCGAAGACTAGCCCGGAAAAAATGGCACGAATGGTCACCCTTGAATACACTCAATTCCTTGAAATCAAAAAGACTGGAATATTGAAACCCTGCACATTTCAATTCAAGTAACAATTTCATTTTTTTCAATTTCAATGATTTACAATGGAAATGTATGTCATAATTTTAGAATTGTGTTTCTGTAAATGTGGTTATTTGGTACACCATTGCTAATTCCATCACAAAAAATCAGACACATGTAGAGCAAATGTGAACGTATGGCTTTCTGTCTTCAGCAGAACACAAAAGAAGATATTTTGTAAAATGTTTATAACCAAACATCATTGGTCCCCTTTGACTTCCATTGAATGGACACATTTCTCACAATATCTCCTTTTGTGTTCTACAGAATAAGGAGTCATGTTGTCATATTGAGTCAAGGGTTTTGAATGATATGCCATTTCTGTAAATTATTTTGGGGCGAATTTCTTTTTCATGCATTGAGCTGGACACCCTCATAATTGTAAAATGTATATATTTTATGAAAATGAGTACAATCAATAATAGTACAATTCTTTGTGTGATCAAAGAATGAAATGGGTTGGGTAGGGGACACGTTGTTTGATTGTCAATGTTAAATGTAGGGAAAAAAGCATTGTTGAAGGAAATCATGGTCTAGTCCTGCGGTTTGGGATTCAGGATGCACGATTCAGCTTAATGAGGCTTTGAAACTGGTCGGCTTCAATGTCACCCTCATTTGTCCCTCTCAGACCACCAGAGCATTTCATTGTGATTGCCACCAGCTATTCCCCTCCATAAAGAATGTGCATTACGCAAAACAATAGCAGCCTGTAGATAAACTACATTAGTTCCTAACCACAACCACATCCGGAACCATCAGCGCAGTTTGTCAGGGTTTCATGGATAAAAGTCTCAAATAAAGCACGCTAGAACTTTTCCCATTGCCTTCTCCAACACTAAACACAAATCTCCCTGCTCCACTGCCCAAAAAGTCTGTCTACATTCAGAAACTTAATGAAGAATGTTCTTCTGAGAGACTTAAAATTGCAAGCGTAGGAGGTTCGTGTTCCTAACTTTTAGAAAATTGTCTATTGCTGCGAGGGGCCGTCCGTTTTCTCCTAACAGTCTCAAAGCAGCTTATAAAAGTAAAAACTGCAAAATGATACAGGACGAACTTCTCTAATCGCCGCTTTAAATCACAACACAGTGAGACTTTCATTGATGCATTGGCCTGAGTTTTGAAGTACGACGGGTGGCATAAGAGCCCATAAAATAGTTTACTGCACAGGCAGCTACACGGTGTGAGTAAATCTCCTGAATCCGTGGACCCCGGCCATGTTTTGTCCTATGCCGGCCCAGAGAATATCCATCTAGCGATACATCAACACTCTCCAATAGTATTTTTAGTAGCGGTCTGATCTGTTAATGGCCATCAATGAGGGCTTATAGTACTGATAAGGACAGTGAAAGATGGTGGAATTGGGAAAATGAATCAATACTGCATATGTACAATAAATATTATAGTGGCCTACAAATAGGATTGGAGATTAGTATCATGAATATTATTCTGTATATGACTATTTCTACAGTGAAAAGATATTTTGAGAAATGTCTCTGTGGTTTGGTGTCCATACAATGGAAGTCAATGGGGGTAGGTGTTGTTTGGTTGTTGCCATTCTTCAAAATATCTTCTTTTGTGTTCTACAGAAGAAAGAAAGTCATACAAGTTAAAAATGACAAAGGGTGAGTATATGATGAAACTGTTTTGGGGTGAACTATCCCTGTTACACCACAAACGCTGAATCCTGAGAAATATAAAAATGGCACACTATACCAGACTGCTCTGCCCGTGGTGCCTACAAAGATCAAACGCGGATCTGCAGGAATCTCTGCAGGGTCTCCGAAGAGGTCTGAAAGGACGGAATCAAAAGATCCTGCGGGGAAGAGTACTGGAGGAGTACAATCAAACGCCCTTCTCAGCGTTATGGAAGAGGCTGCCACTATTTGACCAGCCTGGAAGGCTCAATTCACCTGCTTTATAACACACACTCGCTCCAGCATGCTCGTACAAACACTGTGACACATCTCCCCTCGACCGTTTGAAGTGAGTGTCAGGAAAAAGTGATGCTTTCACAAAGCCTGTGAGCTCATCAAGGGACTTTCTGATTGAAAAGGTTTTTCCTTTCCGTCTTTTTTTCGGTTCAACTCCATCCTGGTTCTCAAGGATTTTGTGGATATCCTGTCAACAGAAACATGAGAAGTACTAAGATTTTATGCTCAGTATTTTAGTCTTTAACACTACTTTGAATCGGTCATTTTCTGTCACTAAAACATTCGGAGACTGTTCACCTTTTTATCGTCTTGTTACCTTAAATGACACATGCAGTCTTTTCTTGACTTTTAGTCAAGTTAACTTGACCTACAAGAGATTAGATAGAAATCGTGAAACGCATCACGGTTAAAGTGCAGAGAGAGAGAGAGAGAGAGAGAGATCCACACAGGCCCTTCATCATTATTCCATTATCTCTTTGGTCCACTAGCAGACTCAGCATACATTGTGATGCACTATTGTCCCGTGCTCCTGTTCCCATGGCAACCAGTTGGGACACCCAAGCTCTGGCATGAGCTCTTTTGTTTGCACTTGGTACCAAAGCCAAAGCACCGCCAGCTCGTGCAGGACTGAAAGTGAGAGTCTGGTGGCCTGAAGGTATATAGTGAATGAAAATAATCATATCAATTCAAACCTGATCTGACAGGAAAACAAATATTTTCTAAGGTGTCGAATTTGTATAATACGAATCATATAACAAAAATTTTTGCTTAAACGCACAAATGAGATAGTAAACATGTTTAGCCATTTTAGAAATAGTGATGAATTGCCAAGAGACTGTGTTGGATATTTATTGAAGCCCAATATGCAGAAACATCTCTTTATTTTTAAATACATTGTATTAAAAGATGCACCGATATATCAGCCAATAATCTGTATCCTTATATAAAAGCATATTTTCCCACTGTCGCCTAGCGGATAAAAAAGTAGGCCAAAATATCCTGTCGAAAATAAACGGACAGAAGAATGCAATGAATTTGTGCTCTGTATATATAAAACATCACCAGTTCGATTTTCAATATTATGAGTCATTATATGAATTAATAATACTCAGAAAGTTAAAAATTATATATACATTATTTTTATGCATATCATATTGAACTTTATGTGATCACTTATCAATGCATTTTAATTACATTCTAATTTTAAACTAACAATATTATTACAATTTTTATAAACGTTCTATTTGTTTATTATTTATTTGTGATATTATTCATTTATTGAGTGATCACGGGTGCATGTAATCTGTAAAGTCTTTGTAATCTTATAGTAAAACATACCAGAGTCCACCATAACATTATTCTAATCGATTTTTAGCTTGAAAGATAATTGTTTTACAGAATAACTGCATATGACCTAAAGGGATGATTTACAGATCATGATGATCAGGAATTGATGAATTGAAAAGGCATGTGGAAGAACATGAATAGTTTTAATGACAAATTTGGTAAATGTGTGAAACATATATTATAAAAAGGGTCACAAAAACAAAGGGACTTTGAATGAAAAAGGTATTTGTTTAAAACTGTTTTGATTGACTATTTGGACAGAGAATTTATCTTTCACATGATTCTGTTGCTGGAGTAAAAGAGCGTTTTGAATTCTCAGCGAGCAGTGCTGGATATACACTGCATTATCTGGTACAGACCCGGAGTGTGAAGGCTATTTCCCCAGACACTGCAGCAGCTGAAAAAAAGGTCTTGTCAGTTAGCCTGTCCGCTGGATTGGTGTCAGAGTACATACAGGGTCTCGAGGGGTTCTGAGATCAGGAGAGGAAACACAGAGGGGAAACCTGACAGACAGCTCTAAATGTGTATCTTGATGATTTTTTACAGAAGGGAAGGGGCATGCATGCACAAGGGCAAGTAATGCATGAGAAGAGACCCTATATCATCAAACATTAGAGTGGATTGTAATTGACAACGCATTCATTTAAAGGTCTTGAATGGGATTTATAGCGGCCAATAGTGGTGAGTTTGAGAATTGCAACCAATCTCTCAGTCCGACCCGACGGTGGCCACCACAGTACAAAAAGATGTCGTCGGCTGAGACAGTGTGTCATCTCATGTTGACGCAGGGAAGAGATCATGCGGGCATTATAATGCGATTTCTTATTTATTACATCAAATTAAAGGACTGTTGGTTTTAAGTATAAAAAGAAGGAAGAAAGAGTTGGTTCTTTAAGGAACATTCGACTAAAAGGTTCTTTTTGGAATCCAAAATGGTTTTTCTATGATATCGGTGTGAAGAACCTTTGAGGCACCTTTACTTTTAAAAGTGTAGGTCATTTTGCTTCATAAAAAAATTGTCAGTTTGGAATTGCAAGGTCCTGTTTTACATTTAATTCAAAATTAAATTATTCTCATTCTGTGACAACTAATTTTAATCGTATTGATGTTTTTTTTTTCTTTTATGTACATTTTGCAATGTTTTTTGGAAAACTAAAAGGTTCTATCGACAAAATCAACCAGATTAAAATCTCAGATTAAACCATATGATTTCAAGGAGGTGAAATGTTCTTGATTTGTAGAAATTTGGAATTCCAAAAAGGACAGAAAGGCATTTTTGAACAATGGATTAAAAATGGTTGTTTGCTGACATGCCATATAAGAACATATTTTGGTTCCCCAAGAACCATTTTAGTCAACCCTTTTTAAAAGAACCACCCTTACAGAAACCCCACATGAATTCTTGAGCCACATATGAATTTCATGTGGCTATTCTGTAAGGGCATTTCTTTCTCATTAACTTCACAATTTACTTGTTTCTCTATGACCATGAAGAGAAAGTCTGATCCAGCAAAAGAAATGCTTTGCCGCCTCATATGCTGAAATGAACTCTCCACAAAAGAGAAAAATTACTGCCTGATCGCTGTTTAAGTATCAACCTCTGCTTTTAGTTCATTTTGCTTAGTGGCCATTTAGCAGGCGCTGTTATCCATAGTTTAATTGCCAGAATTGCTCCCCTGGAGCGGCCTGGAATTAAGAGCGAGGCATTATTCTCTGCTTCATAATGATATCTGTTTCTCCAATGCCAACACCAAAGTTCTGTATATTCAAACAAGTCTTTGACCTCAGAATCAATAATTATGCGGTACTGCTTAAAAGCTTCTCAATTAGCAGAAAAATCTGATTATGGTACTTATGACTTAACATGTTATTCTGAGAAGAATTCAATAACTCAAAATGATAGATATGAACTGTCTTTCACACTGACCACGAATGTCTTTATAAGACTCATGAAAATATATGGGCCCTGGTCATGAACATGCACATACATGTTTCAATGGTTCACCTTGGATTGTGATTAGATGGTGCGCACTGAAGCCAAGTTTTTTTTAAAATAGATATTAAATTCGAGAAGATTGTAAAGTTTTCTTCTTCTCTGATGTTGCTTCTGAGTGGGTTGCACGGTGTACCGGTGCTACGGTATACGACTGCGATGCTAAAGCTTCAAAATACCCATGATGGCGCTCTATTTTAGGAACAGTAATACCGTAGTATCGTGATTAATGTCGCATATGCGCATTAAAGTTCATTTGAACACTTACATGTGCCTTTTTGGTGTGTTACTCTCCTAAATGAATCTGTGTATCAAATGATTCGGGCGAGATAATGATTCAGTGAGTCATCTATCAAGATACTTGCTTAGTTCTTGAAGAAATTAGTTGTTTTGAACGAACTGGTTGAATGACATGACAATATTTGCAATTTATCCAATAACTATACAGCTAAAACTACAAAATATTGTTTCGTATGTACACTATAGTTTTTAGTAAATACTGAATATTTCATTTAGATCTGTGTATTAAGGAAATTTTATTTTGATGTTTGAGTTCGTATTAAAGATATATTACAATTTAGTAAGAGCTGTGTTTGAGACATTGTCTCGATGTATTCTGTAATTCTAAAGGAAACAAGGAGATCTGAGAAACTGAGTTTTGATAACCCGAAAAAACAAATGTGTATGTGAAAGTAGGAGGAGTAGAGTTATAAAGCTGAAGACCTGGTTAACATTGTACATCCGTTACATAGTAATATCTTCATGAACGGGCATGAGTTAAACCATAATATATTTTAATACATCTACAGTAAAAGGAAAACAGTGCTCCAGTACAATATTTTAGGAAAGACACAGTGTTACTTGCAAAATGCATCATCCACTGTAGCAAACCAGACATTTCCCATCATTTCATCATCTTTTCCACCAAATGACCATTGGAGGGTCTGCAGGCTGAATTGCGACCCTATTCACATGCTGCTTACACACAAACACAACTGTACACATACAGTACATAGTTGAATCCGCAAGGTATCTGAACTGTAAGCAAACAGCAATGATTTGACAAAGATACGCAATGCAAAACAGTTTTAAGTAAATCAATTTGTTCAGGATAGATGCATTTTATTCAGTTTTATAATCCTTATGGTTCACAATTTTGTAAATAATGTTACGCACACAAGAAACCTTAAAACTAGACTACAATTAGGATCTTTTAATTTTATATATACAGATATTTCTTGTACCTGCTCTTTAAAGATAAAAACACATTTGTTTATGAAAATCTAGATTGTTTAAAGTCGACGGAAAATCTTTTTTTGGTTTACTTTGTCAAATGGTGTTGCATGATTTTACTGCCAAGAAAGCAATGACATCTTACAAAATTAACTTTGCTAAACCTTTTCTTTTTTTGTCTTTGTTACATTTATTCATTTGAGCTTAATTGTTACCCAATAACAATAAAACATCTAAAATATATATAAATAAGAATGAGGAAAACTGTTTGTTTCTTCTTAATAACAATAAAACAATTGTAGAAAATGTTGATATGGTCAACTGTGGCTCAGTGGTTAGAGCATGGTGCTAGCAATGACACGGGCATGGGTTCGATCCCAGGGATTGCACATAAACAACTGTTTAGTATAATCCAATGTAAGTCGCTTTGGATAAATTAGTCTGCTAAATGCATAAAATGTCAAGGTAAATTTAAAATGTGATAATTATAAGTGAAATATGTTTAGTGTTGTTCAAGAATCACAAATGCCTAGATCCAAAGCAACCATTGGAACTTGTTGGAACCATGTGATATATATCACAGTAATTCCTGTCCGGTGTTCCTGAACATCAAATGACCTCTGCTGCATCATGTATCCTAACCATCAACACCAGCTAAACGTTTCCAAAAACCTCCGGTGAATGCTAATTCAACAGCTCAATGTGCAGCAGACCAGGCCGAGCTCAGGTAAATTCAATTAGATTTTCTCCCACCAACATTTTCACAATTAACTTAAACATGAAGCGATGCAGAGAATGAACTTCAATTGCGCTGCAACACTTGATGTTCTGAAAGCCCAGCCATCTGTCTTGATTATTCAATGCATTGAAAACAGTTTTGACCTTTTCTGATTTGCTATTGCATAAGATAGTCTGATCATCATCAATTTAATGAAATGAGCTGAAAGTTGTTATTTGGTGATTTGGATCCCCAAATACATTTTTGTTGAGAGTTCAAAAAATGAAAATGGTCTTCATGTCTTCAGTAACTCATGACTAGCCATTTAAATGCCAAATGTAACACAAATTAATGTGTATAGGAATATATATAAATATATAACTATACTATATACATATTGTATAAACATACAGAGGATGTACATGGTTTTGTGTACAAAACTGAGATGTTGGGAACATATTTTACATTTTATAGTAACTAAGTTTAATGCTTGATAGAGAGTGTATTTATACTATTTAAATAATAGCATTTATTAATCAATACACATTTCAATTCAGAGTATATTTAAAGAAACAGTTTAGACAAAAAATGAAAAATCTGTCTTCATATACTCACCCTCGAGTTGTCCCAAATCTGCATGAATTTCTTTATTCTGATGAAGACTGAGAAATATATTTAGCAGAATGCTTGTAACCAAACACTTCTTGGCCTCCATTGACTACCATAGTAGGAAAATTGCTTAAAAAATGTCTTTATTTTTAAACACAAAGGCAGATATTTTGAAGACTGTAGGAAAACAAACAGTTCTGGGACACTTTTCTCTATAATTGTCATTTTTCCTAATATGGTAGTCAATGGAGGCCAAGAATAGTTTGGTTACGACCATTCTTCCAAATCTCGTCAACAGAACAAAGAAATGTATACAGATTTTGAACAATTTGAGGATGAGAAAACGATGACAGAATGGTTTTTATGGGGTGAACTGCCCCTTTATAGAATTGTGTGTGTCCAGTAAAATGACAATATGTGATGACATGAATCGCTAGCATTGCTAAATGCTATTGAAAACTAGTCTGAGGCTTTTAGAAAGTAAGTCACTGAGCCTGACGCTGTATATTCCCACATAATGCTTTAAATCCACATTTCTAGACGTGGCTGCTCGTCTTCATATTTGTTCCAAACTGGCAGCTGTAAATAACCCCAGGCTGCTTTTCATTTTCTCGTCCTCCTACAAAGTAATGTCAGAGCATGTGTTGGATTTGCCTCTAATTAAAACATGGCCGTCAAAGAGGTGCCAGCTCTTGTTTACCCTTATTGAAATTAGCTGCCCCAGTCTTCCCTGGGACTTCCTGTCAGGAGCATAAATTATCCACCGCAGGTCCATTCTGGAACCAAGACTAACTTCCAAAGCTATCAAGTAGCTCTGGCACAGTGAGCGACCCAATCAAGATGTTTCAAACAGAACTTGCTGCTTTGCATTCGGATGAGCCGGTTCCATCCCAGATTTTACGGTCCTTAGAAGTCCTGTCAAAGTTAAAACCCTTGAGTGCTACTGATTGCAAGTTAAACATGAAATGTTAAGTTGCGGTACAGAATAAAGGCTCATTCACACCAAGACTAACTTTAAAGATTAAGTTTGAAATGTTGTTAGTTTAGGAGAGCAATAAAGATATACAACAGAAGGGAACAATTTTGTTGGGATCAAATTCTAGTTGAAGAACAATAAAACATTGACAAACAAAAATGTAACGAGATGGCATATTTAAAATGCAAAAGAACATGGATCATGCATTGTGTTGCATTCCGGAGATGCTTAATCCAAAGGGGCTTTTAGTGCATTAAAATTATACAATTATAATCCATATGATCGTGAACCCACAACCTTTGCGAATACTTTACCAACTGAACTACAGGAACACTAATGCCCGTGGCTTTAGAAAGCAATAATAATTTGTGTCTAATTAACTCTCTTGGTATCAGCAAATACACTGAACACCCCATTCCTGAGTCCAGCTGTCAGACCGAGACACAACTGAGATCATAAGGGAAACATCACAAGCCATATTGGACATGCACCAGCACGCAGGACACCATGCCGCCTTTCAAAGCTTTAATCGCTTAATATTTATTGTTCAACTGGATTTGTGTTAATGGACTGGGGTTTGGAATCCACAGAAACCGCAACACAACAGGGAACTTCATTATGTCCTTCATCAAGCTCAAATTCAAATGCTGTGAAAGTAATTTAACAGAAACCCAGAAGTCTTTAATGTGAAACGTCAAATGAAAGCTCAATTTCAAAGTGCTTTCAAAGGTTCCAAAATATCATATGTACAAATCTTAATTTGCTATATTTAATATTCTAGTCATAATAATTGTTGTAATATAAAAAGAATTGGTCTTTTTTTTAATGCTGATCTATTACAGTATCTTATGTATGTTGAGTTGACATTTAGTTGAAATTTTGTCCTTACATTTATTTCTCTTTTTCAGGTTAGTTGTTAATATACACTTTCTTATTTATCTATTTTTCTGTATATCTTATATTTTCTCTATATTTCTATATATAACGCAGTCTATAGAGTTGGCCAGATTTATTTTAACTGCACGTGTACTGTAGTAGAGTAGGCGGGGCGAGACCGTGGTTCGAGTCCGGTGAGTAATTGTGAATGAGCGCCAGCTGTGCGCACACCGGGCTCGAATCACGTAGGAGATTGGGAGCATATAAAAGGAACGAGCGACCGGACCGTCGAAGAGAGAGGACCGGGCCCGGACACATGTTAAGTTATTTTCATGTTTGTGTTGCCAGCAGTCGTCCGTTAGGGGCTGCTGGCTGTTTATTTACGTTGTTTTTATTTAATTAAAATCTGTTTAAATGTCTGCCAGTTCCCGACTCCTTCCTTCCATATCTTGAATCTTATTACATGTACTATATATATATATATATATATATATAACTGTGTAGGCTACGGGACAAAAACAATCTTGAAGTTATATCTTTTATTCGTTAAATCTGCCTTTTACATCTACATTTATGTTTGATTTGAATGTAAGCAACACCCAACGTCTTTTAAAAGTGCATTTAAAAGTTATTAAAATTAACGCAATCTATGTTTATAACTTGTAAATAGACTCGCAATGAAAAATTGTAATACATGATTCCTGCTAAAAGTAAATAAATAAAAGGTTATTAATTTTCCATCACAAAAATGTTATAGCTGCCTTTTATTATAACATTTTATGATCAAGCAGAACAAACTTTCTGTGAAGTATATTTCTGTTTGCCAAACAATAAAACGTTCATTTGCATGAATATGACATTTCATTCCACTTACATATATTAGCTATTTTACATTGTCTTTAAATGTCTCATCTCATTTAGCCAGAAATAATTATTTTATAAACCTAATCTCTAGACCATAAGTCTTCAATTCAATATTCTTCATTTAGTTACTGGCGATTTATCTTATGGTAACTTTACATCTAGTTGCACAATAACAGACAGGATTATAATATCCATTTATATTCGGATGGTGAGCGGCATTACCACAGATCAGGTCACCCGAGGCATTAACTTTTAATAAAATCACGTCGTCTCTTTCTCTGCTTTGTTCCAGAGAGACGCACCTGATGGTGGATATTCACGCCAGTTCCTCTCACAGCCAAAAATAATGAGAGCTCAGAAAATAAGATTTATACACATATACCTTCAGCGATTCATGTTCTTTATAATAACAAGAATGACAAATAATTGTCATTATTGACATTATTGTTCACTAGGAAGGACCTCTAAAACTTGTTCTTTTGTTTTCAGCATGCACCACTATATTTGTGAGAGAGATCCGCTGAGAGTGAATCTGATTAATTGGTCTGACTGGGTTTGGAAAATGTTGTCGTGGCTACCGCACACCAGGGAGAAACACCATTGACCAGTCAACTGCCTCACACACACACATCCGTACATGAGAACACATATATCTCTCTCACTGACTCTCATTAATAATACACACTTCAGCACAGTTTCACCTTGCCAATAGGAAAGTGTTTTATCACAGTATGTGGTGCTAAAGGAAGCCATAGGGGAGCGTAACTGTGTTTGTGTGTTTGAGGACCTCTCCAAACCATCGACTTGAATAACTTCAATGTCACTTATAATGTTACACTAGACATGTTTTAGTTCTCTTTCTTCTAGATATTCATGTACTCGATTGTACATTCCTGTGGTGCTACATACAGAAATATTTTAAATACAGCAGGTTATTGTATTAATGATGAGTGATTTTTGTGACAAAGCAAATCTACTGTATAATATTCGTAGTTATTAGCTATTTATGGTGAAGGAAAGGAACGAAAGTCCCAATCCATTTGACTTTGTAATGTGTTGGATTGCTAAATCATATGGTTATCTACACTGCCAGTAGGCAATGTCTTAAAGGAATATCTCACCTAAAAATAAAAAACTGTGTCATATTTATTCGCCCTCATGTTGTTTAAAAACGATCATTTTATAGAATTTTACTGTTTTTTTTAAAGGAGCCATTCTTTTGCTGTTTTATGAGGCTTTGATTATGCAATGGATGTTCATGTTTCTAATTTCAACAAAAACGCTTTATATTTTATATATTTCAAGTCTATTGTTCACCACTGTCCCTCTTCTAACAAAACGACTCTCCTCCTTCCGAAACTCTGATTGGTAAAGCTGACCAGGTCTTTCTTGATTGGTTCCCCGCTGAGAGTGTGTGTGAAGATGTCCCACCCATACCATATCAGCCAACTTCCGCTTCTCAGGCTGTGGTGATTAGTCGGTGCCCCTCTCAGTACACGTGTATTCATAAACTTTTAGCAATAAACAGTGACAATGGGGTGAACTTCACTTTATCAGTTAAAAACATGATAGTGCATGTGCAAACGTCAATCTTCGTTAAAGATCGCAATTTCTTTCCTACTTTGGCGGGGGAAATGACACCGGACCGAATGCTGTCAGACTGGTTATATTTATTTACACAAATAACAGAAGCATTAGTTTTCCCTTTTTATATTGGACCCGAGTTGAATAATAAAACAAGCAGACTGACCAGGAGACATTTGCAAGCAGGACGTTTCATAGAAGTGTTTTAGAGGTAGGCTATGCGCACACACACAATATCAGTGAATTACACTGAACAGCTTTCACAGCTGATTTTAAAGTCATGGAAGCTATTATTTGACCGTTGGTTATCTTAGATTGTGTGTAACTTAATTCTTATTATCAGCTATAGTTATGTGATGAAAGTGAAAGTAGCGAGTAGCTCAGTCAAATGTTTACAATATCAGATTACCTAACACTACTTCAGAGGGTCTTCCTCTTCTCTAAGGAACGCCTCGTCCCTTTTTTGGCGTATTCCTTTGGGCGTAGGTTATTAAAAGCACTCGGAATAGTGACATCATGTACCCGGGAAGTAGAGGGCTGTGTTCCGATTCCAGCCGTTCACTGTAGTCCTTGAAAAGCGAATTCTGTTAAAGACAATATCTCGCTTGGGAGTGAACTTTGAGCTTTAGCATTTTTTTTTTGAATGCAACAGCAATATTACACACTAACTAAAGGTTGAAAAATGGGATCGCAGGTAATGTGATCTTTAAAGATCTTAACACTTTTTTGTTATATGGTCCATCTTCAAATCCATCAAACTACTGAAAAAGACAGCAAATTTACAAGAAAAACATGAAAATCACCTAATTCTACGTGAAGACAACTGTTATTTCATGGTATATTTCTGGTGCCCCAGTTGCCGAGAAATTTCGTTTATATTGCTGATTTTTTTTCAGTCGTTTTTGAAATACAGTAAAAATGTCAAATTACAGAAAAAGACTGCAAATTTACAATAAACATGAAATTGTAATTTACGTGAAAACTATATTTTAAAATATATGTCTGAGGCCCCAGCTGCCGGAAAATTACATTTGTTACAAGATCTTTCCAGTGCTGTGTATTATTCTTTCTTTTGTTGAAGACAAAACCAAAATATTAAATGAAATGCTTTGTATCTCACAATAGAAGTTGCTATGCTGCTATTCCACTCGACATAACCCTTTACAATATCTTCAGTTCAGTAAATAAACTCCTCTAAAACACATTCAAGCCTGCTTTGCCTTCTAATCCAATTTCTCACCAATGTCAGTGAACGGTGCATCGAACTCCCAACCAGGGGCATAAAGCGTAGACATGATGGCTTCTCAGAAGCAACTTTTGAAGAGCCAGTAATCCAAGGTCACACATCATCACCCTCCGCCTCCTCACGGGGAGTTTTTATGTGCCTGGGCTGAGATATTTCTGGTACAAAGTGACTGCTGTGCTTTTCCACATCTGCATTCTTCACGCATTCAAACAGACACTGAGGCTCGGCTTCATACCCTAGTGATCATATATAAACAGCTGCTTTTTTAGCATAATACGTTTTTGAGCTCCACTGAATGAAAGTTGCAGTTGTATCATTTTGTTGCTTACTGTTTGGAACAGTTTTCAGATTAGGGCTCTTCATGTGATGCCAATTGATGTTGTCTAGTTAGGCGGCTAAATAGGATTTGGAACAGAGCCACGGTAAGAGTACAGTGATACCTTGTGGCAAAGAACAATTCTTCGCAGGAATTCTCTCCTGCACTGATCACTTGGCACACAGCTGTCCTTTAATCACACGCTCATTCATTATGGGTCATGAACCCAATAGAGACATTTAAAAGGAAAAAAAGGTTCAGGCACACAGTGCATGGAGATCATCATAGTACCAAAGACTGTTTCAATGGATAACACAATCCTATAAACACACATCATGTGTTTTAATGTTGGTTTCACTGTAAGTCTGTATCAGGGGTCATTGGGTCCATAAGTGGAGTGGTGCCAATACATAAAAGGACCCTCGGAATTACTCCATAGTAAATCATCCTCTCAATATGTTATATTTCGTTTTTAATGGCATATGAGGGACATATTTTATAATTAAAGGGATGTTTTAATGCCCCCGCAAAACAAAAAATCATTGTAACATAAAGCTTTTAAACCAAATAATTTGACCCATCCAAACACATCAAAAGATAGATCAAATCATGTCAGATTCTGACCAGTTTGGAGAAATGTCATACAAGACCTTTATTGTCTCATTCCATCAAATAGTAGTACAACAGGGATGAGATGCACCTTTTGGAAGAGGAAAAATTAACAGAAAACCTAACAAATCTAGCTACATCTTCCATGGCTATTTAGTCAAAAGCAAATCAAACCTTTATAATATCAGCATGGTACAGTAAGGAGCAAATCTGCACAGTCACAACCTTTTATTTGCTATGACACTTTGACATGAGTAATGAAAGTCTTAAGAGTTACATTCAACAGAAACATGTTTCCCTGGCCACACTACGGTCACACTCTCATTGAGAGCAAGATATATTTTAGACAACAGTATTTTCTGTCACAGTAGGCCTACAATAAAAAAAAATCTCCATTGGAGAGCAATAGTTTGAGTTTCTATTGTGCCCGCTATCAGTTTATTTGATAATATAATATTGCCTTCCATAATAGTCGTGCCAGAAAAATCTTTTTTATTCAAAATCATTACTTTTAAATACAACAATTTTTTTTAAATATATGATTCCCAGCTCTGGGTGAGTCTATTTGCACATAAGTGGCTCAGTAGTAAATATTCATATTTGTTGCACATATATACAGCAGTTGAAGATTCCAGTTCAAATCTGTCTCTGGACCACAAATGCTTTTGTGCCATTGAGAAAGGCACTTATATCCAGTTTGCTCTATAAGCACTGTGGTACGGCTGCCCCGTGTGCTATGTATCTAAACACTATTCAGTCTGTTGGGTAAAATATGAACAAACACAACAGGTTTAAAATAACAGGTCCATATTTGTCCCAACCATTAGCTGAAACAACCCAACACTAGTTCCTTTAAACCGAGCACTTGGTTTTGAACATATTTGACCCAACCATGAGTTGAAACAACCCATGTGGGTAAATTTAAACCCAATGGTCGGCTTTGTCCATATTTGACCCAACTATAAGTTTAAATGACTCAATACAGGTTCATTTAAACCCAATGGTTGGGTTTGTCCACATTTGATCCAACCATGAGTTGAAACAACCCAACATAGGTTAATTTAAACCCAACGGTTGGCTTTGTTCTCATTTGACTCAACCATGAGTTGAAACAACCACAGCATGTTTAGGGTGTAAGTATCAGAATTATTGATATTCCCATGTACGAGTACAAAACAGGCCAAAGTCTGTAAGGTCATTAAAAGAACAGAACAAGGAAAAAATAAATAGCATCCAACCACTATAAAGTCCAGTAATAAATTGTTGATCATGGTAAATGAAACAAATGTACCATTTAGTAAGTCAATCCAAGACTTTCCTCGATAGTAGTGTAGTACACTAGTAGCGTGGCTACTCTCCCCATACCGTCTGTCATTTACTTCTTAAAGTAATGTACATCAACAGCCACGATACAAGTTGGACAAAACGTCATTTACTGGAGAGAAGTTGCAGTCAACAGTTGTTAGCTCCTAAAACCAAAACTAGTCCATCAAGATAGACACCTGTTTCCATACCATTACGCATTACTTCCAGGCTTCTGGCAAGTCAGTGGAGTTGCGATTAGCGGATTGATGAGTTGAGCAGTTACATTCTGATTGTTCGAATAGAAATTGTGGAATAGTTTTGGAATAGTTCAGAGGCACTTTGGTAAATCAGTTTCCCTTCAAACCAATATTGTGTCATAATTTTAGTCCAATAATATGTTTGATTAATCCATCAATGTCTACCAGAGGGACGAGAATACGTTGATATCTGTGCTGGTAAAAGAATACGACTCTAGAATGTGACTTCACACAACCGTATTCCTGTGCCGATATGGCGGAGGTGGCATAACCGGTCCTGGTCTCTTGTTAAACTCAGACAGAAACTCTGGATTCTCAGCGATGGCAATGCGACTTCGGACACTGTGCCTGTAGAGTTGTTTGCTTTTGCAACCCTGCGAAGGGTCTTGAGTGTTCGGTTGGGTCACCTTGGGGGGTAGACTGTGCTGCCAATAATCAGGGTTGTCAAAATTCTTTTTGGATTTCCTGTCGACCATTACTGTCCCAGTATGGCCCGTCTGAAGCACGTTACTTGGAAAAACAAGGTGGCCGGGAAGACCAGAGATGCTTTTGTTTGCAAACGTAGACTTTGTTACTTGAGTCGAGTTGGGTTGGGTTAAACAACCGGACGGATTTGCCAGACAAGGTTGGATCTTTTGGCTGACGACTGAGATTTGTGATAACAGGGAAGGATTGCCAGGCTTGCTGGAGGAATTGGATTCAACAGCAAGCGGCGTCTGGGAATGCTGTCCATTTTGGCTCATTAATCTAGTTTGGGGAGGCTGAACAGGTGGAATGGCGAAACGAACATGTGTTCCCTGGCCGTGGTGATGGGCTTTCCCAGTTAGTGTGGTGGGGATAACATGACTGCTTGTTGTGTTGGCTGCTGTTGTCATCTGCAGCAGGATGGAAGCTCCATTTTTCCTCAGAATCTCCGGCACACCGGTGGTGTTGTATGTGTTGAGGTAAAGAGGTTGGTTGATGTACTCGTCCTCACATTTGGACATTCGGTCGGGCGTGCTGTGGTAACCTGGATTGTCCAGTGCATTAATATTCCCGTTTTTCCGCTGGGATACGAAAGGATTTTCCTCGATAGGACTGAGGTGGTCTGCAGAGACAGGCAAAAATGAAAATAACATTGGTTGACAGAACATAATAGCATGTCAGCAGCTACATATACTGTAGATAGCACAGTGTAACAAATTTTAGTTTAGCACAACCTTTTTATAGATCTTGTAAAATTCTGGGTGCTTATTATTGTGGTAATCCTTATTTTCATGTAGCATCAATGTAGTAAATTTTGAGCTTATACCATGCATTACAATATATCTTTATATAACAAATAAAAAGTATACATTTTCACATATTAAAACAATTATTTTCCAATTGTCTAGAATTCTAGAAATTTCGTAGCAAAGAGAAGGTGGGATGAAGCAATGATGGGTGAATACTGTATGCCTGGAACTTGGTTCTTGAGGATAGTATTGGTCGTACAAGACAAAATCGGTCAAATGTACACTTGTGAAGTTCTGGATGACTCATTTTAAGAAACTGTTATGTTAAAATGTTGTTTTGAGCTTAGTGTTATGCCAGTACCATGTAATGTCTGCATTCAAGTAACAATACCGAAATGTATAAATGTGTGAAACTATTTTTTTGTTTTTTTCTGATTAGGCTACCATCGATGGCAAAAAAAAATGATTTTCGTATTCGGCATATTAAACTACACGAGGAACAGTAAATCTTAAAGCGAAACAACTTTTATGAAATTTGTTTCATTGTGTAGTCATTACTATCCCCTACGGGTTTGATGTCTAGGTTTATTGTTGTCAATTTACTTGAGATCTTCATTATCTGAGGTGATTATTATTGCTGCTGATATTTAAATAAATTTGTAAAATAATTGTAAAAAATCCACTATAAGCAGCTTCAAAGTATGAAGCCACTTCGTACAGTTTGCAAATGGTAGCTTGACATTGTATGATATGGAATACAGTAGATTGTAGCTTGGCAGGCTACATTTTAAAAGTGATGTAGGTTTCTCAAATATAATACTTGAACATACAAGCATCAAAGAACATTGAGTACCTGCAGCTCATCACCCATAATTCATTGCTACTCTTTGGGGTCTGTGATCTCCAAAGTGAAGGATGAGACCCAGAACTGCTGTCAAGATTGATCAAGATCTATAACTCAGAATCTATTGATTTATCTCCTGCTCAACACATCACACTGGATTCGTGTGGGCTCTAAACACACTTTTATTTGAAACTATTAAAGACTGAATGCGCAAATGTTAAAACCCATCAGTCTAGCGTGTGTTTACATAGAAAAACGGTGGGAAAGAAGCTATGGCAGGATGGAAAATCATATTTGTCTATGAATGGCCGTGCCAGTCACTGTAGCTCACATCAAGCACATATTTCGTGCAATTATTAGTGTGTTCCGTACAGCAATGAAAACTAGCAGCACAACAACAAACTGTGCACTCACACAAATGCTCCCAAATATATTTTGAATATATTTTGGGAGTATATGCGGCTAAAATGGTTACAGTCTCGAGCCCTGCACTCCATCATGCCATCATCTCCATCATCAAGGAAATTGTGTTCTGGAACACATCGGATCCTGCGACATCTCGTGCCACGAGATCTCGTCACACCCCTTATTATTTATATTTTTATTATATAATATTAATATGTTTACAAATTAGAATAATTGTAATCCATGTAAAGTATGGAAAAAAATTAACTATGAATAAACATTTTTGGGTTGCCAAATGATTGTCTTAATTAAATTTATATTTTATAGCCTATAAATATATCTATAACTTTTCTTTCAAATACTGCAAACATCACCTGAAAGGGGAATTGTCATGATCATGCAAACACACACAAATCTATTATTCATTTACCTGAGGCTGACTTGTTCATAGGATTCATGTAATCATCCTCCTCTCCGTTGGTCTTCGGACCCCTCTCTCCTAAAAAGACAGTGGGGTCTGCACTGTAGCGCTGGACATCACAGTTGTCCCCTGAGCCGGGCATGGGCTGTTTCTTTAAACTTCCATTACAATGCTGGTCCTCTAGAGATTCTAGCCCCGCCCCCTGTGTGCTTACTGGGACTAAGACGCCACAGGCTGAACCAGAGGAACAAGCTCCCATCCCATCATTTGGACAAAACACTCTATCACGACATCTCAGTTGAGTCTGTATATGGGTACAAATCGTAGTTAATGTAGATGCATTTTTGTCAGTGCCTTTTAGAAAGTTACACGTTTGCATGGTGTTATCATAGTCAAGTGCAGTAACCTTTTTTTTTTAAGTTTATCCAAGTGTGCTATTAATACAATTCTTTGAAACAAAAAAGAAAAAATATTCTTTCAATCTAATTCAGGTACTTCTCTATACTTAAAATGAGTATACTTGACTTAAAACGACAGAAAAATCAATAGTATATTTGTGACCCTGGAACACAAAACCAGTCCCAAGAAGCACGCGTATATTCATAGCAATAACCAACAATACATTGAATGGGACAAAATTATAGATTTTTCTTTTATGCCAAAAATCATCAGAATATTAAATAAAAATCATGTTCCATGAACATATTTGGTAAATTTCCTACCGTAAATATATCAAAACTTTTTTTGTGAATGGAAGGAGCAAAATCGTGACCAAAAATGGTGGGAAACACGCCTACAAACTTCTTTCGCTGCTCCCGGCTCTTTGGGAATAACCCTCTCAAGTTTGGTACCTATAGTATCAATTCCGCTTTCAGGTTCATCTACTCTCCTCAAAAAAAGTGATAAAAGTATTGAACTAGTAAAATATCAGTAAACCTAAGTTCACATAGTTAAGTTCATATAGTTGCAGTGCAAATTAAAAATGTAGTTGTTAACTAGTTGCTTAGTCTTTACACTTAAAGTAAATTAAAAGCATATTTATTTAAATTAAAAAGTGTACTTGAAATAGTACACAGTTTACAACTTGTGCATTAATAATGAAGAACTAAATATATTCGATCTAAAAAGACTTGGATTGTATTTACGTATGTATTGCATCCTTGATACAATGAAGTAGAATGCAAATCTCATAGTTAAACTATGGTAACTGAAGTAAATCTAGAACAGATTTTGAAGATGAAGGTTTGGAACAGGAATCGTCAGTGCTGTACCATCAACCAATCAGCATTGTGATGACATCATTTCCTGTAGCTCTGGAGTCAAGAGTAGAGGAGAAGCTGCCATTGTGATGAATGGGAATGCAAACAAACAGCTTTTTCCAGGTATTATAGACCTACTTGTTCTTGACAGGTTTACAAACACTTCTATGGCTTCATTGATTAGACAAACTTGACAATTCCCTGCTAAGGAGCTTAATGTATAGAGTCCCGCCCTAAACAAATGCTATTAGTAGACACAGAAGTCAACAAACAGAGTCATGTTTTGAAAGCGCCATTGCATTCAGAAAGGTCTTTCCAGAATAAACTGGGTAAATGTGGAAAAATAAGACACACTTACCCTTTAATTCTGGAAAAAAATGGTCTTACCCTGTTAGAATCCACATGCGGTCTTAAAGTGTAAGAGGAGTTGAAGGTATTGAAGGTCTGAGGAACTAAGTACTCATCGGCGTCCATCAGGTCATCAAGTTCCTCCTCATCCAGAAGACTTTGGAAGAATTTACTGTGGTTGGGACTGGGCAGCTTCATGCGATCGTCCCCCTGAGACAAAAAATGACACCATCATTCTCAACAGTCACCTTGAGTTTAATGGGTGGTATAGGACAAAAATATAGATTTTTCAAAGGTGGGATGTGATACAAAAATAACTGGATTCTCACCTGTATGACCAGGTATCTCTGAGGGTCTCGTGCCATTCGGCTGAACTCCGCGGCGAGTTCTTTGAATCGAGGACGACTGTCGGCATCAATCATCCAACCTGGAGGCAAAGGCAACGTGTCAGTGTGCTAGAATAAACAAGATTATAGGCTGTATTTAAAAAAAATCTTATACTATTTAACTACTTAGCATGCACATCTACAGTATTGTTAACAACAAATTTCAGATATAAATGATAATCTGTCTTCATTTTTTGATTTAACGGTTCGTATTGTCTGTAGAAAATGCATTTATACAATATAACTACATTAAAGCAACAGATAATACGATAGCAGACGGACAAGTCAGATAGACAGAAGGACAGGACCAAGGAACAGATAGTTTGGCCATAAAGAAAGACAGATAGACAGGACTGACTAGACTAAAAGAGAAGAAAGACAGACATGCAGACAGACAGACAAGGAAGACACCCAAATAAAAAAGAAAGACAGATAAGACAGCTAGACAAGACCAACAGATTGACTGACAGACAGAGAGGTAGACTAGAAAGTCACGACAGACACACTGACAGATAATAAAGACAGAAAAAACAGACAGACAGGCAAACAAAAAAAGACAGACAAACAGGTCTGACCAGATAGACCAGGAAGACACAGTTGATAAGAAAGACAGACAGAAATACAGTGACTGACAAGACTGATAGGCAAACAGACAGAAAATGTAATATAGATAGACAGAGAAGAAAGACCGACAGACAAAGCAGACAGACAAGATTGATAGGCAGACAGACATAAAATGCAATACAGATAGACAGAGAAGAAGGACATATCAGAAAGATAGACAGACAAGACCGAAATATAATGCAGTAAAGATAGATAGAGAAGAAAGACAGATGAGAAAAAAAGACAGATTGACATGACTGGCCAGACATTTTTTGATAGATAGACAATGCTGACAGGACAGACAGACAAGACAGACAGGTATGCATCATACAGAGCTGTGGTTCTCATACTGCGGCGATCATTAGGTGGTACTTGGAACAATTACTTTGATCAAAGGTGGTCCGAAAAGTTTGAGCATTAGGGTTATTTAAGAATCAAACCGATGGTCTTGGTGTTGTAAGCATGTACTCTACCGTTTAGATATACGTTTTAAAAATTAGAAAATAAAAAAATCATAGTATTAGTTGTTAGTTGATCACTGAAAATAAATCAGTAAAAAAAATGAAATTTTCTGTAAACTGGAAAAACAGAAATATTCCTTAAAATAATAGTTTTTTTCTGTAAAATTATAGGATAGGATATATATTAAATTGTTGTTAACATTTTTCTTGTTAATGTTTTGTCTTGTTCTGTCATTTTTAAGTTTTTTACGGTATTTCAAAAATAAACTGTAAAAAAAGAAATCTTGTGTAAAAAAACAGAAAATTTCTGGCAGCTGGCGGGACACCACGTATAAACTGTAAAATTAAATGTTCCCCTGTTTTTCTTGTAAATTTGCAGTCTTTTTCTGTAATTAAAAAAAAAATACTTTTAAAATACATTTCACTACTGTAAAATTCTGTTCTCTAACATTTTATGTAGAAAATCTAACATTTTTATAAAAGAAAAAAACAGAAACATTCTGTAAAATTACAGTCTGTTTTAAGTGATCATTATTACACCGTGCCATAAGCACACTGGGTATATATATAGTAATAAAGTAAAGTAATTAAACAAAATATATTATTTGACTAAAGAAAACTAAAAATTTGCCACAAATGCCACAACACTACTCTAAATGCACATCATCAAAAGACATCACAAATGAGAGGTGACAACAGAAATGAAGAAAATCAAAACAGCTTCATGGAAAATACATAGATAGTTCTTGCACCAATTAACTGAACTTGTTTCAGTTGTACATGAAGAACTATTGCATGTCTGACAGGAAGTGACACGACCTCAACCCGCATCAGCATGCTCCTTATTTCCTCTCAATTTATTTCCTTTCGCTCTCAAACACATTACACAAATGAGCAGCGATTACACCCCCAATCACACAACGTTTGATCTCCATCAGTATTTTCTATTTCAATGTCCGCAGGGTTATGCATGTCACAAACAACAGCTTACAGTTCAAATGTAATCGCAATTGATGGGATCATTTCGCAACTCATTTCATCTCTCTCTGTTTTATGTGTTCGAGCCGGCAGAGAAACAACAAGCGTCTGCCTTCCACAGTCAACAAAACCGTACGGCCAGAGGCTGGGACTCAATCGCTACACACTTCAATCTCACTCAACTAGACTCACATTTCACCATCACCATGTAGACGTCTATAGTGCTGATGGGCGGTTGGGGTAAACGCTCGCCCTTCTCAAGGATGTCTGGAATCTCGCGGGTGGGAATCCCATCGTAGGGCTTACCTCCAAACGTCATCAACTCCCAAATAGTCACTCCTAATTAAACGTAAATATGAACACATCACACACAATATATAGAGTTATGTTCTACATATTTTTTTTTAAACGATGCAAATTCATTATTAATTTCACACAATTTTTACTTCATTAATAACAATTTTTACAGTTTATATGAATATACATATTGAATATATTAAAACACAATTTCACAATAATTTGTCAATTCAATTAAAATAAAGCATACTTTTACAAAGTATAGAAGTATATTCTACTGTGCAGATCTATTCTATGTACACGGATTCATATTTAAATATTCCTTTTTTCCTTATACATTATTTTCTTTTTTTTTCTAGTCACTTTCAATTATAGTTTCTGTTAAATACTCAAATGTAGCTGTAACGTTTATACATTCTGGATATAAATACTGAATATAAAAATATCTGTATATAAAAATACTGTATCCACATATTAATTTTTACCTAAAATACGGTAACACTTTACAATAAGTTTAACATTTAGTGTATGCATTAGCTAACATAAACCAACATTGAAAAATACTTCTACAGCATTAAATAATATGAATTTATGGTCAAAATCAAATGTTGTCATTGTTAACATTTAATGCACCAAGAACTATCATGAATAACTGTATTAACATGAACTAACATTAACAAGGATTAATAAATACTGAAAAACCGATGCATTTACTGATGTTAACTAATAGCACCTTATTGTAAAGTGTTACCTAAAATACATACAAAAAATATTAGCATTGTGGTGTTTAAACATAAATATGAACTTGCAAATAAAAACAATTGTTTCATTTGGGATTTGTGGAAAATGTTCAAAATTGACAAATAGTGTAAAAATAACAAAAATTTACATTTTAGTTAAACATGTAACTAGAAATAGTTTCCAAAGCTATCTTTAATTAGACAGCATCACAGTAATATTGTCTATTTATGTGATTTATTTTGGTTAGACTTCTAAGTGATATGTATTTTCACGGATTAGAAAGTTGGTTTTACTATATAGAAAGCTCATGGTAAACTATAGTATTGGTTGAAATGCACAGTGAACTCACCGTAGCTCCAGACATCACTCTGATGTGTGAATTTCCTGTAGTGGATACACTCTAATGCCATCCACTTGATGGGCATCTACATAAAAGACCATTCTAATCAGCATGTCATCATCTAAAGATATACAGTCAAGCAATCATGTATTATGAAAAACATAAATTAATACAATTCTGGAAAAAATTAAAACTTCTTAATGAACAAAAACTGTTCGGCGTGGAAATATGGAAATATGGAAATATGGAAAAGAGAAACCTAATCAAGTCATTGATTGATGGAGATTTTAGAACGTGTCCAATTCATCTTTGGGTAAAAACGAACATTTTGTCCCAGGTTCTGAAGACTAACCTTGCCTCCATCTGAATTGTATTCCTTCTCATCTGTATCCAGCAGTCGGGCGAGGCCGAAGTCAGTGATCTTGATGTGGTTGGGAGATTTCACCAGGACGTTACGTGCCGCCAGGTCTCTGTGCACCAGACGCCTCTCCTCCAGGTACATCATACCCTGCCAAAGAGAATATCTGAGATGTCTTTTCCACAACACAAAACTAACATGCAGTACACACAACTATAACTCTTCATATTCAATACGCTGCATGTTTGGATTTTCAAATAAGAGCTCAACCCGACAGTTTTCAAACTGAGAAGCTTTTGAAAGACCAAGAAGATGTTGTTTTTTAACAAGAAACCAAGCTTTATCATCTGTATTCCGGCATATAAACGCTACAGTTAAATTCCCACTCGACTGGGAAAAAGACTGAATTGCACTCTGACATTAAATTGATAAAAACTCACAGTCAGTTATATCTTACAACAAAGAAAGACCACAAAAGAACCAGAAGGATAAACACAAAAGCTTTGACTGTGCATTATATTAAATGAGAATACCACAAGGAGAGTGATTAAATTAGTCTGAATATTCGCAATGTTTTTCCCCCTAAAAGTCAATAGTGAGCATCAAACTGAATTCAAAACGAGGAGAAAGGGGAATCATTCTTTTTTATGAAACACGACTTCTTGGTTTGACGAGCGATATGTTCTTCTGCCAAAGTGGCGCTTAAAATTAGTTTGACAGCAACTGAAATAGTCGACAGTGACTGAAATATATGTGAAAACAAGGCAGACAAAAGCTGAGTCAAGCAGATTGTCCTGAACCTCTTCAGTGTTAAAGACAAATGTGAAAATTAATCACTGGAACAGCTGTCTGAGAGAGTGAGAGAGAGAGAGAGAGAGAGAGAGAGAGAGAGAGAGAGAGAGACCAATACATTACACAGACTTTTACTATGCCTGTACTATTTCAAACACACACGACAGACGCACACATAACCGTTTAACACACTTCCAACCTGTCTTGACGTATAATTTGTATTATCAGCTAATAGTTGCACATTTTAATTTAATGCATAAAAATTAAACATAATAACTGTAGCAATAATTAATGTTTAATAAAACAATAACAATAACAAGGTCTCATTAACTTAATGCATTAGATTTGCTAATGTGAGCTAACAATGAAAAATATTTTTATAGCATTTATTATTCTTAAAGTTAAATATGAATGTGTTATGTCTAATATTGGTAATATTAACTGAAGCAAATTTTGATTTTGAATATATACAGAATATATTGTATACAGTATATACATATTTCTAATGCATTTGTTTTGCTAAAATTTTAAAAGAAATATTAATTAAAATATGCTTTAAAAAAATCTTTATTATTTCAAGTTGTAATTATTGTAATTTTTTTACATCCAAAAATGCAAAGAATTCTACTGGGGCATAAAATCTGTAAATTTGTGCTGTTTGGATGCGGGATTTCCTAATTCATAAAAAAGTCATTACGCCAAGGCACTCACTACAAACTGTAGTGAAAGATATTATTCTCACATGGCTTTACATTAATATTTACATTGTAACTGTTTACAGTGTTTCATGCCTAATGTTGTAATCGACTGATAACACCATAAATATCCCAAAATGTAAATGAATATAACAAAACTGCAACAACACCAAGTCTTTTCTCATAAACAGTAGCTATGGAGCAAAGCCAACACCATAACAACACTGTAGAATGGAAGTGTATTTAAAACAGATGACTTCTTGAACTGGACAGTCAATCAATAGAAATGCTGATTAGCACAAACCTCAGCAAACCTGAGCCAAGTATTACTCATCCCCCATCCGCTTTCAAAGAATTAGAAATCCATGGAGCGTGCGGGACGCCATACGCGGAATCTTTTAGTGATAAAGCAATGATCGTGAAAGCACCATTTGAGCCCTCCGGAATGAACTTCAAATTAATGGTTAATAAAAATAAATAACTGGTTTCTAAGCCTATGGAAATGTGCTGCTTGTTGTGAATGCTGTTGTGTAATTTATCCCGGGAGAGACGCTGGGGTTGCATTAGTATTGACACAGTTTTGATGTAGTTGCATGTGTTTTATTGGCGCTAAGTAACTGCATGTTGACTGTATTATTCTTGCTGATTTAATGAACAATCAGTAAGAAAGAAAAGAAGAGAAATATAAACCCAAGTGCTCCATTTTTAACGTTTGTCTAACCGTATAAGAGTGACAAATCATAGCATTATAGGGATAGTGTGCACCCAAAAACGAAAATTCTTTCATCATTTATTCATCCTCATGTCATTTCAATGCTGTGTGACTTTCTTTCTTTTGAAGGACACAAAAGAAGATATTTTGAAAAATGTTGGTGAACAAATGACATTGGACCTCGCTGACTTCCATTATACCATACCAACACAAAACCACGGAAACATTTCTCAAAGTGGGCTATATTTAAATTGCTTGTTCAATTCTGAGGGCCTGAAATCAGATGGAAATCATACACGTTTTTCGATTTTTTTTTGGAAACTTTGACTTATGTTGGAAAAAAAACAATGTGGTACAATGTAAATTATGATCCATTTAAAAATAAAAAATAAATCATCCTACAATAATTTGTTTTGACGGATTTTACATTTTTTAGACATTATGTGAAAGCTTACATTGAGGTTTATTTAAAAGAAGATCAAGTTTGTGCATTTTAAAATCAGTTTAGAAAGACAAACTGATAAAACGTGCAAAACAAGATCAAAAATGTATATTAATAAAATAAATATGGTCAATTATGCTTTAATGTTGACTTTATGATAACGTAATTATAAGAAAATAAACAAGATGAGTATAAAAATAAGATATTTTGATGGATGCAAGATTTCTAAAAGACAGAAGCAAATCTCATACTTTGTATGCTGCTCAGCGGCAAGAGCATTTTACTCGCTTTCCTTTAAAAAAAAACTGAGACTGCAAAGATAAAACAGCCAACAAAGAGCCGTCTTTTGTGTTGTCAGTCTATAAGAAGCCAGATGAAAGTCGGAGTAACCCAATCAAAACCCTGCCTGCATTTAGCATAACAAGCCATCCGCATGCCGACCCAGGAAGCGAGACTTAATGTCGGCGTGAGGTGCATTCACGAAGCGTCTCCTCATCTCGCTCCTTTATTCACCAGCTTTTCATGTGTGTTAATAAAGGTTCAAGCTGGAGTGGAATGGAAGACGGTCCCTCTGAGCCCTATTACAAAGCATCATCGCCTCTGGATGGGCAAATAACAGAAATTAGACTCCTCTTGATTATTTGGAACTAATTAGACAAAAAAAAACAAGGCAACGTGCTAAAAAATCTGTGTCCAATAGTGCGAGTGTTAAATAGACGGCGAACTGGAACAAGATTCAATTTAATTCACTTGTGTAGTGATTTACACAATACATATTGTTTCAAAACTGCTTTAAATTAAAGTCAGATTCCATCACAAAAGCAAAAATGGGGTGGAGGGGGTTTGTGAAACACTTGACATGTAGAAATGTATGGCATACGGCTAAAAATGTCACAATGTGTAAAACGGTTCATTGACAACCTATCGCATTGGCTCTTGTGTATTTTGTCACGAGGTAGATGCTTTTTTGTGTCCGACTGAAGAAAGGAAATCCTATACAAAACTTCTGGGATGGCATGAAGCGGAGTAAATTATGAGAATTTATCTTAAAAAGAAGCTTTTTAAAGGAAGAGGTGTGGCTACATTTATTGGGTGGTGCTTACAGGAAGTGGGCTTGGCCAGAGTCATCTATAAACAGAGTCGTGACATACTTTGATCTCGTCGCTGCGCTCAACAGCTCAAACAAATCCATACAGTCAACCTATTTGAATGGGTTTTGGCAGGACAGACAACAGCAACTGTATTTGCATAATTTTTGCTTAATGTTTTAGCACATTGTGATTGACTACATTTATAGCGGCATTATGTCTGGGGAGTATTATGATAATATTTACATATAAGATATGTCTGCCAACTTGTTAAATGTATAAAGTTGCCGTTATTTCACCAACTGTACAGCAAATGTGTTTGGGAGATGAATGGGCTTCCATGACATGATTTACTTCCACATTCCTCTGCGCATGGCTTTCTCCGCTTTTTACATCGCTTTACAAGCCCTTCTCACTTCAAAATGAGCCCACAGTTTGTTTCTGCAAGCAGCTTATTACAACACACAGTTATCTTAAAAGTTAAGCACCCTCTAGCTAGCATTAAAAAAAGCAAAAAACAAGAATACAACAATTTCATGTGTTCGGTGCATTTAAATGTAATGTGTGAGCTTTGTTTTACACCGTTATAGACAACCAACGGCACGTAACATTAAACATATTGAAGTGCTTTTGCATCAGGATTTACTTATAAACCTTTTAGGTGGTTTAGAGTGAAGTTTGCTCAGATCTGAAGAGGTGAGCTCTTCTATTCCTCCAGCGTTCCGTCACACCCTCTCATGACATATGCTGAAATGTCACCACTCAGCCAATAAAACAATAAATCTTCTTGATATTTACCAGAGTAAATATCAGCAACTAACCCCGATTTTTTTGCAAAGGATGAAACAGAGCAAGAGAATAACATCTGTTTCGTAAGGATGAGAAAAACTAAGGTCCCTAAATAATATGCATGCAATGTAGGCAACGTGTGGCCACTTTTAAAGATCTCACATGTAAGATTTGTTTTGTTTATGGTCACTACATCATTCCTTCTCTTCATTTCAAAATGAAACAAAATGATCACACGGTTCATTAGTGAGACAGTTGGAGATCAGTTCTGGGATGTAATGAAGGGTTTTGGGAACCTTTCTCACATTTGGTGGAGTCCCGAGAGAAGGGGAGGCGAGATTAAATGCCATGAAAAGATAAAGGTGCAAATTAAAGCCGAATGCCATTCATTTCCATGTTTCGTTTCTGCTAATTGCTACAATTTCACTGACATTCATGTTGACATGGCTTTGCCTCTGCGTTCCCATTACAAACTGCAATTATCCACAAATTAAAGCTCGTGCCACTGGTGATGTCAACAGCTTACAGGCCTTTGCAGACCCCACATAAAGCCCAATAGTTTAATAGACGAACAGGCATTTGCATACTCAATGTAGATGGGGAGTTTAAGAGGCTTACTATAGAGTAAATTAAAAGAAAAATCTCATTACACAGTTCCATTAACTAGTATGTTACCAAATTGCTGTTATGATACTTAAGCAGAATTTGTTGGACCGTGACCTGCTGAACGACAAAATGTTTTTAGTATTTAATGATATTTATACATGTATGTACAAAATTTGAAGACATACAAACATGAATGAACTCGCTGTTCTTACTATTGTGTTGTAAAAAAACATCTGTTTGCTAGAACTAGACTTTCTCAATACTTCAATATTCTAAACAGGTTGTGTTGGCATAAATAAATGTGCCAGTAGACCAAGAAAAAATATGTTGACACCCTTTCTTTTTACATAATCTAACAATACTATGTAAATGAGTTAAAAGTCAGAAACACTAAAGATAAATGCGGCTGTTAGTTGTTTATGTGCTGTATACGATGTGGATTTTTCAGTTGTGGTAATTATTTTACATGCAACACAAAAAAATGTATATAACAAATGCATCTCCTAGACAGCAATGCTATTAGAGGAAGTTTATACAATGCCGTTTTCAACCATAAGCAGAAAACTTTTTATGAGTTTTAGCTGTTCGTTTAGAAGGAAACGTTTTGGGGGACTGAAAACGCAAACTTTTGAAAACGAGTCTCAGTCCAACTTTTTGAAAACGCTGCCGTTTTCGTTTCCATGTAAAATGCTAGACGGAACATTCTGTAAACGATGCGTATTACGCGCTCAGTTGCTCAAGTATAGTCAAAACAATATGGCGGCTTCCCGTACTGTGAACTCTCGCTGCTTGATCTTGTATTAACGTTTCTTCAACAAAATGTGGATTTGCTGCACCAATAAGACCAGCGGAGACACACAGTAACATTGGCCAGACTTTAAACACACATATACGTCGAGCAACAGTATTAAAAAGCACTTTTGGCTTATTACTGTGCATGTGTATGTGCCAAGGCACGTCCTGTTTCTTTACACAACAACATCGCTACCCACTGTCCTGGCGTGCATACTACAGCGTTCGTATCCGTTTTCCTGGACCCGTGTGAATCCAGACCGTTTTGATAACGCTGCCATGTGTACATGAAACTTTTCAAAAACGCAAAGGAAACATTTACATTGTTTGTGTAAGTGTGGCACTAAATAGAGAGTAAATGGAGATCTCAACACAGTCTGAGATTTCAATATAAGCGCAATCGTGTCTCTATTTTTTTCAGCACTCTACAGGATCTGAAATGGACTATCTGCATGATTTTTATAGCGTGATTATGTCATTAATATATAATTTTCTTTATATTTTTAATCCTAAAATAAAAATGTGGGTGGTTTTCTAGAAAAGTTGCATTCCGGACACTAAACAATCTGAGGTTTCGCAAAATATTCAAAATATAGAAACCTAGAGAAGGTACTTTATGTTGGTACGTTTTATGTTGAAATAATGGACGAACGAGAGATGTAATGGGATCTGGAGTTCTTCTAATGAGGCCAAAGGAGATCATACAGTACACAGTATGCAAAAGAACAGGATTAGTGCACCATGAGCTCAACTCCCAACGGAATGAAAATTTTATGAAAATGACCTGGTGAAACAGAGGAAGATTTGCAAAGATGAGCTGAAAAGTCCAGAAACATATGACGTTTCTAATTTTGCGCAAGATAAATGATGCTTTGGAGAATTACGATTTCCTTTCCATGAACATTCTGAATTTTTTATTTATATTCAGTATTATTCTATGGTCAAGCCCCTGCTGGGTGATGTTGTATCTACACTAACAGCCTGCAAAGGCTTTGTTCTCCATTGACAGCCATTTGGACGAAGCTGTGTATTCTCTCTCAATGAATGTCTTTCCAAGACACAAAAAATAAATACTGCAAAAATATTGTGAGCATGATGAAGACGGACGATGTCAGTGTAAGAATTCTGTCATCATTTACTCACTCTCGAGTTGTGCCAAATTGTGTAAATTTCTTTGTTCCGATAAACACAGAGAAAGCTATTTGGAAGAATGCTTGTAGACAAACAGTTCTTGGCCACCAATGACTACCATAATAGGAAAAGTGACAATGGTAGTCAAAAGTGCCCCAGAACTGTTTGCTGTCCTGTATTCTTCAAACTATATTTTATTTTCAACAGAACATAGACATTTATAAACCTTTTTTTTACTATAGTAGTCAACGGTGGCCAGGAACTCTTTGGATACAGGCATTTTTCCAAATATCTTTCTCCATGTTCATCAGAACAATGAAATGTAGACAGATATGGAACAATTTTTGGGTGAGATGATGGAGACAGAACTTTCCTTTTTGGTGAACTGTTGCTTTAAATGCCCAAAAACATCCCAAAACTTTGACGAACAAAAAAACGTACAATCTTTGGGAAAATAATTGGAGTCAAAAACCCCTTAAAAGTTAAAAAAAATCTCATTCAAATTACATTTTTCGAAGTCTGCATGCTGCCAGCATTCTGCTCGAACCAGATGGTATTCATTAGAACGTGTGTAAACTCAAAAGCGATTGGAACGTGATCGAATCAGACAATCTCAGTCTTGATGTAGGCAAGCTGGCATTGTGATCATGTTCTCCATAACAGCGGACACTGTCCGATACTGTTTGCCAACATTTCAACCCATGTTTGCAATTGCTATATGTAGTGGATGTGATAAACATTATCTCAAAATGAATATATTTTTTTTGATTGCAGTTCACTGAGAGTCTGAGCATGAAAACCTCCAGCACCAGGTGTGCGTCACCAGCAGTATTCCAGGGCGGGAATCGGGTTGCTTGTCAAACGGTTTGCTTAGCCTAGAACCTGATTAATAGGAACCATTAAGCCAATGCCCAAAGCTCACGGAAACAACAAACCAGAACCATCTCTAGAGCTCAGCCAATCCATTTTCAACGGACAGAATAAATGACCGTTTCTGGGGCATCGGAACAGAGTGAACTTAAAGGGGAACGCCATGCAATGGAAAACACCGTAACCACACTTCTGGTACAATCGATTTCCATCATTTTCATTGTTCTTGCAAGTCATTCAGAATTATAGACAATTTACGGCGGGGGAAAAACTAAGAGACCATTTCAAATATTAATTTAATCATTTTGGCCAGTCCAGTTGATGCTGAATTCCAAAATCCAACATCTAAACACATCTAAAGTCATCCAACAGCAGCAATGTGAAAGAATCAATGTTATCGCGTTAGAAAATAGTTGATCTTTTCCTAAATACATATACATATATTGCTTTTGTATTGCTTCAAAGTGAATATAAACTTGTTTTCTTTGCAATATTAGAGGTCTGAAAAAATACAGAGCATCTCTTCAGTTATTTTGACCCGTTTTCATTTTCTGCAAAATAAATGCAAATTTACAATATTTATATTAGAATTTTGGGAGAAAGACTGTTAGTAGTTCACAGAATAAAACAAAAATGTTAATTTTACCAAGCAAATGGTCTCTTCATTTAAAAAAATTATATATTGTTATCATTTTAAAGACATTTCCGGGATTGGTTTAAATTTTTTAGTCAAAGACCAGTTAGTCAGCTTTATAATAGAAGATATTGAAATAATTATACTTAAAAGTGTAAAGTCCTCACTATTATTACCCTCAACAGTCACACTGATGTTCTACACTAGATCTCATAAAGAACAATATCTAAACAATGCAATATTTAAGAGCTTGTAGAAATGTAATGTATTAATAATTACCATTCAAGTCTTTTAAAATAATACAGCACGATATCTCCACTATACGAATGGGTTGTTTGGACAATATGGAGCTAATAAGTCTAGTTTGATTTAATTCCTAAGATTAAAATAAATAAACAAAAACATCTCATCTGTAACCTACGGTGTTGATTTATTATTCCTGAATTCAAATCCAATTTCTGGTAAAAAGTAGTTGTAAAAAGAGAGAATGTAAAATAATCTAATGTATTTAAAAGTTCAGGGGAAAATGTCACAGATGGTCAGTTTTTCAGTTCCACCCTTTAAATCACACATCAGCATCAGTTACCCTGCATGCCTTTTATTTTAATATCAATCACTAAAAAACGGAGGGTTTTGTTTTCATTGGTTACTAAATAAATGTATTATTAAAACTCAATAAACAGATTTTTTTTTTGTCAAACTAACATACAGGTTTAGTGTTTTGGTAAACCGATCTGGAATAAGTTAACTGCACCTAGAGGTAAATGCAAAACATTGAGCTATCTACTCAAGGTTAGAAATGTGTGTAGTGTGTAGACCTTTAAAGATCCGATCACTCATGGATCACTTCACAACATACAGACTCAATGCTAATAAAACCGTACATTTTAGGCAAAAGAAGAGAAATTCATGTCTAATGTCATTTTAAAGATATTTGATGACCACTAAAACAAGACTCTTACCTTGGCGATCTGGACGCACCAGTTGAGCAGCAGCTGTGAGCCGATGTTCTCCTGGTGCTCGTGTACGTAGTCCAGCAGACAGCCGTGGGGCATGAGCTGAGTGACCAGCTGAATGGTGGGACTCAAGCAGACCCCCAATAGACGCACCAGATGAGGATGCTCCATGCTGGCCATGATCAATGCCTCCTGCTGGCCAGAGATAGAATGGTCAAACGTGTTTATTGCCAACATTTTATGACTTCCATTAGTGTTGTTTGGAAGAGTCTCATGAAGACTCTTTTAACATCAAAGATTATGTTTTGCTTCATGGAAACGAACCAACAGAAATCAAAACAATAGACTTTCAAAGCAAACCACACAGCTACACTATAAAACAAATTCTATACAGAACAGCACACAATTCTGTAAAAAAAGAAAAGCTTTTCTGGGTCCTCATCTCCTATAGCAGAGAAAATCTCCATTAGTGAGTCTGACCTCCCCATCGACTGCTGGCCTGTCTCACTCAATTAGCTGCATGTTTCAAAGGAAGAAAGTGTGCCTTCATAAAAGCATAGGATAAGACATACATATTTATGCCCTATAAAGGAGACGGGCTTGAATACGAATCTTTAATATGGAGGTCTGCATCAACTTGACAGGTTATGTTTGCACAGAGATAATAAAACACACACACACATAAGATTTCCTGGACAATCAGTCGCAGCGCATTTTGATGGCTTTTAAAAGCACCCTGACCTCTCTACGTCTCCAGAAAGCAGAGAACAAATCTGACAATAGGAGAAGAAAACACTTCTGTTTGACTTGTACCAAGTGAATCACGCACATTAAGATCATAAATATAGTAAATGGGATCATTATATCAATCTGAAGCTACACGCTAAAAAAATAATGGGTTATACAGTTTGGATATAAATGAACCTCTGCTGGGTTGTTTCGAGCCAAATGCTGGGTTAAACAGAAACATTCACTGGGTTAAATTAACCCAACGGATAGGTTTGTCCATTGTTGAAATTATTAAAATATCACTTACATCCATAAACTCCACATTAGCTTTCGGTCCCATGGTTTCATTAAGTATCTTAATGGCCACTGGTATCTTCACAGTTTCTCCTTCTGGTACCCAGATTCCCTTAGAAAGACATCAGAAGACATCAATAACCTACCACACAAACAGAAGAACTACCTTACACCAAAAATACTATAGCATGACTGTTACCTTGTACACCGTGCCGAAGGCTCCAGTTCCGAGAATCTTAACCCTCTTGAGCTCTGTTTCTTTCAGTATACGCAGTTGAGCCTGGTTGGGTGCTGCACCGCTGGGAGTCAATGGCTCCACCAACTGCTCAACAACCGAGTTGAAGATCAATTACACCGTTATATCACAGATTAAACAGAGCATCAAAACCATTTAGAAGAATATTGTTAGACATTACTGGGTGTTTAGAAGAGTAAACATGTGCAGGTGGAACAAAGCTAGAGAAGATAAGAAGAGAGAAAGGTTGAGAGTGTATAGAGACGTAATTGCTAAATAGTTTCAGGGAAAACACTGTGTCTGTGTGTGTTAGGTTAAAAGGTTGAGTTTGGCATTGTGGACCTCTGCAAGGTAAGGGGCAATCTCATCTACTATGAGTGCTATGAAATCATTCTTATAGAGTATTGACAATAACCCATGAAATTACAGGCCGGGGTCAAACACCATTGGATGCTGAAAGATATCAGTATATTATATAAGTGGTTTGCCTGAGGTGCAAAAAAACCTAAATGTAGCATGACACACAAAATAACGTTAAAACCAATAACCAGCACTCTATTATCTGCGACTCAGATATGATCGTCGCTACATCCCCGATTTAAATCTAAAACAAGAGAATACACTAAGGTAACAGACATTATGATAGGTATACCAAAATAAGTTAAATTATAATAATAAATTATAACCTACACCCAAAGAAACCAATTGTTGTGTTAAGCATTTTCATGCAATTCTATAGGAAATTCTATACAAACATGACTTAATATATTTCTTTATCTGTAAACCTTTTAGCTAAAACAATGAGCAGTTGTTCCAGAATGCAGTTATTTTAAGTTATCAGAAAGAAAAGGAAAGAGATTGCTCAGCGTGCCCAACCCAGACAGACAGTCCACCCCGTGTGCTCAATCTTAGGTAAAGAAAAAGGCAGTTTCATGGTGACATTTTAACAATCTGTACACTTGTATATTCGGTAATCCATTATTGATGGCTGACTGTTTAATTAAGTGACCAATCACAGTACAAATCGGAAAACAAGCACTTCATTTTATGGAAGCTCGGACGTGGAGCTGTCCACCTCTGTGGTGCTGAAACTTCCATTTACATTGAGCACTAAAGGGAGCTGTCCATGTGTGCGGTCCTGAAATACATTAGATCAACATCTATCCAAAAAATTATATAGATTTCACATCTTATCTGCACAGAAAAACACCAGATGTGAGAAGATTAATATTATTATAAAGCTTTCATCCCTGCATATCTTTTCAGTTATAAGTGAGATTTTGTCATAGTTTGTAAAAAGCTATATTTAAAGAAAGTCACTCACAATGGGAGTCTATGGGGAATAACATATAAAAGTGCTAAAAAGTAAAAAATTGTATTTTGTCTTTTAGTTATACTGCTTATATTCATTTTTCATTGGAAAACAGTGTTATTTGATCTATAATGTTATTTTAACTATTAGTTGGACTACTAATCAACTCAAGGAAGATTATTTGGTTCTCACTAAATGTAAATAATTTGCAAGTAAAATAAGATAACATCACAGTTTATTTTTACATTTGTTTTAATACAATGCCATACCTCCATTGCATTGCTATAGACGCCTTTTTGGGGGGCATTTACAGACATTACAGTAGAAACTAGGGAAACAAAAAAATAGCTGAGCAGATAGAGAATCATGACACAACCTTCGGACAGGACTCGAATTTGGTCGCATGTAACACTCCCCAAGCCAAGTATAGACCACAAGTTCAAACTAATCATTATCTTGGTATTAATCGATAGCACGCGACAGATGAATGTTTTGTCCCAAGACTGAGCAGTATATCTCTACTGCTTGTTTGGACGAATGCCTCACTTTCGCCTCAGGTTTGTTAAAACTGATTTCAGGATTCTAGTTGTGCAACTGCCTCTGTCAGCTTTTGGGCGCTGGGTATCTTCTCAGGCTGACAGCTGTCTATAACACTGATGCTCGGGCTCTGAATTATCCAAACCAGCATGGACAGGCCATGCTTTTTAATGGGCTGCACAGTTATTCCAGGGAACAGGGCTATGCATTAACCCAACAAACCTGCCTTGCATTTAAGGGAGGCACTGCGCTGAATACTTTATGTGCTGGGGAATTTGAAAGTACACAGCTAACAAGGAAGTAAAATAACAGGGTCAAGGGCAGGGACAGACAGTGATACCAATGTCAAAAAGGAGATATAAGGTTTCTGTTTGGTCAACATTTACCTGATCAGGAATTTGTAATAGAGGCCAGCAAGTGAGTGCTGTGCGAGTAAACCTCACTCCCCACCAATAGAGTTGCTCTATAGCTACAAACGCTAGAGACGCGGTCTTTAGCCTCCTCGTGAGAGTGCCCGTCGCCCATCCAGACTGACGCCGGTTCAAGGACCGCGTGAGCGGGGTGAGTTGAACCGGTTACATATACAAGAATAAGCTCTCACCTCTGTTTCCAAGAAGCGTCGCAAAGTCCTTTTTTTCTTAATGCTCTTTCTGCGGACGTATACGGCCACACCAAGAGCAATGATGACCATCACAAAGACACTCCCGATTAATCCAGCAGCGATAAGAGGAGTCCTGAAAGACATACGTTAGTGGTTTTTTTTTATAAACAATTAGCAATATACTTGTTGATTATGTATTAGTCTTTACTAATGTTGTGTAAATAAATTAAGGGATAGTTCACCTAAAAATGAAAATTCTGTTATCATTTAATCAAACTCTGTACAAATAACTTTGTTCTGCTAAACACAAAGCAAGATAATTGGAAGAATGCTTATAATCAAAAAGATGTGGGACACCATTGACTACCATTGTAAAAAATGACAATGGAACTTAAAAGTTCCCCAGAAGTGTTTGCTATCATACATTCTTCAAATATCTTCATCTCTCTCTAAAAGAACAAAGAAATGTATTCAATATTTTTTTCCTACTATTGAGGTCAGTGGTGCCCCATTTTTGGGAGAACTGTTCCTTTAACTGATGTTAACAGATACAACTTTTGATTTAAAAAATGTGTTAGTAACTCTGAAATTAACATGAACTAGAAGCCAATTGCGTTACAGTTGAAAGCTAAAGAGGATTCTAGAGATCCTTACCTGTCCAACATCCCAACGCAGTCTTGAACTCTTGGACCAGTGCACCTAAAACTCAAAGAGGTCATTCTTAAAACTAATTTTGTACTATCTTGTCACATATTTGATTCCGAATCCAAACGAAAAAGGAACTGACATTTGCTTAATACATATTTTAGGACCAAACCTAGAGATACAATTACATAACACAGCTCTCTGAAGTCAACAGCACATTCTCTCGGCTCTCAAATCCCCCGGGCTCATGTGTCTAAGACTGAACGCAGTAACCGAGACAGCTTTACCCACACGGGCAATTAGGTTAGAGCTTTGGGCATATTGTGCTTGATAGAGTTAAACAGTTAAAGCAAGAAAAGAAGCTTACAAATAAATTTAAGTGCAAACGTAAGCAAACAGCCTCACCCCTGAGTGCAGTTGGGGTGGCATGGGTGACACTCATTGTTAGTCTCAGCATATTTGAAGATGAAGCTGTTTGCTCCCTGAAGACCATCAGGGCATTTCTCCACACAGTTGGGCCCATCTTTCAGATGCAAACACTTCACGCAGTGGTCTGGACCCTATTATAGAGAAGATAATATAAGGAAAACATAAAAGTGTCTCAATACGCTAATGCACTGTGACTGTGCGACGAAAAGGAAATATTTCATTAAACAGATTCAGCCATGTATTATCTTCCCATTATGGAATACTCCGTTCTGATTGGTCAAGCGCTGCATTCAGGAAACAAATGATGGTGTATAAGGACTCCTAAACTGTACGTTTCACTGTTGCAACTGACAAACGACCACCTAAACTTTTCTAGATTCACATCTCATTTGTCAGACGCTTTTGTCCAATTCGCCATTTTACTGAGTATGTGCATTCCCTAGGTTTCGAACCCATGACCTTGAAAGTGTGACATCCTTCCAATAGGCTATATGCCTAACATCACATGCAGAAACCGGAAGACAAGTCTCGTCGCATCTGGTTTAAGTCTTCTTTATGCACATCATTACATAAACAGCCAAAGAGGATCAAAATTGTTGCCCATTACATAAACAGATTGATATACTGTTTAATTTTTTTTTTTTCATAGACGTTTGAATATATAAATAGCACAAAACGCCAACAAAAAAATTGAAATAGCTATATAGATTAGCAAAATACCTTAAAAATCCATATGTATCGCTGAGAGCTAATACTGTTAAAACACTTTTTCCAACAATCGGATGCAACGAGACCTTTTTACCGGTTTAGTCACGTGACATTCGACAGATGCTCTATTGATGTATAGGAAGGCTACTGTACATGTATGTAGTGCCTATAACTTTGTATTTATTGAACACATTAACACATACTTAGGAAAAGAGTTTAAACATCAAACTGTAATTAGATAGTTGAATGAATTTCTAATCATGTTAACTTTGTCATTATTTGGGAGATTAGTTATGACATCATAGCAAGTTATGATTAGAAATACATAAAATCCAGCAATAGATGTAACATTGAGATTGTAGGGTCTTACCGGGCCGTGGCAGGTCAAACTTTTATCTCCAGCCTTCTCACACTGGTTGTCACATGGAACACAAACTGAGCCGTTGGCATATTCTCGCACATCACTAGAATTAATGAACAGCAACTTTTTATGAGAAATATTGTCATGAATCACAACCCGAACTCAGGGGCAGACAACAAGGGGTTAACGGAAAACTTATATTTTTCAAAACACAAACAAAAACACACAATGGGTAGCAAAAACTTACTAAAACCAAGACTTAAAACAAAACACTTCCCACAAGGGGCCAAAACAGAAAGATTACCAATAACTTAAAATAAACAAACCAAATAACATGGCAGGACAGGACTAGGGAACTCTGACATTTTATGAGGACACGAAGTAATAAGGCACAGGACAGAGGGGACTGGGGCTTAATAAAGGGGAACGCTAATGAGGGATAATTACAAGGGGAAGCTAAACGAGGAAACGAGGAGGCGGGGACAAAAGACGAGACATGAGAACCAATGATCATGCGCTTCCACACAAAACATGTGGGTCTGTCATGATCATGTCACAAGACTTAAAAAACATGACCACAAGAGGCAGAATCATTATAAATATATTATATGTCATTGTAGTACATAGCAGTATACAATAATAAGTCAAAATAAAGAGCATTTTGACTAGTTTATATAATCGGCCCAACTAATGTTTAATTTAAGACTGTCAGGTTTTTTCTTACACTGAATACTGTACACGGTATTAAAGGTCTTTGTACACAGAGACCAGAGGTTATTTCCATTTAACTCCAAATCTTGGTCAATTAACTATACAAGCCTACAAGAAAATCCATAAAAATCCACTGAACTAAAAAGAAACCACTCGATTGCTTCGTTGTTTCCACAACAATTGGTTTCTCCATTGAGGGCAAGTTCACATTTTCTATACAGGCAAGGCAAAGGGTTTGAGCGTTACAATTTCACTCCATAAATGTCGCGATATAACACACGCAAAATGCAAAGTTGTCTCAGAAGATGACCTCAAATTCTTTCCCAAATCATTGAAAGAAAGATAAATAAATGCATCGCATTGCATTTTAAGTCTGTTTTCATGTTTACTTTCATATTTTCTTTCCAGCTGCTCAGAAATGCATGAGGGTTGCTTCTTAAAAACAATTAAAAGCACTCCGATCCCTTGATCTTGATGGTTGATTGATCAATTTTTCAGAGAGAGCAGTTTGGGGAAAGATCTCTTACTGTATCTCCATCATTTACAGATACTACAATCAAAAAAAAGGTGGCACACACAGGATTATCACACTTCAAGACTGAGCTTTAGAGGAGTCAGTTTTGTAATGTGTTACATTCATATACAAAAATGTTTCTAGCACTGCTAGCACATTTTTTGCTGCTGTGTGAACGAGACCACAGGTATGCTTACCCGTGATACAGGTTACAGGTCTTGACACAGGTTTTTCCCCGGCTGAAGTATTTACACGAGAGGCACTGATCTGGACCCGGACCCCAGCAGCCTGCCTCTGAACACAGCGCATCGCACACCATCTGCTCTTTTACTGCAAAACACACCAGCACATGAAAAAACACAAACAGAAGGGGACCTGTTAGTTAGTTAAATCACGTGATATGGACGAAATATGTTGAAGAAAACAATTTAAACTTCCAGTGTATTCAATTCAGCACCATCTAGAGGTGAGGTTGTTAATTGCAAACAACGGCTCACTCCCCCCTCCCCTCCCTTTGGAAGCACTAAAGCGGCTAAGCGACTAAGATGTTGTAACATTTCGCTTCTTTGCCGAAAAGGAGGACGAAACACTCTCCGTAGAGCAGTTTGTCCATTTAGGGCTACTGTAGAAACAACATGTGCAATACACAACACATTTTTGTAAAGCTTTGTGTCTTTCATGACATCTGTCTGAGCTGTTGGTCAGTCGAATGGCTCGCTCTGTTCAATCAATGGTGTGTAAGAGACTATTGAATGAGCCAGTAAACAGCCTTATTGATCCACTTATTATTGCACTAATTACACGAGCACAACTCAGGAAACCTCCTGTTAATGTATTCATCAGCCTTATATGTGTAGCTTCCACTGGAAACATCTTATTTTAATGCCTCATTATTGTTTTCGGGTAACTTCAAAAAAAAAAGGGCCAGATAATTGTCTGTTGCAGACAAAGTTTTGTTATTAGAGTTTTAGGTGACAGAAAACTTCCTTGCTGATTGAAAATAAGTAAAAAGTGTTTATTATCGGAATAGTTCACCCAGACATGACATTTTTGTCAATGTTTGCTAGTCCACATGTCGCCTTGTGGTCTCGCACAAGAGCTGATAAATGCACTCAGGAGAGCAATGATATTATTGTTAAGTTGCTTAAAGGGACAGTTCACCCAAAGCTCTTACTTACCCTCATATAGTTCCAAACCGGTACAAATTGCTGTGTTTCTTCTGACAAAGAAAGATATTTTAAAGAATGCCAGTAAAAAAACAGATTTCATCCCACCATTGACTCCCATTGTATTTATTTTCCCTACTATGGGAGCTCTAGAACAACTAGAGGGTAAGTAAATGGTGACAGAATTTACTTTTTTTCGGTGAACTGTCCCTTTAAGAGCGCTCTTCAACACAATCAATCGTTTTATACAAAATGAAACTTTAATAAACAATTCTTACTGTCATAAACCCATGTATCGCACAAACATAGATCGCTTCATCGGACATGCGTGTGCCTGACCCCCAATTCACTTACGGTCCGGATTGTGTCTTATAATATTACTATTTATATTTTATCTAATTTACGTTCATATTAATTTGTATTATTATTTTATTGTATAAATAATTGTATTGAATAAACAATTGAATTTTGTTGCATGTTCATTTTATTAAATTGACAACTTGTTGAATGGGTCATGTAATTCGGTCGCATTTAAACAAACAGTATGGTACATTGACATCTAGTGGTTGAGCTTAGTATTGCAGTCTAAATTCGAAATATTGGAGAGACAAGTTTAGCCAAGTAACGCTTCTTCTCGGTTTCTTTTGATTGTTATCAGAAATAATCTGCAGGCACTATTGTTTGTGAATGTGTACAGGAAGCTCACTTGTGGTCAAGAAAGTGTGCATGCGCAGTGATGTTTGTTTATGTTGTTAAGAAGAAACCGTCAATCGAATGTTAATATTGCCATTTCTAATATAACCTATATAACCCCAAATATAACCCATCTCCATCCCTTCATATCAATGACAAGATATCACAGACGCAATTAACTTGGTTGCATTTCTCGTAGCAACCAATATATATGAATATGATACTTGATTCTCGGTTTAGTCTATTTAGAGACTGGCTATGAAAAAAAAATGGAATCTTTTCAAGCCAATTCATCGGCGTAAGATGCCAGGATTTTTATGCTCGCTTCAAATATGATATCTTATTCAGAGCAAATCACAGTCAGTGAACAGATGGAGTCCCAGACGAGAGGTTTGATTGAAAGATACTCACTGCACTCTCTGGAGTCTCTGTTGTTTTTGATCAGGACTCGCTGGGTGCTGGTGCGGAACAGACTGGTCCAGTTTACCGTGTTGTAGAAGCACAGCTGACTGTTGTTGGTGATGTAAACATTACCAGCGCTGATTTCTTTCAAAGACTGAAACTGGAGTGAAGAGATCCAGCGCTGTTTCAGGATCAGTAGAGAAATACCACTGAGAAAACACGTGGAGTAAGTCAATAAGTCATAAGGATGAAATTCCTGCCACAAAACGAATGGGGTCTGATAAAATAGTTTGATGTTTAGTCAAATTATAACAATGCTACAGGCACTATTTAAAGCCTGTTAGCCTCAGGGAACGAGCATGATTTTACTCGGATCTAATATGAATCGAGGGAATTATTAAAAGTAGTTAATGAGAACATTTATGAATGCATTAGCAAAGGAATATTTTAATCAATTAGAGTTTGAGTGAATCTGTGAAAAGATTCATCTAAAAATGGACTAGAAAAGTAGGCTTGGGAATACCATACGAATGTCCCAAGCCCCCTATAAGGACAAATGAGCTGTTTAACACTTTTAATGCAATAGTTCAGCTGTGGCTTCTGGATGTTATGAATATAAAAAACTATATAGATATTATCACTAATTCACACTTTCGCTATAGATATTATGACTGATTCATCCACATACAATACATACACCATCTATGAATATAAATGAGATAATATTTTTCTGTGTACTATCCATATTAATTTTGTATATTTTAAAACATATACATGCATGCATATATTTAAGAAAAATATTTAATAGAAGTTTATACTGCAGATATATAATTTAAATTATTGGTAAATATAAATCAATACATCATAATATTTCCAAAATTTACATTTTGGTCAAAGATTTAAAAGGGTTTAAGCATAAAAACAATATACATTTTCCCCTGATTTACAGAAGACGCCCACTAAAATGTCATTCATTGTAACAATCTTGTCAGGCATATTAACAATTAACAATTAAATTATTTATGACATATTAAATAAATAATTTGCCATTATCCTAGGTTTTGCCCATTTGTCGATAAGAATTTTGTATTCATTAAAATCACAATGAAATGTTATATACTACCTTATTCTTTTATATATTTTAATATGTACAAGTCAGAATAAACATGTTTGAATTTGTACATAACTATTGTGTTACACTGAATGACAATGTAACATTATTTCACCAAAACTTTGACATTTGATTCTCCAAAAATTTAGTTGAAACCATAAAGTAGACATTTGACTTACATGTAATGTGCATTCTATGGATTTTTTTGCCGGGGATATCTTCCGTCTTTGACCAATGTATAATTTTATGTTTTCTATACTTTTATAAATAAAATACGTCTGTGAATCTTACCTATAAAGAGACCGCCCTCCAATCGTGGCAAGGTTTGAGAAAACACCAAGATCCGTCATGTTTTCGGGCCAAGACTGGAAGTTCAAGAACCCTAATAAAATAAACAATAACAGTTTGTTGCTATAATAGCCGACACCAGGTCAGTACTGTAATATTTCACAGCCAATCTAAGAATCCATTACATTAAAATCAAAGTATGTAACGGGAAACAATTGCGCTAATTAAAAGAGCCAATTTCATTACCACCGAGCGTGATTCTTGCGACGCATTGTTTTAATTATCAATTTGGTTTCTCAGCGAAAATACGTGTTCTAAAGGTTCACCAAAAGAACATCCATCAAGCTTTTTATTGCGTGAGTTTTTATTATGAATATGTTACTTTGCTGCTACACTCCATTAGCTATTTGGCACAATCATTAGACCACGTTTGAAGTGACAAAAGGCTTTTAACGCAGTCATAGCTCATTCCTTCGAGGCTTTATAAACAAATAAATACTGCATACTGTACAAATCTTGACAAAGAACATTCCCCTACTAAAAGGATAAACGTTGTTGTGTAAAGAAATAAAGCAAGTTAATGGTTTTGCACAAGGTTAGGCGAGTTTGATGGGTTGTCGTGTGATGAATGGAGATTGTCGCTCACCTGTGATTTCTCTAACGGTGCGGAATACATTCAGCCGATCGGGCTCCAGAGCTCCGATACCGTGAAACATATCTCTGTTATAAAACAAAGCGAGAAGTCATACACAGATTGCAAAATTCAAATTCATTTATTTGTTTATTCCCGCATGTGAATGCGGCCCAGATAGGATTTGAAAATGTCAGATTCAATTGGTTTTTCTCTGTTCACACTGTCTTGCTAAATGAAAACAGATCTCTCACATGTGCGGGAAATGGGCCACATTTAACCGTGGCGTGAACTTAAAGTCCCTATACAATCCACAGACTCTCAGACGGATATAGTAAGCTGACCTATTTTTATGTGATATTAAATTAATGTATTCTTTATATTTTAATAATATATTGTTCATTAAAAGAATATCAGATTTCATTTTGATCCTTCATTAACAAAACATCCATGTGTGTTTAGAAGATGTAAAGTATATAATTTTTATTTATTTATGCCATAATTCGTGGTTAACTCACCACTATAATACCAACAAAAAACTAAGCAAATAAAGATATTTAGACACAATAAAATGAAATAAAATATATACAGAGTGCAGAATAATATAGAGACATAAGAACTACTTCAGTGATAACTGCATGATGCTTTTACTTTTTTCATTGCAACTACATGAGAAAAAATGAAAAAAGATTTTACTTTAAAAGATTAAGGGAAATAATTTCAGTTTGCAAAATTTCTCTTCAACAAAAGAAAGAAATCTACAGTAAAAATATAAATATATTACATTCAAATGTTAATTTTTAGATTAATTTAATGACTCCTAAATTAAATTATTCCTTAAAAACATTTCTGAGATCATATCACATATCAATATCAGTAATAATATCAATATATCAAGTGAAGAGAGTTGGACTCACCCTTTGATGCCTGTGATGAGGAAAATGAGGTTGCCGTTGATCTTGGTGCAGTTGACAAACTTCTCGATGTTGCTGGAATCCACAGTTTGAGCCGTTTGAAGACTGCCGGTGCCTATCCCATCACACACTGAACACCACAAACACACATGTTATAAAAGACAGAATTGCAGCTTGAATATGTTTGCAAATATTCCGAAAGACTGTTTGACGTGTATTTGTCAATTGACAAATGAGCTGAAACATTGTTATGATCTCATTCCACTCATAAGAGGAAGAGTGATTTAAAACCGAGTCAATTTCCCTTTCATTTTCAGCCTAATTATCATCAAATGTGAGTCATATGAAGATCGACTGATATGACCCAGTTTGGTGTCTGGGCCAATTCTCATTTCTGCTTGTTTTGCAAGCATCCCTCATTAATCTTTCTTCTATTTAAACCAACAAACTTCCATAATGATCGTCACAGAAACATAATTACATTTATGAATTCTGCTATTATATACATATGAACATTACTGCTTTACGAGTAGGCTATACATGAAGTACATGATCCATGGCTTTGCAAACGGGTCATCAAGGTCATAGATTCGAATTCCAGGAAATGTACACCATGATTGCACTTAAAGCAATTTTTATGCTGGTTTCATGAAGGCGTATTGCTGGTGAATCAATATAGATGGTGAAACCAGCATCCTTTAACCTGGTTACTAAGCCCCACAGGCACAACAGAGTCCAAAAATAACACACAAGTGTCCACATCCAGTCCCAAGTTGGGTTCAGGTGCGGACAAAATACAACACATGCAGAAGAAATAAAACAGATGTCCACAGTCTGATATTGAAGCTGCACTTTAATAATGAAAAGACTTTGTTCTTTAAAAAAAAAGTTTTAATATCAAATTTTCTCTATTTCCTTTGCACCACACCAGCATCCGCATACGGTATGCTAGTGACCAGCTGTGTTCCATGGACATCAATAGAAACTTGAATATGACTCATTGATGCCTTCAAGGCAAAGCATGTATCTAACAATTTCCGTAACATTGCTAACCTTTCGGACAGATGTCTGTGCATGGGATGCACATCTTGACGTGATTCTCCTCAACTTCCATTTTGTTGCTCGGACAGGCTCGAACGCACGAGCTGTGATCCACCACAAAGTTATCTGTGTTCTCAGACAACAGAGAGTATATTAGTTCATTAAAAAAATAATATAAAAGCAAAGTTAACATCTCACGAAATGACCGGCACTTACGTGGACATTTCTTGACACAGAAAGCTCCGTACGTGTATTTGGCTTTGGGATTGAGCTCAAGCTGGAAGGTTGTTGGATTGTAGACGAAAGGTTGAGGACATTGAGTCACACAGGCCCCGCTGTCATTGAAGTTCGTACAAGCCTGACAACCACCAAAAAAGTGTGAGCGCTTCAGTATTTAGATGATAAAGTGAGAATTAAAAACACTAAATACGGTGCACTATTATATTAAAACACAACTTTGTTGACTTTCAACGATAAAGTGACAGTTCATCCAAAAATGAAAAATCTGTCATCATTCGCTCACCCTCAGGTTATGTTAAACCTTTATAAATGTATTTGTTACAATGAACACAGAGAAAGATATTTGAAAGAATGTTAGCAATTTTCAGTCCTGAGACTTCATCCATTGCCATAGAAAAAAATATTGTATTTTTTGGTCTGTTGAACACATTTTGAGATATTTGTCGAATTTAGGAAAACAAAGGGTTCTTGGGCACCTTCCATTTAATTCTTCCCACTATGGTTGTCAATGATATCTCGTAACGGAAAATTACTAACATTCTTCCAAATGTCTGTCAAATTGCCATTTATACAGGTATGAAATTACACAAAATTGAGTAAATGATGATAGAATTTTCATTTTTGGATTAACTATACCTTTCATATTATTGTTGTTGTATTTAAGGTAGTCTGTAATCTCTTTTGCTATCGTAGAAGAATGATGGCAGATGTTGCCATTGTTTTCATTCATGCTGCTTCTTTATTCAAGTTAAACTGAATCAGTGCCAAAATATCATCGAGAATGCACACTGGAAATATACGTCAAGCGTTCTCTCTTCTCTTGTTAAAACAAATAAGGCCATTTATTTTACTTTCTTCACAGTCCATAATTACATGCTTAGTTGCATTTTATTGTTTGCATTTAGCATTATTTTGTCCAGACCAGCGGACTATTTCTGGGTCATGAACCACCCTGAACACTGTGTGCTTAACATGAAACACGAAAGAAGAATTGACGTACAAAGCAGTCTGTGTCTTTGGGTCCGTAGCAGCCGCCAGCACACTCGCGATGACAACAGTTACTGACGTACGGCCCGAAACATCGCCCGTCACACTGTTCTGCACATACCGTCTTTGTTACTGTAATTTAATAAATACAGAATACAAGAAAGAGAAAACGTACAGATAAGACACTAAGATACATGTGTATTAACATTTTGTAAACAGTATGCATGATCAACGCATGCTCTTTTAAATACTAAAGATTGATATTAGGGTAAAAACAGCATTTTTATACCCGAAAAATGTGTCAAGTTAGGTTCTGTGCTTAAAAACAGACACTATCAAGTACATCGATCCTATCTACACACTGCACGAGATGGAAGTCTATTACTTTGAAGTCCTTTACACAGTACAAGATGTCTTGTGCAGTTAAAGTCCATCACTACAATACTCAAGAGGACATCATTCTCTCTCGCTCTCTTTCTCTCCTGTTTTTGCATTCTTTCTATAATAACCACCCTCGCTATGAGCCGCATCACCAGCAGGTCACAGAGAAAGAAAGATATCCTGATACAGACATCACTCCCATCAGCTAATGAGCACACCTACAGAACCAGCCCACAGGCTACTGACAAAACCAGACTGCAGACTTCTCCCTTTTATTAGAAAGACTGTCAAAACTGAACATTCAGAACTGCATGGCTATGATGAAACTAAAAGAGCCTGAATCAAACATGTGACTCTTCTGGAGTTTAAATCACATTTCAATAATGTCTCAAATTGTGCTCAGTAAGAGATTTTAATATGAGCTAAACATCACATTCTTCCAAGACAAAACAATCCGAGTTATGCTACTGCATGTTAACAATCTGGCTTGTTTCTGGTTTGAACGTTTTTTAAAATATATAATAATATTTTTGTCAACACAACACAACACATACTGTATACACAAAACATAAATATCAACACAACACAGGCATATACACAACACATACATATACGTAAACACAACACATACGTATACACAACACAACACATACTGTAGGTATACACAAAACAACACAACACATACTGTACGTATACAAAACACAACACATACGTATACACAACACGTACTGTGCATATACACAACATGACACATACGTATACATGACACATACATATAGACAACACATACATATACACAACACAACACATAAACACAACACATACACAAAACATACATAAACACAACACATACACAACCCAACACTTTTTTATATTAAAAGTGTTTTTTTAAAGGGCATAATGCACTTGGATTTTCTACCCTAAAAGGTCCTAAAAGTATATAGTTTGAAATGAGATAAATCCTTTTTTCATAAATCATGTTTTTTATAGTTGGTTTGTTTTGATTTATAAAAACTCAAAATAAAAAATACAGCTAACTAACACAATAAAAACATGATTTTATTGAAAATTTTAAAAACAGAGTTATCTCATTTTGAAACCGATCTCTTATAGGTACTCTCTATATTAATATAGTTGAGTTATATATTAATACATATCTATAGATAATATAAAGCAGTTGAATAACTACAAGAATTAGTTTAGCATTCAAGCCTCACAGCTTTGGCATTGGTCCTCCTGGTGACCCCAACAACGTCCATTACAAGATCTATGACACCTTCTACCTGTGGAAGGAACCCAGAATGAGCTAACATTTTAGTGCTTCATAAAATAACAATGCAATCAAAACATTTATTTTAAATGTATCCGCTACGATCATTTAACAGTAACCGAAGCCAAACGTTTTACAATGATGTAACCATTGTACAGCAGTATTATTCCATGCACCTCATCTCTCTAGATTTATAAACATAGATTCAAAAAATAAATTAAATTATTTGTAATATAATTCATCAGGAGTAAAATAAAGCAACTACATCCATCAAGGTATTTTGTGTGAACAGGTACTAACATGTGTTTCCACTGTTGTTGGAAGGAACCACCAGGAGTTCAGAACGCGGGTTCTTGATGATGTCATGCCAGTGGATGGTGTCAGCGTGGCACAAGAACCTGTTCTGATCCACATACACGCCCCCATTCAAGATTTCTGTCAGAAAACAATCAGTTTGTTAGGTCAACGATCATACGGCATTTCTGCTTGTCTTTGTCTCAGGGCTCTTATTTTAAAATGTAGTCGCTTCCTGTTTTCTCCTCATTTCCTGTTCCGCCTCTTGTTCTCTTTTGTCGCCTTCAGGTGGAGTTAGAAATATCATGATTATGAGTCTTTAGCACTTGATCAGCAAAGAAAAGTGGGATTTCTGAAGTAGAAATTCTAGATAATACACGATTTTTAGAGTTGTAATGGTATGGGCTGTGTGGATTTTTACATGCTGCCTTTAACAACTAAATTTGACTCAACTCAACGTTTTAATTTGACACCAATGTGTACGTGCTGGGAAAATAATAAAAAATCACATTCCTTTTGCTATTGGGCATTTTATAGCCATATAAATGAATTATTTATAAAGGCCACAGGAAAACGCTAAATTCTCTCTAGGTCCGTGTATTTTCCGACTTGAAAAGTTACATAATAACGAATGCATGACCCCCAGGTGCAATTTAAGGAATGAGGACTGTACTTATTCAGATTTGTATCTTCTTATTAATTGTAGGTTGAACAGTTTTGTTAATGGTTTTAAGGCTTGTTTTAACATAGGAGGACACTTTAATGGAACAATATCCAGATTTCAAAAATACCAACACGATATATCAAATGAAGAGAGAAACATTGCTGAGAAACTGTGTGTGATGGCAAATACGAAAGCTACAGTAGTAAATACAGTCGAGCAGAACCATTACATCAGAACATGTTTATATTGATGTACTGAAGTATGTATCAAAAGTGTCACTCCAAAAGCCTTCTCCATCTTTTAGATGGTTAAACCATCACTTTGTCTTTAATGAACATTTGCCAGTTACACGGGCCAGACAGTTCAATTCTCTGTGTGGTTTATGATTAAGAATAGTTTTTTGCATACCTGATTGGCATTTGTAAATGACAAGGTTTTATCAAGATCAGCCTGTCTGTCTCTCTCCAGTGCCAAACTCCTGTCTGAGAGTGTGAAAGCCAGTATCAGACACCTTGCATGGTTGGCTGGTTGTATTGTACCACGATTCCCAAACACAATGAATGAGTCTGGAAGAAAATACGACTTGATACACATCCAAACACACACGCAAACAAGCTCTATAATGATTTTCGTCTTTATACTCTTGGGTTAACCAGTTCCTTGGATGTATTTCAACAGATAATCGCCCATGTCTAATGCCTCCTAAATACTTACAACTTACAGTATATACTAATATAATTCAGAAAGTGTCTGTAAAAAATACGGAAAACATTGTCAAATTCTCTGGGAAATGAACAATGAAAGTCCATAGTTTTCACAAGGAGTTTTTTTCAACTCCACAAACACTATTATCACCTTCACTTACAGACACCACTGTCACTTTATTTATTTTGCATGTCTACAAAAGTTCTAATTGAAAATTAACACAAGTTTACATTTTGATGGTTTTGTTGAGTAACCATTATGGTGATGAGTGTTTGCTTTAGTTGTGGTCTTGACCCTTTGCTTTCCATGTGAAGAAGTCTTTCCCCAGTATTGACATCTATGAGTTGAAACTCACTGACTCAGTTGGGTGGAAAGCTCAGAAAAGCTAACGCATTAAATTATTTGGGTCGGAGAGTAAGTACATGTAGCAGAGTTTAGGTAAAGCTTTAAAGTTATTTGTTGTTCTCATTTATGATCTTGAAGGAAATTAATTCATATACTGAATGTCTTTAACAGAACATCTAACATATGATAAATGTTCTAGCAGATATCTAGAATATAACAGTTTGTCTCAACAATGGTGACAACAGAAAAAACTCTAAAGATAAACGCAATGCATTCTGGGTATCATCAAAGCACAAAACTCATCAATGACTCCCAGCATGCATTGCTCCTGTAAGATTTTCATTTGTTAGTCACCACTGTTGAGATTCATACACTGATTCTTGATGTCTGAGTCAAAGACAAAATGCAAGCTTTTTAATCAAAACTTTTTAGATTGTTACATGAAATGTGAATTTTAAATGTAACTTTATTGAGGCATTTGTAACATAAAATACAATAAATAATTAAACAACATCCCAGATAAAGAGTTGGTAAATACCTAATCACACTTTCATCTGATGTGATTTGCTACACAACTATGTTTTATATAAAACAATGTCATAGCAGCACAAAGAAAACTGGAGACTTACATATAACGGCTGAAAGATGGCAATTAAAGCAAACCCTGATCACAAAAACGGTAACTTTGAATAAACCAATAAAGCATCAAGTCATGGCTGTTATGCTGCGGTCCCTGTGAAGCAGAAGTGATGATCGTCTTCAGTATTCTGACGTATTTACAAGATGAATAGTGGGTGTGGCTCATGTTTTCCACTGTGAATTGATTGGATGAATAAAAACAGGATGTTCCCGTCATTTTTATGGTAGTTTACTGGCAACCACAGCTGCCGGTATTTTTCCGTAAAAACTACGGAATTCATATTTTCTCTTTTCTTTTCTGATATTAAATGTTTTGTGGGTCACCACTATGCTGAAGAGTGAGTCTGTGTTTATGTCAAGGTCAGTAATGAGATACAGATGTCAGGGCAGTCGTGGCCTAATGGTTAGAGGGTTGGACTCGTGACCAGAAGGTTACCGGTTCGATCCTCAGGTCCAGCGGGTAACGATTGAGGTGTCCTTGAGCAAGGCACCTAACCCCTACTTGCTCCTGGGCGCTGCAGCGATAGCTGCCCACTGCTCTGGGTGTATGTGTGTTCACCACTTGCTGTGCGTGTGTTCACTACTCTCTGGATGGGTTAAAAGCAGAGATAAATTTCGGATATGGGTCACCATATCTGACAGAAACAGGTCACTTTCACTTTCACTTTCACTTTCATGCTGCATGTTGCTTTGTTTAAAAGAGACTTTGGTGTTTTAATAAAGAATTACAAAGAAATAAATTAATTAAATGTTATGTTTTTACTTTTATGCATTTGGACCAAGTTTTCATTTTATATAAAGAAATGCTGTTGATATAAAAGAGTAAATGTATTAAGTTCATTCACAGCTTGAAGTTTGTGCCCTGAAGTTTTAATCGGCAAGACTGTTGACATTATTTTCCTGTATTTTTTACGGAATCTTCCTGGCAACCACAGCTGCCGGTATTTTTCCGTAAAAATTACGGAACATTTTTAACAGTGTATACATTTTACATAGGTTTTTGCAATCCCCTGAAATCGAACCCACGACCTTGCATTGTTAACGCATTGCTCTTTCCACTCAGCTACAGAAAAGCTATGATGTTCACTAACTATGAGATACAGTAAAACTGATGCTTGTTTTAAAATATTATTAATAGGCAGTCTATAAGATTGAATGTTTGCTGTTCAGTATTCAAACTTCGTCCTTGTTTATTGCAAATGTCCGTAATACAAGAGAAATGCATCTTTAGTTACTTCTCGGAAACCTGAAAATATTTTTTGTAGAAATTCAAACGGCTCAGAGTGAATTCACAGTCTGAATCTTCAATTCTTGGAAACCCAAACAAAAGCTCGGCTAAAAGCAACATAAAAAGAGCAAAAGCAGACTGTTCCCCTGACAATAAAAACTGAATTAAAGGACACTCGCATCTCCAGTGGAGTGTCAACAGAAAGTGGCCCGAGCTTATGAATGCTACATCAATATGACATACTGTATAAAATATCATGTCTAAAACATACACGAATAACACAGTGTTAGTCAGCAAAGATTCAAACTTTTAAACAGATTTTAAGTGCATTAAATGTCTCAAAACTATCATGTTTATATGAAAAGTGCCCGAAACAAACATATATTCATACCCAAAAGGAGCACTCCCTTTTTCCGATTAATGCAGCTGAAAATATCCTCCTTTAGCTAAAAGATGGAAATTTATCACTTTATGAAACTGTGTGAGAAATGCCAGTGTTTTCCATTAGTTTGTCTGACAGCGTTGAAGAGATTGTTTTGCATGACAAATGCGAGCGCGCAGACTGCGTGGGGGAAGACCTCCTCATGGATAACCGTAATTGTGTTGAAGGCATCTGATTAAATTTCAGCCGTCTTAAATGTTATTATTTTACAGTGAATCGCTGTGACAAATGTGATGCATTGTCCCCATAACAGAAATAATATGCAAGGCAGCGGAAAAATAAATAAATAACAGCTGTTAAAACTTTGTGAAAGATTATTGCTTTGTTTGGTTCTGGATCTCCAATTTGTGAGCTCTTGTTAGCATCAAAACATGCGCATCTGCTCTTTAGAGCAAGACAGTCAAGTAGATCTTATGTGGCCAGGGTTCAAAAAAGTTTGGGGGAAAACTTGATGAGCAGGATATTAAATCCGTTTTTGGGCAACAGTACATGAAATGGAAATGTTGGTTAATACCCTTACATAACAATGTTTGGAAATGTATTATGGCAATACTATATTATTATATTTTATAACATTATGTAGAATTATGTAATAATAGTATGTAATACATATATATATATATATATATATATATATATTTATTTAAACAACAAAATTCATTAAATAAATCAAATACAAATATTTATATATTTTTTTAACGTATCATGGTATTTTTTTCGTATTATAACTGTTTAAATGTATCCAATAACTGAAATTAGTTCAAACTAAAATGTTTATTCTAATGTTTATGCACTCTAGAAAGGGTGTCAAAATTATTTAGTTATGCCATTATGTTTTTTGTCCAGGATTGTTCCTGCAAGAACAGTCTAGTCTGTATAACCGGTTAAATGAAAATTCTGTCATCATGTTTACGCCCTCTTGTCATTTTAAACTAGTATGACTTTCTTTCCTCTGCAGAACACTAAAGAAAGTATTTTGAAAAATGTCGGCAACAGAACAGCACAGTCCTCCTTTCACTTCTATTTCAACCACTGCAAGTGAATGGGGGCTGTTAACAACATTCTTCAAAATATCTTCTTTTGTTTCCTGTGGAAGAAAGTAAGTCATACATGGTCGAAATGACAAGAGGGTGAGTAAATGATGACAGATTTTACATTTTGAACTTGAATTTGTACTTCTTTAAGTAACTCATTCCTTGTGGGGCTCGAACCAGCAATGTTCCGATTATAATTTTTGATGGTGGAGTTACTTTGCAGTTCCTTATCATATTTTCAGACTATCAACAGAGTCCAAAATGGCCGCTGAAAGAGACCAATCTCTGAAAAATGAGAGATGTTTGGAGTCACTCTATTTATATAAAATAAATGCTAATGTAATTTCCCCCTCCGTCTCGCGCTCGGTTAGTGCCATTTCCACTAATATCCTCTTCAGAGTAGCATCACGTTCCACAGCCCTCGATGGCTGCCGAGCTCCATCATTCAGCCGTCCGTCCGCAGTCTCGTCTCATTATAAAGCCGCACGGGGAGGGGAGCTTGGCTAGTGGTGATAGCACAGAGCCCAGAAATCACACCCAGCAGCACAACAACAGCAGGGTCTCATGAGGACGGGCTGGTACGGTTGGTCGAGCGCCGATATGGCCGTCGCCACACACAGTCTATGCTAACAGAACCCTGCGAGAACCAAATAGCAGGTGCATCTTGCATTTCTTTCCTGTTCTTGGGTAAAGGTAGATTTAAAGATTAAAGATTTTATCGCAGGAGGTGGTGTGTTTGAAATCCCTCTCTTAAAATTCATGGATGTGTCATGGAGAATACACAGAATACCAGACAACTATGTTTGCCTTTTACCGTAGAATATGAAATATTGACACTGTTGCTCTCCAGTGATGTTAAAAGGAATAGTTCAACCAAAAAACTTTTACTTCAAAATATCTTCTTTTGTGTTCTGCCGAAGAAATAAAGTCATACAGGTTTGAATTGACAAAAGGGTGAGTAAATGATGACATCATCAAACTTTTGGATTGTTAAAAAAGTCAAAAGTTGTCTTTTGACTGTTAGCATTAAGGCAGCATTAATTTTACAGAAAAAATCTTACCCATTCAGATAGAAAGGGTTGACTTATTTGTAAATGGTGTTCAGAGGTTTATTTGCCATTTTTGCCTAAATGTAGCCTTGTCGGTGAAATCGGGTCTTTATCTAAAAATAAGTCTGGCATAACTGCCAGCCAAAATATTTTATGACATTGAGATATTAAAAATATGCGTATATTAACATTATAAAACAACTGTATAAACAATTATAAATAATTCAGCTAGTTAGTTCAGTACAGAATTTACAGATTTGTACAGGATTTACAGAAGAGATATTGAGATTATTAAAAACATTATACAATAATACTAATGATTCATGGAATTTCTGGTGATTGTGGGTGTCTAGCTTACAGTATTTATTTCCTTAAAGTTATTATGATACAGAAGAGCATTTGTCATCTTCGGCATATCCTGACAAACATCTGAGTGAAATGCCTTCTGAGATGTAGGGCGGGGCTTTATTTCATCCATCGAGAACTAACTTGATCGTCGGAAGTTGGCTGTCGCTAACAAAATCGATGCAGATTTGAATGTCAGTTTTAAGTCAGTCAGTCATTGAAGCCCCATCCTTGCACCATTCCTCATGACAGGCAGTGATTTCAATCCCAGTAGTTCTTGTTTTTTACTTACTGTTATTCATATATATTAACATAATAAATTATATTTCTAATTCTAATTAAGAATGTCTAAATTCCAATGCTTTCTATGAAATGGACAATAAACACATTGAGGGCCAGCCATGAGGGAGGCTGAGACCATAACATTTATATTCATTATAAGAGGAATAATTTACAACCATTCATTACTAAACCAAACAAAAGTGACCTTAACATGACTCAAGTACGGCCAAAAATTCATTAATGGAGTCAACACAACTGCTATCCGTCAATTATTCCCTTGATAATACTGTACATTAGACTGGTGAAAAAATGACTATTTTGTACTGTAGTGTACAGGGGCAAGAAGTTAAATATCTCCTGTTAAAGCAGACCTTTGTGTCATGCATAAGCTTTAAAAGAACAACGGAGACCACAGAGTGAAAAACACCCAGAATGCAATTTGCCACCAGAATTGAGTCGGGAGATCTCTTTATATCCCCACCGCAGGAAGTCCTCAGAGGATTGTCTTAATCACATTCTGCTGCAATGAACAGCCATTGTTTTTTCCGGATTCCGACGCAAACCAATTATTACCCACAATGCACTCCTCCTGTCCCCCTTTGTTCTTGACTGATGGTTGGAATAACAGAATTTGCAGACATAATTTCATATTCAGGAAGTAATATTATAACAATAGCTTTGGAAATAAAATCAAAGAACTTATAAATATATTGTTTTATGTTGAGTAGTGACAGCTTCGGATAGATAATATATGTGCGTGCCTTATTTCAGCCATGCACTGTATAGTTATGCCAAGACAGCTACTAAAGACACAAATGGAAACAGTTTATTGCCATGTTCAGATTTTCTTTGTTTGATGCAGGTCAATAATTCGTCAATTCTGAAATACAGTATGTATTTTCCACAACCAGGGAAAATGTCTACTTTTTATTCAAGATATGCGACGCTACACAAAACATCAGTCAAGGTTAAAGAATAATTGTAAGATGAAACAAATAAAAAAATGATGACGATCAATCGTAACTGTTTAAGTCTGCTAATTTAAATGAATACGGTTGCAACTTCGTGGTGACCAGTGTTGAAAATTAAGTGATTTTTTTCATCACTTCACATTCTAGACAGCATAACACACGACAGTGGCACTGCATTCATGTGCCTTGAAAACTTGAGAAACTCAACAAATCTGGGAGGCTCTCGAGTGTATAAGTACAAACAGTGTGTCCTCAAATCTGAAAAGCTTCAAAACATGTCTGCGAGACGGTTTTGTAAAGAGTCTGAACAATAACATGGACCCGGCTGGATCAAACCTGGTCATCCAATCAGATACAACCTTGGGTTCACGGACAGTACGGACAGCAGATCAGAAGCAAGAAAATGATCATTAAGTGAGCGGCCAAGGCTATGTGCCGGAGAACGAAGAACAGGACGGACCAGCCCGGGAGCCTCTGCGTGGGTGAGCGAAAGTACGCTTCACATCAAGGCTATTGAATTAATACACAACTGCTGGGAATCCGAACAGCCATACATATGAGGATGCAAACTGCGAGGTTAGAAGGATGTTTGTGTAGCATAATGAATAAATTAGTTGCCGCAAAGTTGTGGATTCAGCAAACGTGGCGCAGAACTTGACAGAGGGCTTTGGGGATTAAACTGTACAGGATTCAAACAAAATGTAAAAAATAACACAGCACCACAGTAACTGAATTCATGTTTCGTGAAAATAATATAAAATGTTTGCATACCTTTTTTTCAAAGATGATTGAAGACAATATGTCCGGATGGATTGTTGATGAGGATATTTTTGTTTAAGGGTGGCAATTGTATGATTGTATGACGTCAAAAAAAGTTCTGTTTGAGAATTTATGTTTAAATTAAACATTTTTGGTTTTATTGTATAAATAAGATTGTTCAATAAATAATACTGTATTATGTTTTATTATGTATTTATTGTTTTTAGTGTGTATTGTGTTTTATAGTGTAAGTTAGCTTCATTTTTGGTTATTACTTAATCAAAACAACCCAACTGAAGTTTGACTGACACTACTTTGAATGCACAATAAAAAACATGGATTTGAAAATCTGTTTTTGCAAATTTACTCTACATACATTTATTTATATTTATTGTGTATATATACATATTCAAAATTTTATATATGTATATACGTATATACCATTGCATAATATATGTCTGTGTGTGCTGTGCATATTAATATTGTAAACGCATACACATACATGTAAACAAATTAAGAATATATTAACATGTATTTATTTATATAATAGCTTTCCTGTAGCTCAGTGGTAATAGCATTGTGTTAAAAACGCAAGGTTGTGGGTTCGAGCCTAGGGGACATATTAATTGTAATGCAAAATATATAGATATATTTTCTACTGTCAACACTTTTCTTTTATGAGAATATCACAAACACATTGATTATTTAGCTATCCGGCATGACAATATTAATATAATTATAATATTTAGGACTGCAAGTGTTAATAAAATACTATTAATATGTGAGACATTAAAGAGGTCGTCTGCAAGGACATACCCCCCAAAAAATCAACAAGGGATAGGGGGACCACAGAAAATAAGATTAAGCTCAATATTGTCTGGTAAATTGCTTATGAAAGCTATTGATCATCCTGCAGAGATGTGAGGAGGATCCATGAGAGCCAGAACATGGAAACAGTGATGCTGTAATCAAAGCATCCATTCATCATCAGTTCAGAATATCTCATGGGTCTGAGAAGAAACTTTGATCTCTTATGACTCATATCCAAAATTGCACAATCGTGGCTAACGTTGCCTTAAGAATCACAACCAACAAAGCCGAGGGGATGGAAAAACGAAATAAAGTATGCAATTCAAAACAGTGGAAAAAATTCAAGATACCTCAAAGCGAGAATTTGCTGTTTTTTTTCAAGTAAGTCTTAGACTCTTCTGTTTTATTGTCTTACTGGAATAGGAGTTATGAAGTATATACTTGTGTTTTATGAGGGGTTGCGGGACCATTAAAAGTATGCAACTTTCTGCAACGCTGGGTTAGATGATGTCAAGGGCCATTTAGATGTTTAACAAAATACAAATCCTTGTGGATTTTCTGATGCTGTGCATGCTCTCAAGTATAACAAAAGTTTGACTAATGGTTCTGTTTCAGATTTCTCACTGATATATTGGTGTTAAACAGTTTTTGTAACAAACCCCACAAAACAAGCAAGAAACTTCAGAATTCTTCACCACTATGGCATCACTTTATGGAACGGCAAAAATAATGTCAGGAAAACCTACAGTCTTACCTTCAAAACTACATGAGGAAATATTAGAAAAACACTTCAACTTTAAGTTTGTTATTGTGTTACAAAATAGAAAAGCTTAAGTGGGATTTTTGTGACATGTCAACTATAACTCAAGGCCAATGGTCTCTTACTTCTGTTGTTTTGTCCTCATATTTCTTTTGCCACACTAAAAAAATCTATCTTGTGACAGTGAAATTGGCGTGCATACTCTAAAACCACATGGCACCCTATAACCTCGCACCCGCTCAGAAGATGCCGCATCGCAATCGAAGAAAGCAACATTACTCCGCGCGTCCCCTTTGCGTGGAATACGCCATGTTGTTTCTACAGTAGCCCGAAACGGACAAACTGCTCTACAGAGTGTGTTTCGTAAATACATTATTTCTTTCAGCAAAGAAGCGCAAAAAAAACGTCACAACATCTTACTCCCGTGTCAGCCACCGTAATGCGTCGATAGGGAGGGGGAGTGAGCCGTTGGTTGCAATTAACAACCTCATCACATCCGTAAATTATTCCAAAGACAAATGTTTGTCCTAAAGCTACAAGCCTAAAGCCTCTCTATCACCACCTCTGTTTGAAACATGCAATTGCAGGTAACTTTGAATACGTATCTTTATGCGTGTTGAAGTCAACATTATAAAATTGTGATGACAAATAGAGTGATACTTTATGTTTAACAAATCGATGTTAAATCAGTAAATTTGGTTGTAACCCAAACAACTTGTGCACAGACCGCAAACGAGAAGCTACAAGCACTTCTAATACTAGGAAACGCAATCCTTGGTTTCAATTCAATCAACTATTGAAGTGGCAAAACTTTATTTATGATTCATCTAACTTGGTTATGCGAGATGACTGCTGGTGGCTGTCTCAACTTCCTGTTCATCACCTGCTGTCCCCCGTACCAAGTGCCGGACTCCTCTGGGCCTCCATGAGTCATCACCAGCCATTAACACGCCTCTGGCTGTTTTCCTCTGAGGCACCGCAGACTTCCTGGTAATTTTTTCTCCTTTATCTGTTTTTGCTTCCCTCCATATCTTTTATACATCCCAGCAGGGATTTGGACATATTGTTCTAAGACGGGTTTTCATATTATGGAGCTTAATGAAAGTGTCACTGTGAGGCGACTTAGCGAGGTAGAAAAAAAGAAGCCGGCCATATGCCGGCTGTAAGACACGTCAGATGTAATCAGCTGATAAGAAAACAAGAATTACAGTCACATAATGAAGAGAAGCTCATTTATGAGAGATGTTTTCGGATCTACACGATTAGCATAATGCACGGCATGAGGGACTTTATTAGCCGCAATCTTACCAGACATGTGTTTATGCACAGCGAGCGATTGCTATGTCAACTTTCTCGAAGACGTTCCCATGAGCTTCAAGTGACAACAAGCTACAATTTTCCCTTTTACCGTTTATCTATTTATATTTTTAAACAACTTTTTCCTAAAATTTTACGACATCATTTTTAAAGCAAAACATGGACTCTGTCTGAATAAATATACCCGTCAAGTTTTTGAGGCCGAGCTGTCTGAGGCCGAAGTGACCATCTCGCCTGTAGTTGAGGAAGATGGCCAGGGCGTAACGTCCCTCGTAGAGTTTGGTTCCGCGGATGATGCGTAGGTTCTCCAGGGGAAGATAGTCAAACTGGTTCAGTGCCACCAACACGTAACCCGTCACCTCTCGGATAGACTGCGGAGAAACAAAGAAATCTATGTGCATCCTATTCACACCGAGGACAATGCAGATAAACATAATTATAACAGAATTGTTTAAAATCAAATCCCAGAAGTTGGAATCCCCCGCATCTTTTTAATCCAGAAGCCATTACCTTTAGATATATAATGCACATCGCGCTTTGGAAGAAAACACCATTATAACTTCCGTTTCATGTCAAGTTTAATGTCTGCACAGTTTGACATTAGAAACATGAATGTGTATTATTTTCAATAATACTTATATTTTTAAAATATATATGAAATTATTTAATATATTGGCAGTTAATATGTTAAAAATGTATTTATTAATTTGTGTAAGTATATGTTACTTATGTTCCTTTTCGGAGTAGTGACCCTCTCCTTTGTCTTGTACCTTCTTAATGCTGCGCTTATAGTTTCCCTTCTTATTCGATTTTTAGCAAAACTTCATCATTTATTAGTCGACTCATCAAACAGCTTTAATATGATTTGAAAAGATAATGAAACAGGAGACTCGTGGACCCTCCCACTCCACACCCACATCAATCACATTGACATCCAATCACCGTTTGGTACTGCGTGTCATTAGCAGCGGAGGATGGATTTGTTTCTTGATAAAGCTGTGAATGTGATAGAACTGTACTGAAGTGATCGTGCATCGCTGATGTTTGTCATGAAGATCCATCTGAAGAGATGACCGAGCACAAAGAGACAGAAACACCTGACAGCTGTCACAGGTCACTCAGTCATCTGAACTGCTAGAGTCACATTTGTAAAACCATATCTGACCCCCAAGTTTATCCGTCCATTTATTTGACATGTTTGGGTTCTGAATTTGTATGTTGAAAGCCATTGACCTAATGACCCAATAATGACTCACATTACGATCTGCATTTGGTGAGTTTGGTGAGAAAGGCATATTAGTGAATGACAGGACTGCCAACTTCATTTCACACACCAGATTTTGAGTCACTGATAGTTAAGAGTTATTATTAAATAATGAATTAGCATCCATTATTAATGTCGGGATCAGTTTCCGTTACCAAGCAACAAACCAACAACCCCTAAAAACTACGACAGGCCCTCAGGCCACGGGCAGAATTTCTAATTCAGTTCTAATTTACCTTATTTAATTAAAGGATTACTTTGCTTTTTGCAACCATCTCAAATAACACTGTTTACTTTGACACTAATTTGTTTTCCTGCCCTTTTTGGTATTCGAGAATTCACTGAACCATTGCCTTACAGCTGCGGAGAATAAAAAAATCCTGCTTTAGATTTTTTAATAGACTTTCTCAAGAACACACGCTTATTCAAATAGGCCCTAATGCATTTATGAATCTTTTTTTTTGGCGATTGCTGTTCTGCATCGCGATTTATAATTGATTTAAGAAGTAAACAATCACCCATATATATCTAAATGAGGCTTAAACCGGTTTATATGCCGGTATAAGTTTTGCACTTTTAAAGGCATGCTGATGTACAGTATGTTAACGAGCACCTTTTTACAAACGTTTTTAATACATCCAAATATGTTAATTCACTCTTTATATTAACAATACCTTGTTAAAAAACAAAATGCTTAAAACTTTATTGTTTTCTGATAATATAGTAACTAGTGACCCAAGAAGTGTAATGCTAAAAATTATACATTTAACATGGCGTTAATTATCAAAAAAGAAATCTTTTAAAATGTTCTTCTTTGGTAACGGTGACTAAAATGATTTGATGGAAATCAATATAGTGCTTGACTTTAGTGCCTGAATTATTAGTAGATATTTTAAATATTTGAAACAATATTTTTTTATATCAGTGGTGAGGAAGGCGGGACGGGAGCCGTGAGGCGGGACTGTTACTCTAAGCGTTTTATAAACATAAATATATACTATAAATTGCAGTACTAATGATATTTCTGTATTACGATTCAAGCTTTATACAGTCACTGAAACCTTGTTTCTACTTAAAAAGAAAAGAAAAGAAAAGAAAAAATACCAGACATCATGTCCCGTCTGGTGCGAAAATTGTGAAATTCTCCATTCTTTGAGGGTTTTGGACATGAGCTGGGATGGCCACAGTATGTCCTTTGCTTTCAGTAACTCACTGTTCCATTCACACAATACAGTCAGCACCCCTTTCATTCTCTTCCCATCAAAGTGGAACAATGCAAAGAGTAGTAAATGTTCATTCAGTGATCTATAAAATACACATACATGAACAATGAATAACAGAATATGTATTTTTCCATCATTTTAAATGACCTCATTACACTTCATCTCATTTAAGAAAACTGAGATATCAACGATGGGCATTAAAAACTTTATTTTCATTAAAGAAATGTTCAGGAAGACAGCAAATAGTTAACATCTTTCTCTGCAGTGTCATACCTCATAAACGTTGCCATTCCATAAGCCTGCTGACATCTTTACTGAGTTGACAAACATAACAGAGCAAACACGAGAATATTTTAAATGAATGAACAGAGCATCTCCAGTTACGTGCGGAAGTGTCAGGAAATCATTTCACAGAAACATTTAACAGCGAACGAGGGCCGTAGTCAACAGGCGAGAAGCGAGGAGAAGCGAGGAGACTTTCAGGGTCCTCATCATCCATTTTTAGATGACAGACTGCGGCGAGCCGGCACGGCCTGTTATGTTTTCAACCCGAAGAGAAACACAATATAAATGTCATCGCTATTGTTAAACGCAATCTGTTTGTTCCACTCCATGTGCCACGCACCATGACACTGCACATATTTGCCCTGAAACTACATTTGGATGGCAAATATAAAAGTCAATAATGGGAAAACAATTGGGAGGGCTAAATTAGGAATAACAATGCATGTTATAAGTTATATAGTATACGTTTGATTTTCATACATCAAAAACATTAAAAAATAAATGGGACTTCCTGTTGTGGTTGGCATCTCGATAACAACTATTATGTTTTTTGAAAGGCAATTATGATATTTGTGAGTATCTTCAGAAACAACAATCACACACCCTTTGGAGAAAAGAATTGCAGTTGAAAATCAAGTCTAAATACATTAAATGAAAAGTATTAAATGTGATTCATGAAGATTGAATCTTCTACCTAAATTGTTTTATTATATCCTCTGTATGCTACAATCAATGTCCAGGCAAAAAGCTTTACAGAAAAAGATATTGTGTAATTGATTTCGTACACTAATTGCCCTTTGGCTTCATTTCTGTCACGGTCAATATTGTCTAATGTGACAGATTAAGACACGCAATCGAACTGTTCCTATTAATGCCATGCATTTTATTACAGCCAGTTTTTTTGTCAGACATTTTCTTGTAGCTGTAATCATTTTGGGGGTCTGTAATTGGGTCTGTGAGAAATTCATTTCACCTCAGAGACCTCAACACTGAATGACTTCCAGCGGTGGTTAAAGCCCCAGTGAAATCAAAATGAACGTTTTTTTCCCTTTATTAAAAAAAGTGAACCTTAAGGACATTAATAAACTGATATGCCCCTACATGCTGACAAAATTCCAAATTTGTTTTCCAAATCACGCTACACTTCAGCTACGCTTCAAAGTTCTCGTCCAATCAAATCCGCTTTAGAATCGGTAGTCCCGCCCCCTTTACTATGAGAGCTGCGGAATCCTTAAATGAGCCACTTGTTCGCTTATTTATTATGTCCTACATGGTGAATGATGCATTATGGACCTGACAGTGTAACCATTAACATTAAAGTCTTAATTTAGGGTGTTACGTGAGTGGTTGCACGTGACTGTCCTCCAGTTCAAAGACATGATAGCAGAGCTGATCATTTTGCGATCACACGCACAAATCCGCTGAGAAAACAAATGGTATTTGTCCCATTTTAAGTCTACAAGTAATGTTGGATGTGAAGGCTGTATTAATGAGATCGGACATCGCAGCCTTGATGAGTAAAGGAGAAGACAAACGCGGGTGTTACTCTCTAACGTAAATAACAAGCTTCAAATGACACATCACTGGTAACACTGATCGTCATCTTCTTTTACACCACTGTGGCTATTATGCTGTAAAATGCAGCTTTGCTATTGGTTATTTTAAAAAGGGGCGGGTTCATTCGATATGTCTGGCGCTCTTTGCATTTTTCAGTTGAAATTACGTCGACACATTCAATAAGCGTTCCAAGGCATTGCAATGGCCCTTGAAGCTAAATGGGCGCATAAGTCGCTTTCTTAAGACAAACAGGTACTTTCTTTGTCCAGAATGTGTATATTTGCAGCAACTTCGGTGGATTGATAAACTGAAAAGTTAATTTTACAACTTTTGCCAGCAACAAAATTGCCAAATGACCAAAAGACTTACGATGAAACTGATTAAATTTTGAAAGTTTCATGACAATTTTGTAATAAAAATGAGAATAATTTTACCTTTTTTTTTTAACTTGATTGTTTGGCAGTTAACTCAAAAATTGTCAGACTGACACAAAAAGATTAGCGCTGCTAATTTGCCTCTTGTTCATCCTCGAAAAAATTATAATCAAAAATAAAATAACTCAAACTCAAATCACAATGAAAATAATAACAGAAACATTGTTTAATCCCGTATGAAAAAAATACTATACTTTAGTATGTACTATACAGACGCTAGTACATTTAAAAATAATGTTCACATCATTTTAGAGTATTAACTATATTGAATTGATATCCTATAAATACTGTCGCGCACTTTAATATGCAAATGTGTGACTCTAGAATCTATACATATTATTACAGTATTTTCATGTGGGATGCTTAAAAAACGCCTGAAAAAAGCAATTGACCTACTATTGAAAGTAATATATCGCCATGGCAATGATCTCCTCATGTTGATAAAACTTCTAGACCTCAGTTAAAAGTTATGACAAGAAAGTTACTTAACACATGACCACAGAAAATGACTATTATTTCACGCCATTTTGAGCATAAAGCAAGCTAAAATGTGTAATTAGTAAATACTATTATACTTATAGAGCTATAATGTGTGGGAGGTGACGGGAGCATTCTAGCAATCTAACAACATGTTAATTTTGTATAAAAACACCGTAATTAATTGAACGTTAGAGAGCCAGTGGCGGCTTTGAAGCGCTCCTCTCTGACAGTCGTACAGCGACAGGGCAGTAGCATAATGAGACGCTGCTATTAGCTCACCGACACAATTACCATTTTCGCCTATAAGCCCTCTTGAACCGTGTTCTTTCTCACTGGGCACATTATGTCAGGCTGAAGTGATTTTAGAGGGTGAAGTGTTAGCTAGGAGGTAGTGAGAATCTACATCTGTAAATGAGAGGTGCAGGAGTCAAGTAGCATCAACTCCAGTAAAATTACAGCCTGGTTCATTTACCTCTTGGGAAAGGACATGTCCATACAGCGCGGTGGAAGTGGGAGAAAATAATCACGCACTCCCTCGAAATGTGTCGTGTATGCAAAGAGAAAGGCATGAATATAACAACTACTGTATATGGTATATGATGATCCAGCACCATACTTAAACAATATGGTATATGTGGTATAATGCAATCTGTGGACAGCCAGTTAATTTGTTTTTATTATCTTTTGTTATGTCATATGTATTGTATGGTCATGTGACAACAATGTTGCATCCTAAATGTTCTCTAAACCATAGAGTATACTCCATACAAACAGTATGGAGTACACAGTAGGTGCACTATGCTTGGTAATATACTCTACAGTAATGTGCAAAACTTTTCAGACATACACTTGTCTTTTAAAAATAGGAAAATATGACTCAGTGATGTAACCAATACAATCTCACGGCAAAAACGTCCCTATTTTACAGTGTGATTTTGAATGATTCCCAACATACGAATTCATACGAATAAGCCACCTTGTAAAATAGTAACGAATTGCCGTGACATCAGGTAGGATAAGACCCATGCAAAGTAAAAAAAGGAGAAAAACAATGACAAATGGAAATTATCCAATTTCACAAAATTTCCATGAACCCTAAAACACAACGCAATGCAGTACAAAATGCTGAACACTGGTGAAACAGCTGTAAAAATAAACCAATATCGTAAATTCCTTCATATTAATGTACGTTGTACATTTGACCCTACTTTTAAGGATTTGTTTTTGCACTATGTCTTGAAACATCCCTTCTTAATTTCATGTTCCATTGTGCAAGAAAAACATTTTTGGGTCTTTTAAACATATCTTTAACACATATAAAATCAATCTTCTGATCTTCTAATTGTAGTATTTATTTTCGTATTGAAACCATTTAGTGAACATGCTGGATAGGGTTCTGTTCTTATTCATTTGAAGTGAACCGGTTTGACTGCTGATCTTTCAGCCAAACATAAAGAACTGACTTTCTGGTGTTTGGGTTTTCACAGTGCTTCATCCTTGAAATATTAGATCACACACACAGAAAGCTGTAAAGAGGGTAGCATTCTGGACAATCCCCTCTCATTTGGGTGGTTTTGATTAATGACAGGCCCAGTTTCTGATTACATCCTAATTAAAAGGGAAAGCAGTGGATTGCATGGGACACAGAAGCAAATGGATGGGGATGGGTATTTCTTCCCTTAGAGGAAACACTAGACGCAAACAGATCACTTAAAACAATGTCGTTTTTACATGGATGTTTAAGTATAATAAAAAATATTGCCTGCCAGTACACTGTTTTGTGGAGACATTTGACCCTGGATCACAAAACCAGTCTTAAGTAGCACGGGAACATTTTTAGTTAAAGCCAAAAATACATCGTATTGGTCAAAATTATCGATTTTTCTTTTATGCCCAAAATCATTAGGATATTTTGTGAGTGGATGGCCAGTTACAGTGCCTCTTATTAACAACTTCAAAGGCAATTTTCTCAATATTTTGATTATATTGCATTATCAGATTCCAGAGTTTTAAACGGTTATTTCTCCGCCACATATTATCATATCATAACAATCCATACATCAATAGAAAGCTTAATTATTCAGCTTTCAAAGAATCAAAAAATGATAATTTCGAAAAATTGACCCATAAGACTGGTTTTGTTGTCCAGGGTCACATATCAGTTGATGCTAAAACGCAACGCAACGCAACGCAATGAAATGCAACGTATATATATAGTATACTGTACCCAATTCTTATACAATGTATTGAATATTTTGATAAAGAAACTTACTTATTACGAACATTGCATTTTATTACACTGCTAACATTTACAATTTATTTCTTAAACACTGTTACCATCAGACTGTCTGAACTATTGTTCTTTGCGAGAATGAGGACATTAAATAATCTAGTTTTAGTTTTATAGTGTGCAGTTTATGTGTATATGAATTTATGTAAATTTCACATACTGTATATAAAGATACAATTCATAGAATTGGTGAAAGAATTATTTGCGCCCACTTTCACAAAGTTGCATAGTCATAAATTAATGTCATACAGCGCGATTTGCCAGTCAAAATACTGAATTTTCAAAGTACCAAAAACCTTTTCTCTATTTCACTGTACGGGAATACCAGATTTTGGCATATGCGTAACATAAACATTTCAAAAGAAAATGAGTCACGTTCATGTGTATTGAGATTCCATTTTTTCCCTTCAGATGTTAAGCAATATTTAATTGTCTCTTCTTTGATGGCTTATTCGTGCCAACATAACACTCTAAGTCTAGGTATTCATCACTAAATCCAGTGGGTTTTCTTTTCTACCCTTTTTTTAATGGAGTGTTTGTGAGAAGTTTTCTTGAAGGCTTCCAGCGAAAGAGCAACTACTGAGAAAGTTGTAGACGGAGAGAGTGTTGTAACAGAGATCGGTTTGTTTGTGTGCAGTGTCTGTCTGTACTCTCCGAACAGCCTACTTCTCCAATCTGTGTCATTTTCTGTCTGTGTTGATTCTGTCGGTTGGTGGTTGTGAGCTCGCTGCTGCGTTGTGTCTTCCGTGTCTGAGTTATCGTAGATAATGAATTGCATGCATGGCGGTAAACCTGCAGCTGTATAAAATGCAAATAACTAAATATTAAAAGTATTATACACGCAATTTTCTTTCTAAATTTTGACTACTGGAATATCTGCACCAACTGAATTTGAATTAATATTTCATATTTAAATCAACTGCAGAAAAGGAAAATGGCTAAAACTACTCCAATATTTTTGAATAAAAAATCAATAAAATAACATTCAGTCCTTGTCTTTTCTCAAACAGCAGTATTGAAACCCTAGACAATATTGTTGGTCCCTGACAGTCATCCGCAAGACGTCCAAGAATTGCAATGCAGCATATAACTCTGTTTGTCGAACGTAAACGGACTGATATTATTCTCCATCAAAAATTCATGAGAGCGAGAGCCACAGCCAGTCTCAGATACACAGAGGGTCACACCAGGTCTCCATCTTAACACTCCCACCTAAAAGTGTTTTCTCGCCTAAGGGTCTCCGCTGGGTGGAGAGGGAGAGGTAGAGAGGTCAGAAGTGTTTTCAACTTGAAGATTGAAATGTGAAAAGGACATGGAAGGGAGAGAAAATGTCCTAAGAGATGTTCTACCGCCCTACGCATCTCTCGCTCGCCATGTACAGAACGGTGTATATAAGTACCGCAGTGACAGAGCGGCAAATGCAATGAGCCGATCGTCTGTGTCACATCCTGACGTTAACTCGAGACGGCAGCTCTTACATTAAAGCGCTCTGGTATTCCTGCTAGGCGGCCATGGAGGATGCCAACAGCTTGATTGATCAGACTTTAATGAAGAGTCAATCAAATCCCGTAACATCATTAGCTGACGCGGGAGCGCTCGGGCCATGACCAGGATATAACCTGACAGCGGGTGTGCTTGACAGGCCAAAGACACACCGCATGCCGATTCAAATGCCGTTCCACGTATGCTGCTTAGATTGATTGAGAAATATCAGACCTCTGAAACAGGTTCAGCCAAAACGTTGAATTGAGATCAGTCATTGGCATATGTATTGCATATGGACATGGGCCGAGTGGGAAGCAAATTCATCCCTGGATTTTTGGGCCCACATAGGCCCTCTACAAATGTTGTCGGGGGGACTGGTGCGGGGTGTCGACAGGGGTTGTGGGGCTGATGGTTGTATGTAACATTGCGTTACATCAGGGGTCTTCAACTGCTTTTCTTTGAGGGCCAGATTCCAAAAGTAAAAACAGGATGCGGGCCAGATTTCTACCATAACCTAATTCCTTCTGTAATTTCATATTTCTGTTACTTATTGGGTTTTGTTACTTTTATACTGTTTTTGTGGCTGTTACTTGTAGGCCATATATTAAAACATGCAGAGAAATATTGCAGTACAATTTTGGCTCTACATTTACTTTACTAAATAAGCAGTGACCATGTTTTTACCCTGATACATCAGGACCATTATGGTACACTGACACAACAGCTTTCCTGACCAAAAAAAGACATTTGGACACTCAGAAGCAAAGTTCTCTGTGAATAAATAATGCCGTTTCACCATGCAGACCAGGTGTGTGCAAGCTTTTCCCTCTATTTCTGCAGCGATAACCAAACTGCGGTAAACTTTGAAACCAGAGCGAACCGTAACATCCATTAATGCAAATTTAAAAGAGCTATTTAGCCATCAGTGTTAGCAGTAATTGCAGGTACGGTACAAAAGACTGCTAAAAGCCCCATCCGCCTTTGAAATCCGCAAATACAGAACGGCTTTTCTCTCTAATGTCATGTCACTGTTCATCCTGAGAGCAAATAGTCTTCGGTTATTTATATATTTACAAAGTCTTCTGTTATGTATAGAGTCTTCTGTGTAGTATGTGAGGTAGTAATGCATTATATTTTGTTTTAATATTTATATTTTATTAAAAGCTGCACCAGGTTCAAAGCTAAATTGAAACTGTACTGAACATAACCATGAGTTGAATTAGTTATATCTATCCGCCTAAATTGAGAATCTGTCTGTCTGTCCAACATAGATGATCCATCTAAAGCAGGGTTCCTCAAATCTTACCCTGGAGGGCCGGAGCACTGCAGACTTTAGCTCCAGCCCTGATCAAACACACCTGAGCAAGCTAATCAAGTTGTTCAGTATCACTAGAAAATCACAGGTATGCAAGTTTGATCAGGGTTGGAGTTAAACTCTGCAGTGCTCCGGCCCTCCAGGGTAAGATTTGAGGAACCCTGATCTAAAGAATCTGTCTGTCTGTCTGTCCATCCGACTGTGTGTGTGTGTGTGTGTGTGTGTGCATGCGTGCAAGTGTTTATCTGCCTGCCTGAATAGAACAAGCATGTATCCGTGACTGTCTGTCTGTCTGTCCAAATAGAGAATCTGTCTAGAGAATCTATAGAATATATTTGTCTTTCTGTCTTTGTCATTCACTGCAATCCTCTTTAAAAAAAAGTTGCCAGCCTACGCCGGCGTTTTTTAACATTTTCACCCAAAATTTATTGGCTCACAGTAAATTTTCTGTAAATGGACAAACAATATGTAAAATGAAAGAACAGAGTCTCAGCTTTTAAACAAAAGAAACCGTATTCTTCTATCTTCATTTGTTCGTTTTTATCACTCTGTAGATGTGGGTAGGTTTCTTCAAAAAATGCATCACTTTGATTAAACAGCTGAGATAATTAACATTTTTTGTCAAAGATTCCGCCCAGATTAAACTCAGAACAATCATTAAAAACCGCTAAAACATATACGTTCTAGGTTCTGGGATTCTGTACTTTTTCCCAAAGATGTGTAATAGCGCCACCTGCTGTAAAACAGTACAAACACTGATTGCCGTAAAAACTCGTCTTTGGCGGGGAAGCGATTTTTTTAAATGACGAGATAACTCGTCAATGGCGGTGAAAAGTTAATAAAAGAGAATCAATTACTCTCCCTAAATAAATTATTTTTATTCTAGTCTTAGACCATTCCAATGATATATAGTTTGTCATGATTCGATTAGAAGTTACATGCAAAATATTGATGAAAATATAGGTGTCCCGTATACGGAACGTGTGACAGTTAACAGAATACTATAGAGAATTACTTTCTGTTTGTTAGATTTGTCAAATATCCTGAGCATTACTGTTGAGCCCTGTGTTTGGCGGGCACCTTACAGAGTTCATGCGGTCTACCAGGTGACCACTGGTCTAGAGAATAGATCTTGTGTGTGTGTTTGCCTGTCTGTCTGTCTAAAACAGAGACACTTTCTAGAGATTCTATTTGTCTATCTAAAAAGAGCATTTATCTGTCTGTATGTCTAATATAGAGCATGCATCTGTCTGTCCTGATAGATCATTTATATGCCTATCTATCTCTCTAAACAGAGTGTGTATCTATCTAGTCATCTGTTTACTATAGGTTTGTCTGTTTTAGGTGTGGATTCTCACCTTAAGGAAAGACAGGTTGCGGTTGCGTTCGATACTGGTGATCTCCAGATTCCCTATGACCACCTCACAGTTCTCATAGAACTTACGAAGGGTTCTGTACTGCTGGTCCACATCGGACAGTGTGCTGAGCTTGTTATCCGTCCCGGGGCACACTGTTGAAAAGAAAGAACCATTAGATAGATTACACAGTTAAATTAAGACATTCACCATTTTATGAAGCCTAAAAAAGAATCAATTAGGTGTATGCAAAGCAATTACTTGGGCATATAAAAATAACAAATATTCACATAATGTTAAAGCAGCTATACAAACAAGATTCAACTTTTTGGCCTCCCAGTCTCCATTTACTCAATGGTTTGACTCAATGGTTTTACTCAAGGGTCCTATGTTTGAAGTCAAAACAAACTTGATGTTTCTAATGCACATTAAAGGTATTATTGAGCATTATTCATTAAACAATGTTTTCTGTCATAAGCTCTTTCATAATCCAAATAACTTTGCGGTAAATATATGTGCAAACTAACCTGTGCACACTAACCAATCTGGTTTCCTAAAGATTCAAACCTATTGCTAATAACTCCACCGTTCAGCTTTGCCTTCCCCTTTGAATGAAGACAAAGGAGACCTGACCAGAACAATCCCCTAATATAATCTTTTCTATGAGCTCAAGTATTTTCTCAACACGCTAAGGGCAAACAGAAACTCCAGTCAACAGCAAAGCAGAGGCATTTGTGCTGGAGTTCTAATGCTGCTGGCTGCCGGGCTGATGTTGATGGTTTTGAAGTGGAGGCACTAGTAATCAGCAGTTATTGAACCCCAGAGGGCGACTGTTTCTCTACATTACAGCCAGCTATATTACGGCCCACCGCTTGCAGAGTGGGCCACTCCGTATTATAGCTGCGGACAAATTACACCCTTCCCGACTAAATCTATTCAGCGCCACAGTTAGGTGGTCCCGAAGGACATCACGGTGGCTACACAGCTAAAGATTCAGACCTCTGCTGGACAACTGAAGAACTAATACTTGTATTGAAAACCCCACACGTCTGCATATGACAAAAGAAGCCACCGAAGAGAACGTCATCCGCTGCTTGCGAATACCATGATGGAGTTCATTTGTTTTTGAGAAAGACCAAAATAACATAAGAATAAAGAACCCAATTCCCGAAAAGGTCCATTTTTACTTTTTTCGGAGGGTTGACACACGGAATACAAATGGCACGTCGCGAGATTAAAAAATACAGACACCTGCCATCTTTCATCCGCTGTTAAAGAGAAAGACGGGTCCTGGTCATTCTGCAGACTTTGGCTTTGGATGGAATGAGATGTTTTAAGGAATCCAGACCAGTGCTTGCATCTTTATGAGGCGTTTGTTTTTGCCAGTTTACGGCGTTTTGAGTTTTGCAGGATTCACGAAAGCCATGTTGTCAGGAACTAATATCCGAGATGGGAAGGATATGAAAAGATGAGTTGGCCATCTTTGAAAAATGTTTGGGCAAATTTGTATCGACAGGGTCTAAAATGAAACTTTTTGCCCATACAGAAAATTTACCAGCCATAAGTGTTCACACACGAATACTTATGATGGTTCATTTGTAAGAAGGTGTAATAAATTATTCCTTTAGGGAACATGACTAAGAATCAGATCTCATTCTCTGATAATACAGCATGTTTTCTCTGCACACCAAAGAAAACTGTTTGCCATCACATTTACACATACATTTTTTTACATTCACTCATTCTTTGGCCTTCTAGTCTTGGTGCTGTGTGTACTTACTTTATCATGAAGGTCAAAGTCTAAACCTAAATATAGAGGTGAGTGATCTACATCAAAGTACAAAATGAGAATGTTTCCTGATGCTTCTATCCACATTGATCCAATAATCCATGATCCAGTTTGACTGGGATTTCTTTCCATACATAGACGCGGTTTGTCAGCAGAAAAAAGCTTTAACTTACATCACATCAGAATTTTAGAACTTGGGATCTCGACAGGATCAGTGTTGTGACAGAATATCATATTAACAACAATAAAACTATCTAAAAAACTATGTGTCACTGATGCACAACAAACCTTGTTATCACTTTCCGTCTGCATTTTTTTGATGGTTCAGAAGTTCACATGCAATAAGGTGAATTTTTATGATGACATTCTCATTTTCCAAACTACAGAGACTTGTGTAATATAGAAAAAACACATTTGGTTCTTATGGGTATTTTTTTAATGATTTTAAATCAATTTAATTAATTAATAATAATAAATTGTGTCCAAACAGGATTTATTTGTTACTTTTGTATAGTATTTACAAATACACTGTTTATGCATTTCAGTATACTTTATTATTATATAACGAATATAATAATGTAAAATATATTTTTAAATATTTTATTATATTATTATTCACAAAATAGTATTTTGTAATCAAAGTATAACCCACAATATTGTGTGAGATCTTGGAGCTTTTAGTCAATTTTTGTTACCAAGCAACAAAATTAATATGAAAAATGACTACTAACATGACAGTACGTTTAGTGCATTAGGGGGACCAAAAATAACACCAAATGCTAAAAACATTTACAGTAATTAATTGTTCAGATGCAGCAGACTGAAGTTGGATTGGTCGGTAAATGGCTCAGGACATCCAACATCAGCAGAGTGGGTCAAGTAAACCGCCCACCCATCATGTTAAACCCCCCGTGTGCCCTACATCATCACTCTATTTCACATACTTTAATATATGCCATTCATTACAACAATATCAGCAAAAGAAACTGCGGCAACCCTTCCCAATTAGTCTGTAAATGTATTATATTATAAGTTAAAAATGCAAAGACAATTAAATATATGCGTTCCCGTAATATTTTGTTTTACAAAGGAGACACATTTATTTGACAAATTCTGTTTTTGCATCAAAGTATATTATAACTTATATAATTTAAATATATATATATATATATATATATATATATATATATATATATATATATATATAATTTAAATAGCAGTTAGTTTTCATGTAACTCATCAATAGCTGATTTTCGTTTATTTTTAATCATGGATTTTTGACAAATACTCTGTTATTGCATTACAGCATATTATAAATTACATAATTAAAAAAATAATGTAAACATATATCATATACATATAGGAGGACATTTTGAACAAACATTTTTCAATTACAGTATCAATAGCTGCTTTTGTTAATTTAAATTTAGGTTTTGACAAATACTTAGATTTTTCATTACAGTGTAATATAGATTATATAATTAATATAAATGTTTATCATATAAATAGAATTGGAGACAGTTTTGAACAGTTATTTTTAAAGTACCTCATCAATAGCCGATTTTTGTTTATTTTTAATCATGTAAATACATTGCCCTTCCATTACTGTTTTAGCTAAATCATATAAAAATATGAAATATTAAAGTTTTGAATTTCAGCTTTACGAAATCTTTTTTTAGTGAACCATATTCCTCTCAACAGAAGTCAGAGAGATCCCATCCCATGTTAATTTTGGCAACACAAACCATACACCAGACTGTTCAATGTGATTTTCAAAAGCCAGCACTATAAAAATCTGGACTTTAAAATTGCATTAAAATTTGATCCAAGCGTTTGGTCTCCCAACCAACAGAAAACAACGAAACACTGATTTATAACCTGTTATCTGTTATGGAGAGCCATTATAGAACAGAGGCCGAGAGCTGAACTGTATTTGCCGCGTTTTTATTGAGATGAACCACATATCCCAAATCAATAATAATTTGCCTAAATGGCAAAAAGAGGGGCATAAACAGCAGGAAGGTGACACGAAGCTGACGTTACACAACACGGTCAGCCGATGTATAAACAAGGTGACTATAAATCAGATTCATGCAGTAATCTATAATCTTATTAACAGCCTCACCCTTGTAGAATGTAACACAGTAAAAGTTATAGCTCACGTCAGTCGGGTGAATATTGTATGTGGTCACTGAAGCATGCAAACCATGTTAAGGGTGAAATTATGTCCACAATCCATCAAACTTGGGATTTATCGATGGCATTTTGCTTCTAAAGGTGTGATGCTACAAATATTCGAAGTTTGAATGCTGTCCATCATTAAAGACATGGCAGCGTTTTGTGTTTGACGGGAAACATTGGGTTGAGTAATGTAATAGAAATGGATGTTTGTAATGGATATAATCATGCATGTTCGTTCCGGGCTTCCCTATTAGACCATTCTGAACGTGATGTGTTCCCGTTGCTGCGGGGCTGTTCGTATAAATATTGACTGTAATATCCCCAGCGATGAGCAGACAGTTTGATGTTTCCTCTTGGAAATGAACTCTGTCAAGTGCAATAGAAGGCATCGATGTGTGAGATGCAGAAACAAGACAGGTCACCATTTGCTTTCCTATGGAAAATAGATACAATCACAGTCCTGGATTTTTAAACATCTAATTTCAACCTTTTTTCAATATTTTTATAAACGCATTACATTTTTTATTCTGTTAATGCTGAAAGAGATTTGAAGGCTGTGATTTAAAAAAAGACGGTGAGATTTTTATTTCAGTTTCTCCAAAGCAAAGAGTGAGTTGTGTGATGCATTGCGAGAACACAAAAATATCTCTTTCACTGAGAGCTTCACGGTGATAATGTTTCCTTTAAATGCACGACTCGCACGTTCACACGACTTCGGGTTCGCAGCTGCTCGCCGAGTGTAATTTTCCGGAAGTGTAATTTAGAAACATGAATTTTAATAACGCCAGCGTGTGCGATCGGGCGACTCGCAGGCGTTTGAGAATAGAGTTCAGATCCGCGCTGGTGAGCTTTGACCGCATCACCCAGAGTCAAACTCGCACGGGATAATTACAGAATAAAAGCCATGAACATCAGAACACCGAGCAACAAAAGAACAGTTATTACAGAGAAAAGCAATTATGAATATGGCCACTATCAACGAACCATCTACATTAGAAAAAGTTCCGTCACTATGACTTTCTTCACCTTGTTCTACGACTGTAAAATATAATTATGACCATATGGCGCTATTAAATAAGAATAATTCTTTCAAAGGTGCGAGTTATTTAGTACTATGAGAGGTCGATCCTCAGAATATAATACAGTGTATTATGCACAATACAATTCACTCAGGCCGATTTTTTTTAACTATTCCAGGTTGTTTTAAGCAATGGTTGGAGTAAAAATGCACATTTTATGGATTAATGTAAAGCAACAGTTGAGTTTGTACCCCAGAATGAGTTTCAACAGAGGTGCCAAGGCCCATAAGGGCTTATCAGGATGAATACAATTATTTTTATTAGACAAAACGAGCATTGAAATACATTTTAAAACAACAAAGATATTTCTTGTTACTTGCCCATTTTTATATAAATATAAACACTTTTCCAGTTAATATCAAGCTCTTAGGGTAGAAATTTTGGGCATTTGTGAGAGGAGGGGGGGATGGAGGGGCTTTGAATATTGCTGAATAGCATATTGGAGTCTATAAGGTTGAGAACCCCTGGTTTAAACAACACATTGTTTTAAGGATTCAAATGTTAACGTTCATCTAATGATTATTGTTAAAAAATCACATTATTCAGTCTTTTTAACTATATTTAGACAGTAAAACCCCAGTGCCGTTGAAAATGAATCAAACACATAAAACGTCTCATAAAAAATGTATTTAGCCCCTTGAGATTCATGTTGAACTCTTTTAAGAGAGAAAGAGAATCTAAGAGAGAGAACAGGGGTTACATCATAGTTGGCATATTCGTCGCTGGTAATGTGCGTTAAAGTCACTTCTCTTCTGCCGACCGGTCTGGTTTTGTGGATGAGACCATCTGGTCACGTCCAGATTTTGTATCAGCATGCTGGCTGGGTGGCTTCCTTCGCCTTTGTTTGTAATTCGGTCTTCTTTTACATCTCGCATCTCTCTACATCTTATTCTGTTGTTGTGTGGATTCCAGCATTTATTAATCTAATATTTCATCCTGGACTCGGGCTACGGGGTAACTTAAAGGAAATTGTTGTACTGGGTTTTGCAATAAGAGGCGTAATGACATTTAAACATGGGCTAAGGCGGAATCTGTTTAAGAGGCCATTATTGCAATTGCAATAATGCGCTTGCTTGAATGAATCGCATGCAAATGCGCGTTTCTGGGGATTTTCTGCTGAGGCGGATGATGTAAATGAGATAGACATCAGAAAGTCTGGCTATAAGCAGGCTGCTCTCTCCGAGATCCAACGCACGAGCGTGTGACAGTGGCGATAAAGCCACAAACATCACGTGCAACAACGACCATATCATACTGTTCTTTACACCCACAGCACGCCTTTGGAACCCAACGGTTGTTTTTCACATGACTTTTAACGGCTCCTCTATGATAGTGTGTGTGATGAGGGGGGCCGAGGAGGGGGGATAGTGATGTAATTGCTTAAGAGGCCAGCAATTACATCACTCTTTGTTCTGCATAAACACATAAACACAAACACACAAATATTTGACAATAAGTGCCAGGAATAAACAAAATAATATTAGTCAAATAATAACAAAAGAAAAATCAACCTTACAAAAATGTACTATGGTTTGATTATAGTAACAATAGTTTAACCGTGATATTTGTAGTAAAACTATGATCATGCAAATAGCAATCAATACAACAAAAACATTACATTTTTACTATAGTAACACCATGGTAAATTTTCATAAGGGAATTGGTAGTACTGTACAGTATGGGGTGTTAAATTCATTATCTAACATTAGCCAACAATGAACAATTTTGTTTATCAAAATTTATTAATTAATCCCTGTTAATGTTACAACGTTTGATTCTAAGATTTTGTTAACATGCTGAAATTAACGTGAACTAATATAAAATAAATTCTGTATTAGTATTGTTCATTGTTGTTCACAGTTTTGCTATTGCATTAACTCATTGTTTACAAATAGCACCTTATTGTAAAGTGTTAACTGGGAAATTATGAATTATTACATTTTATTAGGAATATGCAAATGTGGGATGGTTGCTATTGTGTTGCCAAGGTTTTCTAAATGTTGTTAGCACATCGGTGTGTGGTTTCTAGGGGTCCATTAAAGGTTGCAATGAGGTTGCTAGTATGTTGATCACTTGCTAATCTGTAAATTGTGGTCCCGACTGAATATAACCTCTAGAAACCCATTTAAAATGAGTCTGATAACTTGACAGCATTTAAAGGGACAGTTCAAACAAAAAAGGAAAATAGTGTCATCATTTAATCTCACCCATGGTTCAAAATTTATATGATTCTCTCTTCTGTGCAACACAAAACAAGATATTTTGAGAATGTCTTCGTATAACGGTAGTCAATGGGGTTCCGTTGTTTTTTTGGTTACCAGCGTACTTTTTTTAGTTCTGCAGAAGAAGGAAAGTCATACAGGTTTGTAAAGACATAAGGGCGAGTAAATGATGTGACAATTTGCATTTTGGGTGAACTAAATGTTTTAATAATAAAATGGTATTTTTGAAAAATACTTGTTTTTAAGTGACATGAATATAACCTTGGTACTCAAAAGCATATCATACTTGTGGGATAAGACACTGTGAGGTTTTCAATATGTCCGCCCCGCTTCTCATACCGTTCCAGTGCTTTAAGAAGGACAGTGTATTTTAACAATCAGTGGGCTGGAGATGCTGAAGATGAATTGTGTGCTGTGGCAGTCTGTCATCTGTACTAAGCACTAGGTGTCACACACTGAGAGCTGGAAGTGACAGCTGTAAAAGTGGGCGGAATTCTTTATCTAAGAACCTGAAGCGGGTGACACATGAGACACGGAGCGAGCGCGTATGACGTTCTTAAAAGAGAATATGCTAATACGACAACAGTTTCAGTTTATTTTTTAAAGAAGTTGTGAAAAACATCTGTAATATACCACAATATATACAGTTCAAAATTTTAGGCTAACTAGTTATTAATGTTTTTTCACATTGTACAATAATAGTTAACACTGCAAAAGCACTTTTGTCTTGTTTTTTTTAGATTAAACTATCTAAAGGGTCTTCAACCAAGATATGTATACTTAAAAAGGGAAAATGACTTAAGATTTTTTTGTCTTGAAAGAAAATATAAGAATTAAATATGTTCATGTTTAAAACAGCAACAAATAAACTGCCAGTGGGATATAAACTAACCCTGACTTGAGTTTGTAATTAAGAAAGGTGAAACAAAATTCAAGTAAATTTTTATTAACTCATTGGCACATTTTACTTATTCTTACCCTATTGGCCATAGTTATATATATATGTAAGTTATACTTATATTTTCGGTCAAAAAATGCAACTAAAGTAAATTTGTACAAGAAAACAAAACAAAAATATTATTTTCCAGTGAACTCACCTCAACAAAAATGTAAATTTGGGAATTATGTCACAAAATATATATACTGTATATATATCAGAACTATGCCATATTCTAGCATCTTCAGTATAGTCACCCTTCACTCTGAATGTATAAAAATGTTCTTTTGGCATTTTATCAATAAGCTTCTTGAAGTCTCACCCTGAGATTTAAACAATATTAGAAGTTTTATTCTGAGCTCTTATTGGCTGTTTATCTTCATGATTGTTCGGTTTAAGTCATCTATTTCGAAAACATTTTATAAAAGATTTTAGTTTTGCAATTAAAGACACTATATGTTGCACCAATATACTTTTGTCTGCAAATTCTTAGATATTTTAGCTTACATAATAAGATGTCAAGAGTCACATTTCACTCAAGTTTCCCGTTAACTTTTGAAAGGGTACGACTTGTGAGGTATTAAACAGAAAGAAAAGTAATTCTGAGTGCAAAATGGAGACTCACATTAAAACATTTAAAAAGTTTCAACAAAAGAATAAATGAAAGTTGCATCATTTAAAAGTCAGCCAATCACAGCTGCGCTTATTATAACAATCAAGTCTTTTCCAAGTAAATGTGCACTGGGCATCAGACTGTAAGCAGACATATTGTTGGTGGTCAGCTGGCGTGCCGTCTTAAGTTACGACTGGTTACTCATTAACCAAGACCTAAGACAGGTGTGTGAGAATTTCTCTATTATTCACTTATATTTAATATCTCCTTCATACGTGCATACACATGCTGCATCTCTCGCACACACAGCTGGCGGGAGTCGCTGTCAGAACAGATTGGGAGTCAGAGCTGGGCCATTCATCACCCTGCTCCACTGTTCCGTCTGTTTCACTAACAGCCGCACGCAAGTGCCTGTCTACCGCTTCTTGACTTTGCATAGAAAGCATGCACCAGGGACCGCACCATAAATTCTAAATGATCACTTCTGCTGAAAGGATTTGATGCATCTAAATGTGCAAGCAATTCACAAGTGCATTCTTCTTGAAATATACAACGTTCCTGCTTGACTTGTGTGCGACGGTGGATTACGCATCACAAATTACTGTCACATTTGAATGTCTGTGAAGTAGATCTATGGCTGTGACAGTATTTTATGTTACATGACGCATTGTGACGGTAAATGTTAAGCTGCTATTCAAAACATTTGCCTCCCTATCGCCATCTCTGTTTGAAACATAAAGTTGCAGATTACTACACGTACTTATACAGCTGATGTGAGAAATAAGAGACTATACCAAATTTTCATTTTAAGTCCACTGTCTGTTGAATTTCAGCAAAAAGCAATCCTCAGCAGTGACATAAAGTCATTCAACAGCAATGTGAATAAAAAAATGTTTAACTTTTATTAAATAGATAGTTATAGATATTAAATAGATATTTAATTTCGATAATAGTGTCTGCTTAGTGATTAAATGTAAATGTAAATATTATTGATGTATTGCTTAAAAGCAAAAAAATGAACTTGTTTGTTGTCTTAACCAAAACAAGGCTAAAAAATATATTATTTTATATATTTTTAAAATCTATTAATAGATCACATAGAATAATAGATAATAATAATAGATAAAAAAGAAAATATAGATTAAAATAGATTTTTCTTTAAATTTGAAATAAAAACTCACATGCTTAGTATAACTAACTTTACACAAAATTAAAAATATATATCTACAGATTTTGGCGTATAATGTCCAAAAAAAATAATTTTATGAAATGATTTATATTTTCATATAAATATATTTTTGAAAAACTATGTCAATTCAGGAAAAAAATGTTTTTAAAGAATATTTCTGGCACCCCAACTGTCAGATTATTTTTATAGTTCATGCAATAGTAAAATTGACTTAACAAACACCACTTAAAACTGTGACTTAAAAATATATTTAGATGATAAAAGTTATTTTAGATTACACTCAAGGTAGTTTTTAAAGTATAATGAAACATAACATCACCAAGAAACCTTTCACCTTCACAACCTTTCACACATACAATTAAAGATCCATATACTGCAGACTATTTATTTTGATTTTGGTACTCATTTATCTTAGGTCTCTCCTTTCATATAGGAATCCGACTGACTGACAGCAACTTTGTCAAGGAGGCACACAATAGAGGCACATCACAGAACAGCATCACACGCTAGCAGAGAGAGAGAGAAAGAGAGAGAGAGAGAGATGTTCAATGATGACCGTCTCTAAATCTGACCAGCCCTTTAAAGGGCTTCAAACCTCTGTGGATGAACAGAGACCTGGAGAAAGAGAGGTTGTGACAGAAAAGGGCAAGCGTGAGAATAAAGAAAAAACTGATGAAAAACTAGCGAAATAGACCTGACCGCATGGCCTGGAAAGGTTTTTTGAAGCTGGGGGCCTAACCGCTGATAGTGATATTTCACGAATACTTGCACTTTGAGATAACAAAACTTGAAAAGACTTTTTCAATCCAGTAAACGCTGAAAAGTAAATCTGATCGGAAGACATCCAGATACAGGCAAAGATTTGTAAATATACTACTTGAAATCTCAATTTAAACTATTTATCCATATTGCTGACGTTCTTCTGAAACCTTGTATCTCCAATATATATATATTTTTTTGGCCATAAATCATTATTATTAGTCACTCTTTATGTTTGTAACTGGGTTTTGCAAATACCGTCCCAATAAAAAGTATTAAAACTGCTTGTCATCTTTGACAATACAGTACAGTGTTTTTGACATTTCTTGAAAAACAATGAGTTTGGACATCCAAGGTGTCTGAGGGACAGCAACAATATGCTTTTGTTTTTTGGTGGTACTGTACATCGTTCATAACCCGCTATATAAATATAAGAAAACAGTGCAGTCGAAGGTTAAGCCGTGGCCCACCAAACCCATTTATCTTAACAAAATACATTCATTTCCGAAATCGCTTTATCACAAAAGTTGCTAATCTTGAAAAGTTTGTCAATATTAAGCAACACTTGACTGCATTCTTTCAACAGTCTATTAATTCCTCATGTCATTATAACATAAAAAAATAGAAACCGGCTTGTTTAAGCCTCAACTTTTTCCTCTTTAAGGATTTACTTTAAGTGGTCTGAATAAAAACAGCCTCTTTCAATTATGTTTTCCAGGTAAAGTCAGCTAGAAAGAATAATTGCGCTGGGTGTTGTGGCTCCCAGAGATGAATTATAAACTCAAGGCAGAGCTGTCAGGAGCTCCATTGGGGATTCGGCCAGTAGGCGGGTGTCTCTGGGCGAGCGGGTGTGTGTTTGTTTATGTGTGGTGGTGTGGTACTATGGGAGGTGCGGGGTTGGTTTCTACTGATTAAAGTCTTGACAGCTGTCCGCACGATGTGAGGCGATGTAACCGAATCGAGGACCGTGACACCTGTCACGGTGTCAACTTTTAATCACACGGAAAAACCTAGACAACTTTTTTGTACAATTCATGTTATACATTTCTATTAAAGGAGTACACCGTCATAATGAAAATTCTGTCATCATTTACTCACCCTCTTGTAATTTCAAACCTGTATGACTTTCTTCCTTCCGAAGAACACAAAAGAAGATATTTTGAAGAGTGTTGTTAACAGCCCCCTATTCAATTGCATTGGTTACAATAGAAGAGAATGGTGTGCTGTGCTGTTCTGTAACTGACATTTTTCAAAATACTTTCTTTTGTGTTGAAATGACAAGAGGGCATGGGAATGATGAAACAGGAAGGGGCGGGACATATTCAAGGGAAAAACAAAAATGACACGTTTACTTAATCAGACTACATTTTTATTATAAATGAGTCGATATAGTTTATTTTTAGTTCATACACTTCACTTCAGAAATTATCATTTTTATTTAATTATAAACTTGAATTCAATTGAAGACTTCTTCTATTGTAAATGCATGTCTTATTAGGGCTGCGCGATTATTTATCGCGATACCACTAAATCCTATTGTAATCGAGCTGGCTGCGAATTTTTTTTATGCGTAGCTTGTCCGTGAATCACGGCTATGGGATCAGTAGGAAATGCTACTTTAGAAAGTGTTATGGTCTTCTTCTGCAATGCGTATTTGGAGTTTCCGCACAAGAGCGCCCTCTGGCTTTCGGATGCAGCAGCATTTTCCTGTACTTCACTCAAAAGCTGTGCATAAATCACGTGATGTTAATGCTATGAACATCTTTAGGATTAAGACAAACTTGATGGTTTACAACAAATATAAGATCTTTTGACACAAGCTGATCTCATGGGAATTCGTAACTATTTCACGAGGAGGCTTATTGGTATGAATTTGTACGCTGTGAATCATAAAAACGACTGATTACTGGAAAAAAGCAATACTGAAGCCCCGCCTCTAATGTAAGGTCACTTGCGCAAAAGTAAACAATTTTTTTTACGAATGAGATCGTACGAATTCATACGAATTAGCCAGAATTAAGTAAAATAAATTTTGCCGTGAGATTGTGTTGGATGACCGCATCTCCATAATAAATATTTGAAATGTTCTTTAAGAAAGTGTTCAAGTCACCACTTCTCCCTGTGTTTTACAATTTGTCATTCAAAATGTAGATCGTTCTGTAAGAGATAGGAGTAGAGGCGAAAGAGACGTTCAGTCCTCCGGCATAAAGCTCTCAGATAAATGGGAGCAAAGATGAAAATAGAAACATAATCATTTATAAGAGATAACCGATGCATAGTGACCGGTCTTTGCCACCCGAAGACCCTCTCAACAGGAACATCTATGGCAGCTCATCTTTCTCCTTTTCTTTCATTTTGTTCTGAGGGTGAAAGAGCCGTCAAACATTTCTTAAAGAGACACTGGTGTAGTTCTACTTAAACATATTTTAGTCAAGGTATATATTTTTTCAGTACATGTGTTCTCTGGGAATCAAACCCATAACTTTTCTGATGCAAAGGCAAAGCTCTCCCAGGCAAAAAAAGTGGACCTAAGTGTACTTAAAGTGCTCAATTTCCACACACTAATGTCGTACTTAATATAAAAATATTATTAATACACCAAAGACAGACTTAAGAAGATCTAAGTGTACTAAAACTATACTATTAGTATATTAGGGACAAAATGAATGTGTGACAATGGAGGACTTTAAGTATGGAAGAGTACCCAAATGAAGTGTACTTAGTGCACTCTTGTGCGTGTGCTGAACACATTCTTAACACAAACATGTTGTCTGTTGTTAACAAACATCTGGTTATCAGTTTAGAGCATTAACAACACCAGAAAATAGGTTTATTAGTCACTTATAATCTTCTTTTTATTTACATATCAGAAATATACTTTACAGTATGTACTGCACTTAAAGTTTACTAATGTTACACTTAAAGTATGCTTAAAAGTTCACTTTTATAAACTATAGCGTGTGGACCAGGTAGTAGGGAAATACACTTATAATTATACTAGTATCAGTAATTACTACATATACAATAGTTATATATATTAAATGTAAAAAATACAGTTGAACTTCGCTTAAGGACACTTAATAATATTAACAGTACGGGATACTTTTGTTTGAGGGAGGCGTATCACTACTTACTTTGTGTGATGTTTACGAAAACTGCAAAATCAGTTTTATTAATAAAAATATAATCGAATAAGATCATACTTGATGGGATTGTTGCAAACTTTATCAACGAAATATTAACCTTCACAGTGTAATACTAAAATACAACATCTGTTTGGACAACCAAAACTTCTAATGTCAAGCAGGGTTTTCCATTCATGGAACTTGCAACCAAGCTGATGCCCATCAATCACAGCTGTATCTTCACACTTTCTGTACACATTCACTGAAAGTGATATAAAAAATGACGGATTGTACATACGGTAGGGAACTGCTTCACACAAGCATAGAAAATCCCACTGGAAATTCCTAAACAGGCCGGATAAACAAAAGAATTCCATGGAGAGATATGTGTGGAGAGACCGAGATGAGCGCTGATGGTCCTGATGTTGCTCTGATGAAGCCTGAGTAAACAGAGCTTCATTCATCTTCTGCCTACAGCAGACATACTGCAGTAATGACTCCCTGAGGATAATCACACAATGACTCTGACCTTGAATCCATATCTCACGCCAAAGCGGTAAGGCAGTCCCTCCGGGGACATCTGGGATGTGTGTGGGTTTGGCAAAAGAGGAAATTGAAAGTTGTTCGAGTTGCTGTTGTTTTGGTCTTTCTCAGAAAGGAGAGAGGGTGCTGAATCCCTACTGAAAACGAAAACTTCCAAATATTGTTAATATTAATGAACAGGCAAGATGAGTTCATGAAACAGTTGGTGTTAAACCACACGGGGTGACTGGTATATGTCAAAATAAAGCTGTTTATTAGCGAAAGACTGACTTATTATAAGCTAAAACATATTTTTTAGATATAATATTGTTGACTTTAATCATAAGGTCATAACATTAAATCTGCAATTTGACTAAAATTGGTATCCGAGCATGTACACATTAAATCTGTGTTCAAATTGTTGCTTAACCTTACCCTTTATCATAAAATGATGTATTTATAATTTGAGTTTACGGATATGATTTCACAGGTTATGTTAGTTTGACGTTCAACCCATGTCAAGTTAAGTTGTAAACTAACCTGCAATTTTATGTTTTGAACAGAGATGGCGATAGAGAGTCAGAAGTTTTATAATAATTAATAATTTGAACAGTTGGATACAATTTTGATCAGTCTGACGTAATTGACTTCAAGTCTTATAAAGACAAGTTCATAATGTAATCTGAAATGTTATGGTTCAAACAGAGATAGTGACAGCGAGGCAAAAGTTATTAAAATCCTTCAATGTTAAAGGGATAGTTCACCCAAAAGATAATTCTGTCAACATTTACTCATCCTTTCTTTTATCTGCAGAACATGAAAGCAGATATTTTGAACAATGTTGGTAATTAAACAATGTGGGTACCCATTCACCTGCATTGGTTTTGTGTCCAAACAATGGAAGTCAATGGGGTACGGGCAGTGTTCGGTTACCAACATTCTTCAAAATATCTTCTTTTGTATTCTTCAGAAGAACAAAGGTCATACATGTCTGAAATGACAAGTGGGAGAGAAAATTAATTATTTTCATTTCTCAGTGATCCCTTTATGTTCAGGCACAAGCTTACAAACTTTATTAATAATTTAGATTCAAACATTGAGTTAAGAAGAAAAAAAATTTCAAAAGCTGTTGTATTAACGTTTTGTAACAGCTAGGATCAGCTATTGGTTATTGACATAGCAGTCCTCCCCCTTATCTGTGCAAAAATCCCAGGCAGAACACTCAAACAAGATCAAGGCGGGATCCCGTCACACACGGCCCCATCCGATGCCGTCTTTTTTCTACAGAGAAGGAATAGACATCAAAGAGAAGCTGTGAGGTCTGCTAATGTGAGACATTAGCCTAACAGTACCTTCAAAGACACCATTCCTAAGTCATTTGTTTAATGGAATAAAATGGATAATTATCTACTCAACATCACTCATTTCCCACCTTAGACTGTTTAACGTAGGGGGTCCGTGATAATGTTTTCCGGAAAATTTGAAACAGATCAGTCCAGAGAGTCCCTTTTAGCGTTTTCTACTTCCTGTGTACGATGTCATGTATGGCCATACATAATGTTTCCTCTTCATTACTCATGTCACGATAACATAATCGAGTGCATTGAGTTACTGTTGGCTTGTACTCTGACTCATGTAATGAAGTGAATTGAGTCTACCGCTCGGGGTAAACAGCCCAGCGTATTCAACAGCTTCCTTCGAAGGTTTGCTACAACTACGAAAATAGTCATTGCTGTCCAATTTTCCGAGCCATTGGCACGGTATATGTTCGCTGAGGTGGTAAAGGGTTTCATGGCTCTTGTTTAGAACTTGTCAGTGGTTAAAGGTGCGAAAATGTTGGCCAGCGTCAATCAAAGGACTGATTCTGGTGAAGACTGAATAACAGATTTGTTTGATAACTATTTTTTTAAACGTAACTATTAATTAGCTTGAGGTTCTGTAGATTTGGTTGTGCCTTAATATAGTTTTGTATATTTCCCTGTAGCTTAAATACAGCAAAACAGCACTCAATACAAATCAGCCCTCTGTCTTTATTAACAAAGTTGCTTTATGCCGTTTTGGTGATTCCTTTCGTTTCTGGATCTTAAATTTAAAATAAATCAAAATGACCCTCAAATTTGCACTTTTGCCTCCGTATCGCCATTTCTGTTTGAAACAAAATATAGTCTTATTTTGAACAATTCATTGGGTCTTGTTTGTTTATATTTTTTTATCAAAATATAGTAACCTGCTACTTGCAACTTGCAAAATGAAGTGACTTGCGCCCCTGAAACACAGATCAGAAATCCCTCATGTATTTAAAACCCCTCAGTTCCCAGCATCTGTTACACAGAGACCATATCTTTACAAACCAATCTATTCCTAATGGATAAAAATCAATCCCTGCCCTAAAAATATTCTCATCCACAACTCTCGTCGACGACTTCCATACTACATAATCGCGTTGGAAAGGTTACGCGTGACGTAGATTTCAAAAGATTTAAACATCCCTGATATGCACACGAACTGACCATTGAAACATAGCCATGTAATATGTAGACCAGTCATCCTCAATTGGCTAACCGAGGGTCAGATCCGGACCTTTGCTTCGTTCTATCCGGACCCCGAGACATAGCCTAATAAATCATTTAAAACTTTTGACTATTTTGCAGAGATGGGAACAAGTCACATATGGTCAAGTCCAAGCAAGTCTCAAGTCTTAACCATCAAGTCTCGAGTCAAGTCTCGAGTCACAGTTTAGACAAATCAAGCAAGTCAAGTCAAGTCAAGGGTTCACCCCAAGCAAGTCAAGTCGAGTCTTGATAAGTGTCAAGTCAAGTCAAGTCAAGTCGCAGTGCTAAAATAAACAGTGGTTAATTTTTTAGATTCATGTTTATTTTTGCACTGAAATGATGAACTTATATACATACATTATGTATCTTATTCACATTGCTATATATGAATTATAGGCATATCTTTGCAACATTAATATCTGAGAATAAAAGTGTTGCTTACACAAAAGAAATCCAGTCTGAAATGTATAATACAATCTAATTCAATTTTATTGAAATGGTCTACACAGAAAAGGAAATACTTGTATCTGACAAAATGACTTAAGACTTAAGCATTTATACAGGCTATGAATCTTATAAACTAAGAATTGTGACTGAAAACTTGACTATTGTATGTTTTAAATATATGATGCTGTAATACTTGTGCTGTCCATTAAAGTGCACAGTAGGCCTAAAGGGAATTTGCATCTAGTGATGGGAATCCCGGATCATTTTATTGACTTCGATCTTGAATCTTGTTTATCAAAATGAACGGATCTTTTTCATTTCATGTTAATATAGCCCAGTGATGAAGTTATGATGCTTAATCGTCATCTCTGCGGTGGACGTGCAATATGCACATTTCATACGTAATATATAATCTAAGTATATTTGTTTTCTATTTGAACTGGTTTAATTTTTTTACAGCACAAAACGAACCTTTTGTTGTTATTGTGAGAATAAAAAAAATGCAGACAGTTAACAGATTCAAACTATGAAATTATTCTCGTAAGTATGACCGAAAAGTTTTTCAAGAGTTTTTTACGTTTTTTAAGAACATGCGCGCATTTAATATAGACATTGAACGTTAAAGGCATAGGCGCTGTAGTGCTGCTGAGTCACAATGATTATTTTAACTAATTTCATTACTTTACTTTACTTTATTAAAAGTTCAAGTCATTGTCGAGTCTTCCATTTAAAGTCAAGTCTCAAGTCACTTGCTCTCAAGTCAAAGTCAAGTCAAGTCATTTTCTTACTTCAATCAAGCAAGTCGCAAGTCCTGAAAATTGTGTCACAAGTCAATTGTGTTACAAGTTTATCCTCGACTCTTATCAGCTTCTTTTTTCATTATTCAATTAAAGTTATAACGAATTTTTATTATGAATGAAATGCTAGCACATTGATATTTGTTCACAGTAGTGTAGGTGTTTTTTCTTACATTGAGATACACAAGAGTCACAAGTCATGTGACTCGAGTCCCCCACCTCTGCTATTTTGGTTGTTTAAATTGATTTTCGTTTCTACACAATGGAGAATCACATCGCATGCGCTCTATTTATATCTATAGCACCAAAAGTGCTTCATTTAACCCTTTTGAGCTTCTCTTCAGCCAAAGATGCATCGCATGAAGATCAGCAGACATGTGCATATTTTAATAGGAGTGCAGACACGCAGAGCAGGTAAATGGAAACTAGCTGTAAACAAAATGCAGGAAATATTAAAGCATTTGTATCCGTCAGTCTGTACTGTTTGCTATATGTCTTCAACCTTTCAACCAGATTTGTGATATTTCATTAACCGTAACGTTTTATCTACATTTAGCATTAGCATTATTGATCATTATGTAAACATTTGTGACCCTGTGAAAACCCAGGCTAAAGTCCCATAATCGCATTGTTGATTAGATAACAAGCATCAAATATTATTTTCAAGCATAAATTTCACTTAGATTTTGGCATATATTTTTGGCAATATTGAAGATATTGTTATATTTTGACAGAATATTCTGTAGGATGATCACATTTTGTTATGAAAAATATCTTAATGGGGAAATGATTTAAACATAGAAGTAGTTCTGGTATGAAAGGAATGGAAAGTCTAATTTAGTTAGCAATTTTGTATTTGTGTTGTCAGTTGTTTTTCTTATTTACAAATATAAAATGAATGGCCTAACAAAAGTTCATATCTTTTATACAATATATCCAAGCCTCAATTTCTTTTCAACAGAAGAAATAAACACTCAGACGTATGACATTTAGGTGAGTGAATTATCATGACATTTTTATTTAAATTCATACATTACAAAAGTAAAACAGCCTATACATGCTATTTTGTGACTATGTAGAGTAACAAGCAACCAGAAACCTATACTGAATTCTGAACTGAATGTGACCTGACCTTTAGATTCAGTTTTGTTTCTGATTTACATTGGGTTCAGTGACAAATTTGGCTCAGTCAGGGCCCCATATGCACCCTGTGGCAGCCACGGTTGAAAGGCTTGCACATAACCGCTGGCACTGACGCCAGGCCAGCCCGACTGAGCACACCTGTCAACATAGATTAGGATTAACAGACAGATTCATCTTGGATTCACCAACCAGGCTTCTGACCAGCCAGTGTGAATGGATGGACCTAGCATTGTGGTCCAAGATCGGTACATGGATGTCAACCCATGAAATGATGCTGTCTGGCTATAGTCAAATGCGTATATTGCATCACGATCTCAAACTTAGTTTCTCTTAAGTGTAAAGTGCATGAAATGCCGGGCCGACATCTGCTAATGAAAGAAATGCAAAATTTACAGCAGCTGACAGAAACACGCTGTGCACATCAACCACAGTGGAGCAGATAACAAGATTTAGAAATTTAAAGCAGACATCTGGATTGAGTCCACCTGGTGTCGTTATAATAACAGTATATACTTTGTCACACTCTATGTCATCTCTAGTGACTTGCTGGATCTCACAAGTACAGTTGGAAATGTTTAACCATTTAAAAGAGGAAAGACGAGGGAAGGTGTTGTGACGGTAAGTAGAAAACCAAACATTTATATACTGGAACCTTGCTGCTATATGAACTAAAGGCTTGGTCACAAGTGCACGGCAAAAAAATTGTATGAAAAAGTTAAAATTATGGGAACAACTCTCTCAATTTTTAAACAATTAAAAGCAAAAGTGGAGTTCTCCAAGATGCATTGCTTCCTTTTAAAATCATCACTTAAAGGACAATCAAGAATGTTCAAGACGATGCCAACTTGAGTTTGATAAGGTGAACCCGTCGTTTTGCTGCCAAAACCCGTCGAAAGGTTTTCTCACATCCCTCTCCCATCTGCCTCCAGATGCATCTGTGCATTAATGATTTAGATTACGGGACTGTCATTGCTCTAATGCCAGTATGCGTCACTTTACTTTCCTCTACCGATCCCATTATTAACTCAACTAATAGCAGTTTGGACGTCGGGCCAAAACTGAGAGTAATAAAGGGACATTGAAGCGTGTTGGCTCGAGATCTGCGTCGAACGAATGCATTCAAGCAAAAACAGCTGAGTGACTTTAAGCGTAGATATATTGGGTTTGTGTGAGATTATATAAATGGAAAACAAGATAATGTTCATGTAAAACAATAACATACTGCGCTTAAACTCTAACGCATACTCAAGTTTTGAAGATACAAATATTGTAACGTTATAATTATATAAGCATATTACTACAAGGAACTCAAATAATTAAGGCCACTTTTAAATAGTTAATGCAATAAAAATGAATTATAATCATTTGAATATATCAGTATGTAATATATTTATAAAAATATTTCCAGAAATACATTTTTTAAGAATATCTTATGTATGTATTTAAAATTGCATTATATACAGCAGATATAAACAAATATATAATATACAAATTAAATATTTAATATAATTAGATTACATAAATTATATACTGTATATTAATTTATATATAATGAATTTAAATAAATAAAATATATATTTACAGTATATATATATATATATATATATATATATATATATATTACAGTATATATATATATTTAAATACTATAAAATATTTTAAAAATTTAAAAATATACATATACAAATGCATATATTTATATATATAATAAAAAAACAATATATATTACTATAATTACAATAAAAGAAAAACTTGCAATTACTAAATGAAAGTGGACTAATTTTTCTGAATCGACCCACCAAAGTCTCTATTTGTCTCCTCATCGCAGTCTATGTTAACCTCAACACCGTTCAATGCATATCTTCAGTTTACAGCTGTAATGTATTTGTGCTGAAAAGATCAAGGGGAATATCATCTGCATGCGGGTAAGCATATATTCAAATAATTTTCTTTGTACAATTGTTTATTTGGTGTGGGCATACTTACTGATGATAATATAGGTCATTAGAATGAATGTCCTCCTGTTTGTGTTTTTATTTTTATTAGCCCGACGAATATATTACGACATTGAATATATTATCATTTTATTTATACGGTGGTTCACATCTCCTGTAATTAAACAACTAATTAACAGCCGAGGAAAAGTGTGAACAGGCAGAGTATGTAGTAAACAGGCCATCTGCAGTGTCAGACAGATAATCTGAGCGCCCGTCACACCTTTCACTGATACTGATAAAGATACTATATACTATTGCACAACCATATGCATCCCACATTTAATTTAATTTCAACCCACATTTCATTTGAAATGAATAAAATGATCAAAACATTTTTTTTTGCCTATTTATATGCAACTACTTGAACTCTCACCGTGAGATGGTGTTCCCATTTATCCTCAACTCTTATCGGCTTCTTTTTTTATTATTCAATTAAAGTTGTAACGAATTTTTGTTATGAATGAAGTGTTAGCACATTGATATTTGTTCACAGTAGTGTAGGTGTTTTTTCTTACACTTGAGATACACAAGATATAGTTTGACCTGAGAAAAAATGCCACCGAAGGCCTCTCACCAGCCTAATGAGTTCATGAAACTCTGATAGCTCTCGGTGGCATTGGCACAGCGGGGGTACACGAGGCTGGACAATTTCATCAGCCTTTTATTTGTAAAGCATTAATTCAGATTGAATGGTGTTCAGTTGATCTCTCCATTTTCTTAATTTGCCGGCAAAGTCTTGTCAGCTGGCAATAACCAACCATTTCACACACGTGGTATAAATAAAAGCTTTTCTTTAGCGTTATTATTGCAGTCGTTTCTCTAATCACATAACCATTTATTATGTCGGGCCACAGTAACACATCGCTCGGCTCTTGAAGTGGGCTCCCAGGTGACCCCCTTAGTTCAGAGAATCTGACGAGTTTCTAATGAACATTCATCCGCATCTGCTGTCTGGGAAGACATGACTGGGTGTAACTGTTCAATAAGAGTACATTTCTATATGTATTATCCATCCTTCATGAGTTGTTGATGTCTCTTTAATGAAGCAGCCTTTATATAACCTCTATTGGTACAGCACTGCGTTAGCTCCCTTATAAGATATAACGTCTTGGTTACGTATGTAACCTCAGTTCCCTGATGGAGGGAACGAGACGTTGTGTCGAGAACGACAGATGGGGTTCGCCCTTGAGAACCAATCAACTCTGACTACTATAGAAAAGGCCAATGAAATTTGGCGAATGAAATTTGCATGCCGGGCTCCGCCCCCGGATATCCGGTATAAAAGGAAGCCGGCGTGCATCATTCACTTACCTTTTGTTCTGAAGAGCCTGAGAGCCTCTCACGACTGCAGCAGAATACGATACGTGTTTGTGGCATAAGGGACACAACGTCTCGTTCCCTCCATCAGGGAACTGAGGTTACATACGTAACCAAGATGTTCCCTTTCTGTCGGTCTCTCGACGTTGTGTCGAGAACGACAGATGGGGTTGCCTATGGAAAACGCCACAACGCTGTATCGCGTCACAATCTCAGCGAAGCAACGGTGACAAGCCTGGGCGGGTCAGCTCGATGCTTTCGCGAAACTGTAACCTTCCAGTGTGGCCGTCGGGGGGTACCAGAGCTTTCTTGGAGAAAGATGGTTACAGCCCTGACCGGTAACCTTTCACGGACGGGGCCTTAGCTCTCTACAGGCGAGAGGCCGTCCGGCTCGGGTTTACACCGGGTAAGCGCCACTTCCTTAATCAGGAATGCGCTCCAGAGGCCACCTCCTACCCGTGGGGAGGAATATGGTGGATATAGGTATGGTCTCGTCCTTGGAGGAGAACGCATGGAATGTGCGGACTGGGTAGTTAACCGCGTGGTGGAGGTCCACCTGGGGAAGTTCATGGGTTACCAGGAGTGGGAACCATTCTCATGAGGATACATCAGACGGAACAGCCCACGGAGGGGGTGTTACAGACGTCCGGTAGCACTAGGTCCGGTTAGAGCTATCTGTGATAGTTCATATGGAATCCCGGCCTAAGGGGGAAGGCTGCTCTGCCCAGCCAACCCCCAGGGGGTGCTTGCTTAGTGATGGATGGAATGCCTATTCTTAACCAGTGTCTGGGTAAGAAGGGAGGTAGATGAGGTACCAGTTTCTTAGCCATGTGTTTGGGTAAGAAGAAAGAGATAGATAGCACACTGACCCAACCTGTTAGAGGGTGGAATGGTGCTTTCGCAGGCATACGCCCCCCCGGATGCCAGTCCTACATGTCGCCATGTAGGACGTGGGCTGACACCGGGTTTACGCGAAGGTTGTGAACCTTTGCGAAGGTGTTTGGGCGTAGCTCAACCCGCAGCTGTACAGATGTTTGCTAGAGAGGTGCTTCTGCCAGTGCCCAGGAGTTGGCTAAAACTCCGTGCGGAGTGAGCCCTCACTGCCAATGGACATGGGAGATTCTGAGTTCGGAATGCCGTCGTAACGGTTTCCACGACCCAGTGCGCCAGCCTCTGTTTGGAGACAGTCTTCCCCTTCTGCTGTCCTCCAACAGACACGGAGCTGGTCAGAGCTTAAGAGCTCTGCGTGCGGTCCAGCCCATACTGGACACAACACTGATCGGGTTGGGTCTTCCTCCCCTATGGGGAGCGCCTGCAAGTTCACAACTTGGCCCCGGAGGGAGTAGTGGGAACTTCTTGGGCACGCATCCGGGCCTGGGTCTCAAGATAACGTGAGAGTTTTCAGGGCCGAATTTAAGGCAATCCGGGGACACGGAGGATGCTCGATGGTCCCCTACCCTCTTGAAGGGAGTGAGCGCCGTCAGGAGGGCCGTCTTCCTCTGTGAGGAAGATCGGATTCTCCGAGGGGCTCTTGGGGGGGACTGAGGCTCTCCAGGACCACTTAGGGTCCCAAGAGGGTATGGAGCGGAGATGAGGCGGATTCCGCCCTCTCGCACCCCTTAGGAACCTGATGACCAGGTCGTGTTGCCCTAGAAACTTTCCACCGACTGAGTCGTGATGAGTGGCGATAGCGACTACATACACATTCAGTGTGGAGGGGAGATGTTAGTCTCCAGTCTCGTAAGAAGGAAAACACAATCCTGATCGAACACCTCGGTGGGTCTTTCTCGTTGAGAGAGACACCAGGACGAGAAGAGGCGCCGTCTAGAGGCGTGTAACCGCCTAATAGATGGGGCCCTAGCCTGGGTGATGGTCTCTGCCATAGAAGGGGAGTAGCCATCTCAGGATCTTCTCGTCCCGTCTAGAGACCAGACATGGGTGTGCCAGGGGTCTGATCTGGGATGCCAGAACGTGTCCTTCCCCTGATAGAGCAGGTCCTCTGTCAGGGGAATGGTTCAGGGGGAGTCGCTGTCCAGAGCATCAGCTCTGAAGCCAAGTGCGGCTAGACCGGTGGTGTAACCAATAACACTTGGTGCTCCTTCTCCCTGACCTTGCACGGTATTTGTGCAAGGAGGCTCCTGGGGGAGGCGGAAGGTGTGCTTCCGTCCGTCCAGCGGTCAGCTGTGCGCCAGGTTATCCGTGTCGAGGGGTCTGCCTCGGACAGGGAATACCAAGCGGGCAGATGGTGGTGTTACGGGAGGCGAACAGGTTTACCTGGGCCTACCCGAACAGCCTCCAAATGAGCTGAACTGCGCGGGGGTGGAGTCATCACTCTCCACAAGGCATAAACTGGCGAGAAAGCACGTCGGCTGTCTAGTTCAGTTTGCCCGGGGTGTGTGTGTGGCCCGCAGAGAACGGGTCACGTGTTGACTCCACCGGAGGAGGCGTCGAGCAAGTTGTGTTAGCTGCTGTGAGCGAACGCCACCCTGACGATCTGAGTACGCTACAGCTATAGTGCTGTCCTCGGACCAGCACGTGCTTGTCTTGCATGAGAGGCCGTAGTCTGCTCAGTGAATGTAGCACAGCCCACAACTCTTGGCAATTGATATGCCAGCGCAGGCGGGGAGCCTCTGAATATTTCAGGGGGACCGCTGTCTGCCTGAAAATGTTCCAGGCAGTTCAACACTGGCTGGGCGCGAACTGCGGACAGTAGCGCCGACATGGTGACAGAGTTGAGTTCCATACCGAGAAAGAGGATGCTCTGCACTGGAGAGAGCTTGCCTCTCTCTTGGTTGACCTGGAGTCCCAATCGATCTAGGTGCCGGAGCACCAGGTCCCTTTGTGTACATAACAGATCTCACGAGTGTGCCAAGATAGGCCAGTCGCTGAGATAGTTTGGTACCCGCTCGCCTTCCTCCCCTCAGGGAGAAAGGGCGGTTTCCACGATCTTCGTGAAGACCGTGGAGACAGGGACAGACCGAAAGGGAGGACTATGTACTGATATGCCCGCCTCTCGCACATGAACCGTGGGAACGGCCGGTGTCGAGAAGGATCGAGACATGAAAGTAAGCGTCCTTTAGGTCGATTGCCACGAACCAATCCTAACACCTGATAGATGTCAGGACGCGCCTCTGCGTGAGCACCCTGAACGGCAGCTTGTGAAGGTGCCCTGTTCAGGGTACGCAGACCTGCAACCCGCCGTCTTTCTTTGGAATGATGAAGTGCGGGTCGTGACCCACTGAACATCTTGGTTTTAAGGGACGAACTCGATGCCTGTTTTGCCAGAAGGGTGGTGACCTCTACCCGAAGTACGGAGGCGTCCCTGCCTCTGACAGAGGGAGAGATGATGCCCCTAAACTTGGGAGAGTCTCTGGCGAACTGGATCGAGTAACCAAGACGGACCGCCCTCATTAGCCAGCGAGACAGTGTGGGCAGCTCTCGAGCTCCCAGGGACTGTGACAGGGTGACCAAGGGGACGGTCTGCTTCATCATTACCACGGGGGGGTTCGTCGGCTGGCGGAGCTAACCATGACGCGGGGGTCCCCGGAGGGAAGGTTGGCTCCGCCTTTTTACCTGCCTGGCGGGACAATGGCACACACTGTCTGTTTGAGAGTGGTGACAGCTGTCGTATGTGTACGACCTCACGCCTCGCCAGGGTGTGAGGTCGGTTCGCCGTGCACAGTCCAGTGGAGTGTGCGATAGGCTGCAAGTACACCCGGGGAGAAGTAAAAACTCTGCGAGTAGTGGGCGCCAGGCCCTGAAAAGGGCCCGGCTTTGGTGACGAGGCAGGAGTCGTCCCGTACCGACCAATCAGAGCCGTGGCTGTGAAGGTTCGGGCCCGATGTTTTTCTCCCTTGGGTCTTCCCGTCAGTGTCCCTTCTCGAGAGAAGGTTGCTGACGGGGTGGAGGTTTCTCCCTCGACCTCTGCTTCCGTGGTGCCGCCTGTGGGGGCACAGCAACCGGAGCGATGTCGAAGGGGTCCTGGGTTGCAGGGAAGCAGACATCAAGTGAGATCTCGGAGGCCTGTAGGCGGCCGAGTCGCGGCGTGAGGCTAATTGCCACTGTCTGCTTCACCGTCAAAAACTGCTGAGCGCAGTCCTCGACGGTGTTACCAACAACCCACCTTGCGAGATGAGTGCATCAAGAAAGCGGGCTTCCTTGGTGTCACTCTTCTGCACAAGGTATAGCCGGGGGTGTCTCTCTCGGACCACTACCGTGGACATCGTCTGACCCAGGGCCCGCGCCGCCACCTTAGTCGCCCGTAGAGCGCTGTCAGTGGCGGCACGGAGATCCTGCATTATACCCGGGTCGGCCTTACCCTCGTTGAGCTCTCTCCACGCCCTGGCCTGGCGGACCTGCAGGATGGCCATGGCGTAGAGAGGAGGCAGCCTGGCTCGCGGCAGTGTAAGGCCTCGACACCAGTGATGTCGAAGTCCCACACGCTTTGGACGGTAGGCGTGGCCGATTCCCCCCCAGGAGGTAGCCGCCCGCGGCACAGGTGCACCGCAGGCGCCCGAGCCACCCGGGGGATCTCGACGTAGCCTTTGGCTGCCCCACCAACGAGGGAAGTAAGGGAGCCGGAGATAGCTTCACTGGAACGGTCCGTGAATGGAACGTTCCAAGTTTTACATTGCTCCTCATGCATCTCCGGGAAAAACATGGCACGCGGGGTGGGCGCGGTTTGCACCGTGCTCCGACCTCAGGAACCACGCATCTCCGGGTTAGCATGGATGACATCACTTCTGCTTCCTCCTGAACTCGACCGCTGTGGGTGGAGCTCGGATTCGTCAGATGTCAGTCTCCCTCCGATGCTGCGAGCGACATCTCATCTACGTCACACATCGTTTCCGAGTGTGTGCGTGAGAATCCGGACGGTATGCCACCGCCGGCTGGGGAACGTTCAGAAAAGCGAATCGGGGTGCGATCGGCCCGTGAGCACTTGGCTGGCGGGTTTACGTTCGCAGAGTTCCCCATATCACTAACGCTGCTAACGTGGGTGGTCATCGGGGCCGTAGCCACAGATGTCACAGCCCAGGTAGCAGACGAAATGGTGGCTGGTTCCCGTAGGAAGACAGCCACCCGTGACCGCAACTTCTGAATGACAATCTGCCCGCAGTGCGGGCAGATGTGTCAACGAACGCTGCTTCAGCGTGCTGGACGCCCAGACGCCTAACGCAGCGATCGTGTCCTTCCCCCTCCTCGATGAGGGTGCCGCACCCAGGAGAACAGCGGGACATGCCGTGCTGGAGAATGCTCAGTCAGTCCTGAAAAGGACTTTTTGAGAAAAAATCTCTAACACCTCCGGAACCGCCGAGACGCCCAGGGGAAGGTCGCTGCAGGTAGGGACGATCCGCTGCAACACGTCGTAGATCCGGCAGAAGAAGAAGAAGAATTCATTGAATTCGTTCTGTTCGTAGTCATGAGTGAAGGCTCTGAAGAACAAAAGGTAAGTGAATGATGCACGCCGGCTTCCTTTTATACCTGATATCCGGGGGCGGAGCCCGGCATGCAAATTTCATTCGCCAAATTTCATTGGCCTTTTCTATAGTAGTCAGAGTTGATTTGTTCTCAAGGGCGAACCCCATCTGTTTTTCTCGACACAACGTCGAGAGACCGACAGAAAGGGAAGTATAATTCATGTCATTAGCTATACTTAAGTAACATTCAAGTACATTTTAGTTTAACAGTATTTATCTTTGAGTAAAAAGTTTACAACTTTTAAAATGTTTAAGTTCTTCAATTGCAATGCAACACTTTGCATACTTTTATTTTATTTTATAAAAGTCCACTCTCAAGTACGCAGTTCTTTTTTTTATACTGAGAGTAAACTTGTAGGTGTACATTATACTTAGAGTTTAGCATTGATATATTATTTGTATTTTTGTATCGTGTTTATTAGATGTGTTATTTATGATTATATATCATATATTGAACATTGAAGTTTATAAGGACCATGTAAAAATGTAATCAACAGAGCAAACCCAACTACACAAGTCTTATATTTCATGATATTTTTATTTTTATTTTATATCTAATTTAAAAGCCCGGTGAAAAGTGCACTTAAATCTATTTCACGCACTCATTTGTACTTAATATACAAAAATATATATATTTCTTAATAGACAAATTAGTCTTTACTTTTTAAGATCAACTTAAGAAGATCTAAGTTTACACAACTGTGCTATTTTGAGACAGCATGAATACATAGACTATGTTTTTAGTATATTAAGTGCAACTTTAATGTGTTGAAATAGAGCACATTAAGTATGGAAGTGTACAAAGTTTAGTTAAAGGAACAGTTCAACCAAAAATTAAAATTCCTTCATCATTTACTCACCCTCGAATTGTTCCAAATCTATATAAAATTCTTTGTTCTGATGAGCACAGAAAAAGATATTTGGAAGAATGGGCTTTTAATCAAACAGTTCTTGGCTCCAACTGACTATCAAAGTAGAAAAAAAAATGTTGTACATTTCTTTTTACTGTAAATTTTTCTTTTTAAATGTTTGTAAGTAAACAGTTTGGTTACAAGAAATCTTCCAAATATATTTCTCTGTGTTAAACAGAACCAATAAATGTATACAGATTTTGAGTAAATTATGACCGAGTTTTTAAATTTAGGTGCATTGTCCCTTTCAATAAAGTGCATTTTAGAGAACCATTTTTTGGAATGCTTCAAGTACAGTATATGCCAACTACAGTATACTTAGACATTTCTGTCAGTATAAGTCAAGTATACTGTAATTTAATTTTAGAGATATTTATGAGAAGTACATACCAAGTAGACTAAAAGTATTCAATAAATATGCCCTTATTTTTTGTCGGGGCACCACGAAAAACCATGGGTTTGATCCCTATAAAACAAACATACTGATAAAACAAATTCACCGTAGTCCGCATCTAAAAAACATCCATAAATGTAAACAGTATTATAGTCAACATTTAGTTTGAATACATGACCTGCATTTGATACACAAAACCTCCAGAGTCTTTGTTACATTTGAGTTGTACAGCCAACATATGAAAGAGACGAAAATATAATAAAATAGTGTACCTGACATGTTCTCTTCTTATTTACCGGAGTGTCATTACTGTGATACTCAGAGTGGTACTTATGTTGATAACGCAAGCGTACTGCCATACGAACCAAACAACACAATGAGAAAGAGACCTGCGTGGGCAGACAAAGTGTGGGAGTAATGGAACTTGGGTTCAAACCAAGCAATCGCACCTAGTGCGAAAACAACCTTGGAGAATGAACGAAAATGAAGATGGCAAGAGGGTAAAGCACTGAGATGCTCACTAAACCTGAGAGCAGAGGAAACACGCTCTGCTTTAAAGCTTATACCTCATATGTCTCTGGTCTTTGACTGTGAACCACTTTACTATCTCAATGTGGGTCTGTCAGCTTTACCTCCGAGGCAAAATAAATGCTTAGCTGTCTCACGCCATGAAGACTTTGACACAGGGAAGTCTGCGCTTTCCAGTGGCGTGCTGGGTTGTGTTGACCAACGAAGTAAAAAAGCACAACAGACTGTGGTAAGAAGTCATAAGATGTGAGATTATGAGTCCCCCCTCAGTTTTTACTAAAGGATAAACAGGTGCCAAAATCTAGTGGACTGGTGGATGACATCACCACCTCGTTGCTTGGCGTTTCCAAACAGTCCTTCACAAATCTCTTTATCTTAGACAACTCTAGGAAATCCATAGTGAGAAATCTGAGAATTTTTACGCCCGAGTATAAATGTCTAATACTGTGTGGTACTTGGTAATGAAAACACCTTCAATGTTTGGAGTTGGTGATGAGAGCCACGTGGTCCAAAAACTGGATACTACCCAACTTAAAGGGACAGTTCACACATTAATAAAAATTCTGTCATCTGACACTCGAGTTGTTGCAAATCTGTATACATTTCTATGTTCCGATGAACACTGAGCAAGATATGATATTAGATATTGTTTGTTTGCCAATAATTACAAGGGTTTCACCACGGTTAAGGCAACAAAAAAGCCTACATTCATTTCAGATGTTTTTGTTTATTTCCATCTCTGGTTGTCGTCATTTCTGATTTACTTACGGGCGAAAAGGTTCAGAGTAACAAACAGCCTCTGTCCATGTCTGAGAAACAAGAGCAGCTTGGACGCCAGTAGGGACGCTGCGTTCATCCGTTGCCAACAACAGACATGCTGGGAGTAAACGCGTCCACCTGCCATTCATTTCTCTTCTCTGGGAGTAAGACGGCCACATGGAGGCTCTGCTATACGCAGCCTGCGCTGCCCGGCAAAGCCAAGACCGATCACTTGCCACGATGCCAAAATACAACTGATAGTGACGCATTAGTGAGCACAACCGGCTGGTATGACGATTGTGCCAGCCACAGTGATGAAGTCCCTAAACACACGCAGTAGACATGGAAGAGTACGTGGAGATGCATATTTTGGAAAAATTATTTTGAAGGGATTTTTCCCTCAAAATTAAAATGATGTCCTTGTTTATTCGCTCTGTTGTCATTTCAAACCTGTATGACTTTCTTTCTTCCGTAGAACATAAAAGAAGACATTTTACATTTATTCGTTTGGCAGACACTTTTAAAGGGACTTACAAGTAGGAGAGCATATAAACATTTTGTCAATCCGCTAAACAGTACTGGTAGTTTACAAGGCCATGCTTCTAGGAGGATTAAAGGAGTTAGCAAAGGAGAGACAGTTTTTATACAGACAGACAGACAGTTGCTAGTTAGTCAAATAGATGTGGAACAGGTATGTTTTGAGCTGTTTTTTGAATGTTGTGAATGATGCTGCAGTTCATAGGGAGGCTGGCAGTTCATTCCACCACAGGGGAACCGAATGAGTAAAGGTTTTTGTAGTGATTTGGTGCCTCTCATGGAACAACCAGGCATCGCTCATTTTCAGACCGAAGATGACGGGAGGTAATGTAGACCTGGATTAATGAGTAAATGTAAATGAGACAATTTGCCTTTATCGTTCTGAAGGCCAGTGTCAGAGATTTAAACTTGAAAAATGTTGGTAACCAAACAGCGACAGCACCTATTTACTTCTATGGACACAAACCATTGCATGTTAATGGGTGCCGGTAAACAACATTCTTCAAATTATCTTATTTTCTGTTCTCCTTAAGAAAGAAAGCCATAAAGGTTTCAAATGACAAGAGGGTGAGTAAATGATGACATAATTGTCATTTTTGGGTGAACTATAACTTTAAGACAGAAGTTAATATACATTTATACATTTGTAAACGGTTTAACTAAATATACAAGAATTTAATTTATTATTTAATTTCATTTATTATTTCATTTCATTTTTTATTTTATATATTGTATGTAATAGGCACCAGTGAATTACACATAATTACAAAGAATTGCAAAATTGCATTTGAAATTTCTTCTTTAATTTCTTGGGAAAATTGGTTGAGATTGACCTTGTGAGACAATTGACTTTTGTCTTGATGTATTCTTAAATAAAATATGTCATTCCAAATTAACATTTGATGTGTACTATATGATTCCAATTCCCCCTGTAATTCAAGCCCTGGAATTATAATTAAGAAAAACCATAAAATTGTATGAAAATACCACGTATACAGTGATATATTTCAAAGTGCCATCCCATTACCCTCTGATACGATCATTGTACACCAACATATTTTGGGCTGGGATAAAGAAGACCATACAATCAGAGAAGCCTGGATCGTTATTTCTTCTGTCAAGCCTCAAAAACATGGTGATCTCATCCGTGCCAACTCGGTAGGGCTTGTGCTGTCCAACCATCTGTGGGTGCACTACATGCCCAAATTGTATCCAGCCCTGCCAGACCCTGTTACCCAGCGCCATGCTGTCATCTCACTATGAATGTGGGCAGAGTCTAGGAAATCCCTGCCCAGTGCATTACTGAATCACTGATGCAACCCGATTAATCACATGTCTATTACAAAACAGCGCACGGCTAGATTGCTCATCAACAACGCTGACATTATGACAAACACTGGGGATTATACTTACAGGAACATAATTAGATTAGAAATAGCAAATACATTTACTTATTTTGCAGATGCTTTCAAAACGTGCAGTACAAGGCATTCATCAGTTCTGTATGTGTGTTCTCTGGAAATCAATTACTTTGCTGATGCTATGCCATGGTTTACTATTTGGACTTCAGAAAATCTAGTGCATACAACCATAATATACAACCTTTGATACATTTTGCTCATTACAAAAGAAAATGAACATTCGTTATTCCTATCTGTTTCGAAAATGTCTGACATTTAATAATTGATAGCTTCATCCTAAAAATGTAACCTTCATATTAAAATATATATCATTATAATATAAGTACATTTGCGTTATCTTCTATACATTATGTGATACCTTGGTATTTATAATAGAATTATAATACAATTTAATTTAGAATTTAAATACAGCTAAAACTATCGTTTTGCTAATGTTTGAACATAAATTACAAATTTAAGTAAATATTTGTTATATTATATACCTCACATCCAATTTGAATGCATTTAAAATCATTCAAAACCTCTTTCTTCCATTAATACGCATCATCGCATTATGACATCATTCCGCACTTTGGCTTCTCATCAAAATCTAGGCCGTGAGATGAACTCCATTGATTATTTTAAAGTAGTATGGAGAGAATGAGTATGACACACTCCAACTTTCTGTTTTGTCAACATTATGGTCAACATATTGAGCAAAGTTGAGTGGGTTTTTAAAGTCCCAGTGAACCACAAGTCGCGATCATTTTATTTTGATGCATTTCCGCTGAAATTGAATTTCGAATGTGAAAATTAGTGGCCGTGGCTTTTGTCTTTCTCTGCGATTTGATTGGATGTATAAAAGCAGCTGTTGCATTTTGAAATGGAATTTCAGACTGACAGTTGAAGGGGAGGAGTTAATGGATGCTCCGCCCAAGCCGTCTAACATACATCATTTAAGATGGATGGTCACTTCAGGACAGAAGTGCATATTCAGATTATAACAGAAGATAATGAGGGGACACGAATTTTAAAATGAGAATGACCCCAATTGATAAACTATTTACAATAAACGCTGCATTATTTGAGGTGACATTGTAATATCGTGTCCCCGTTTTTAGATAAAATAAATATTTTATTTCACTGGGACCTTAAGTAGTTGAGTAACTGTCAAGACAGCTCACTTGAGTTTGGAACAAAGCCATAGTCTTCGGTGAAATAATAGCTCCTCGGGAGTTACTATAGATGCTAATGACTAAAGCATGTGAGAACTGTCAGTCATTATTCCGTTAATCAGAGTTGCGATAGCTATGTGCTAATTAAAGAGAAATCATGCTTGTGGTCTCTCTCAGAGGAACAAGCTAATGAAGGAAGTGACACGTCCATGAGCAGAGGACAGTCCGACTCTGAGCTCTTACTGTGTCACTGCTGAACCTGTCAATCATTCAGATCTCTTGTAGTTAACAGCTGTGTGTCGAGATTTAGCTGTGGTCCATAAATGTGTTTTAAAACATATCTATTTATAACTATTTTACAACGTGGCCAATTTTGTCTTATTCGTATGAATTTATGCGATCTAATTTGTACATTAAAGTATGATTTTCTTTTGCACCAATAGCGTTAGGGGCGAGGCTTCAGTATTGTTTTTCTGTAAAAGTAATCGTACATTTTATACATTTTACGTACATAAAATAAAAATAAAATATTCATAAATACAGTATTAGGCTATTGTACATGAAAAACTAGACAGAATTTATTTCAATGTCTGAGCATAAAAACATACTTATATGCATAGTTAAACTATACAGAATGAACATTTATTAACAAATGCTTTGTTTTACAGAATTTTTGTTAAAAAATTAATTGAAGTATTTTTGAAATGCAGTAAAAATTTAGTTAATGTGTTTTAAATGTGTTTTAAACATATCTATTTATAACTATTTTACAACGTGGCCAATTTTGTCTCATTCGTATGAATTTATGCGATCTAATTCGTACATTAAAGTATGATTTTCTTTTGCGCCAATAGTGTTAGGGGCGGGGCTTCAGATTTTTTTTTCTGTAAAAATAATCATAAATTTTTGTACGATTCACAAAATACAAAGTCATACAGTACAAATAAGCCACCTTGTGAAATTGTTACTAATTCCTGTAGATCAGGTAGGACTTTGGGAAAATTCTCAGAATTTTATTAGTTGCATTTTACATTTTGCTACACTCTTTTCTTATACCGTAGATTCAATTTTGGTTAAAAATAAATACAAATTAGCTATGGAGTCTTCTTAATTTAACGTGTTTACTTCAAGCTGATTTTGTTTTACTGTCAAAGTTTGAAGTAACTCATGAAATGTAATATTTTGAACCCAGTTGCAAATACGGCAAAAATATAACCTAATAATTTGTTTAGAAAGCCATTTATTTGCAATATTTTTTCAATATTAAGGAGTGAGTGAACAGTTAAATTTGAATGAGTATTACACTGAGATCACCATTCTGCAATTTCATGCTATTTCTAAACTGAGAGAGATGAGAGACATGGCTCACTTCTATTGCTTCCGGGGCTGCCATGCAGTACAAATGATGTAGAATAAAGCCTTTTCGTTCCCCTCAACAGCACATAAGCCCGCTGACATGCAACAGATGATCCAAAGGAGTAAGCAAACTCCATTGTGTGAAATCCCAAAACTGCTCAGAGAATATGCTTCATAATGGAAAGCCACAGACGTGAGATCTCAGTTTTTATCTTAGACTCTCACTCTTTATATCACTCACATATTATAGGACATGAATCTGTTATGTGTGAGGATTGATGTCTTTCAGTCTCTTTCACAACATATTGAATTGGACATAAGTATAATCTATGAGGGCGCATGTGTACAGTGCCAAAGGCGGTGGGAAAATAACAGCACGGGTGTACATGGGGTATAGCTGTGAATGAATGAGTTTGCAACTGAAATTGTGTTAATTAGACACTAACTCAATGGGGAACGATGACATTGAGTGGCAAAACAAACAGGATCCCACTGCAGCTGGGGCTCATTTTAAAGTATCTTTGCATACATGAAAACAAGATGGATGGCACTACAAATAGGTAAATATTTTAAAGGCAAAATCAAGGATCAAACTACATTTAAATCAGAATATATAGTCCAATATTTATGTTTTTTATTTCTTTAATTAGGATTGTTAATAACGTTCACTATAAAAAATCAATTATATGAATATTATTATTATTATGTTTATAGTAAAACTTTACAATAAGATGCTATTAGTTAACATTACTAAATGCATAAATTAGCGTTAGCTAATAACGAATAATTTAGTTTATCAGCATTTATTAATCCTTGTTAATGTTAGTTCATGTTAAAACAGTAATTCATTTTAGTTCATAGTGCATTAACTAATGTTAACAGTGACAACTTTTGATTTTAGTAATGTATTAGTTAATGCTTAAATAACATGAATTAATATTAATAAATGCTTAAGACATATTGTTTATTGTTAGTTTATCTTAGCTAATGCATAAACTAATTGATAACAAATAGCAACTTAATGTAAAGTGTTAACACATTGATAATTATATTTCAAGATTTGCTATTATATATTCTGACATCTTGTGCATTCAGATTTTTATCAATATATTCAGATTTCTTTAATGATTTATGTTTGAGCACCAATAATCTAATTAATTATTGTAAAAATGATAAAAAAAATGTAGTTAAACAGGCAATCTATAACTTTACTTGGTACAAAAAAAGTAAAAACTGTTTTTGACCAAGTACATTTTGCAGGTAATGTCATTTGACTTCAACTCGCGTTAAGTATGTAATTTAATCTGCAGTTTTTTGTTTCATACAGGAATGGCGAAACAGATACAGAAGTGCAGTTTTAATTCTGTTGTCTTAATTCCGCCATTCAAGGTTCTCAAACGTCTAGTCAGTTTATATAAGGCTGCATCAAAGAAATCCGTGAAGTAGCTAAACTGCTCTGACTATGGCTTGTGATTTACATATGAATAAATTTGACGGTGAATCCACAGAGACTTTGCCAGTGCTGTTAAATGAAGTCATATTATCAAGTTTGCTGACTAAAGGAAGAGCGGGTCTCTAGAGCATTAGTTTTAAGACATCAGCAGTCGAGGTGGCCCTGATACAGTTCTGCCTGCGGGTGACAAAAAGACCATTTCTTTTTCATTAGCCAGCTAGCTTCCCCACGGGCGTTAACACAGGAGGGAAATAAATATATAAACACCCACTCGAAAGAAATTAAACTCGGTAACACTTGTACTGCATAATGTAACACAATTTTCATTACGCACGCAAAAATCGCTACTTGAGGTTTGTGTCACATTGTTTTTGGAATTGTAAATAATGTTTTTGTTATGGATTAACTAAATAATTATTATTTTGAAGCTTTACAAAATTCAGGCAATTTAAAATTTTGAATGAACTGCAATGCATTCTGGGATTGTCTTATCCATTGAATTTATGCAGAACAAGGTATCTTACTATTTTTAACAGCCTTCGTGCATTTCAGGAGCATTTCAATGTCATTTTAAAATGCTACACTGGGCAAACCACTAGGTTTTGAAATGACTGAGGCTGAGAGCTCATTTGCACAGCTATTAAATTCTAGCATTGCAGTGAAAGATTCCTTACAAAAGTGTAGACAGGAAAATATGAGGTAATAATACACATCTATTCAAAAGCAGCATTCTAATTCCACATCACAAGAGCTCTGTAAAGGCTGTCATTACAGAGAGGATACACCCCCCCCTCAAAACCCCTCATCTTACCCCCATAGGTCATGAAACTTCATGATATCCAGTTGACATTTACACATAATATCACTGTGGATTTTTCCAACATGTGAGGATGAGGTGCTGTTTGAATCAGCAAGTTTACAACTCTGTTTCAATTGGGTTTCAAAACTCAAAGATATGCCAAATTTAAAGGAGGCATGAATTACAATCACAATTTTAACCTGAGCTTTTGTTATATAAAAGGGAAGTGTAATTACGCGGACATCATGTAAGGGTCAGAAATGCAAACGCCCTTGTCACTGAGATTACATTTGTTATTGACACCAGGCCCAGCGAACGGCAGGTTTTGGAATGCACCTATCTATGATGACATTGATAGGTTGAACACCACCTGCATAGAAAAATATTAACGACTCCTTCTCTGGCCCTCCCCACTGGTTCGCGCATGACAGAACTAGTGGCGCAGAACCAGATAGAGCGAGCAAGCCATAAACAAACTTGTCGTTGAAGATGTCTAAATATTGTGCTATCTGTCATGGTTCTGCCTATCTTGTTTGGCTTATTCTTGGTCTTGAGGCAGAACCAGTACAGAATTCCCTGTTTCATGTGGGGAGAGACATTTTGGAACTTTTGGCCTCCCATACTCTCCCCGAGTCTCGTCTGTGTTTCCCGCCCTTTCCGTCTCATTAGCTTCCCCTTAGTGTTTCATCTGTTTCACCTGTCCCTTATTAATTATCCTGTCGTGGTCTCCCTATAAGAGTCCTCTTGTTTCATTGTCTTGTGCGGTTCATTGCGTGTGTTCTTGTTTGTAAGAAGTCCTTCGTACATGTTAGCCGTTTCATGCCTGTTCCTGTTCCCAGTCATTGTAAGTGTCAGTTCAGTGTTTATCAAGTCTTTGTTTTTTTTTGTATCCAGTTTAGTTAGTCTAGTTCCTGTGTCCTTTTGTTAAACGTACCCTGTTCTGTTTTCCCCCTCGTGGGTTTTTGTTTTATCCTTTTGAATATATTGTTTATTAAATATCTTGTTACCCCCTACCTCCTTGTCTCCTGCTGCCTGCAATTGGGTTCTCCTGCCTTGTCTCCCTGAGTGTTCATGACAGCTATCCCTCGTTGTGGAAGAATACAGTCGCTGCATAACCTTCCTTCGTATTTCAATATTAGGAATGCGGGTTCAACGTTTATTTTAAAAGATGTTCCAGCTCATGTGGGAAAAACATGGAGCGTGTGTTTGTTTAATTTCTCAGAGGATTCTTTCGTGAACAAGGCACAGGTCTACACTGAATTTGTGGAGAGTTTAAAATTAAAAAGCAGTGCTGTACCTTCAATGTTGGATCCGATAGGAATCAGCAGCAATCTTATGTGAGTAAAACATTTTTGTACTATGTGTCAATATTTCTTAGTTAGAGATCGCTTGATGTGCCCTTAGCACTATTTGTATGAGATTAGTATTACCTGGGGACCTCTAGTCATTTGTAAATATTGCAGATGTTGTCTGTGATCTTAAGCCCGTGCGAATCGCCATCTCTGTGATTTGGTGGGCTCGTATATCATTTTTCAGTTTGTGAATAATGGAGGCTGCTTGGTGTTTTTGGTATTATTTCGGGTGCTGGGTGATATCCATAAGTTACCGGGAGTCTCCCGTTTGATTATTTATCATGGAAACTCTTGTAACATTTGAGACCCACGATCGCGGTGAGCTTTTGTCCGGTTCTGGATCACGGGTCTCAAATGCCGGCAGGTACGTTCATATATCATTAAACGCAATACAAGTATAAGCTGTACAAACTATATGCAAAGTCTTGCCATCACATCCGGGAAATAAGTCAGTAAATTTGAGCAAAATCATCCCGTGCGAATGCGTCACATGAAATATGGATGTGGGGTGGTCATTTATAAATCACAGGAGGTCTCCAGATAATACAAATGCCCTATGAAAACTGTGAATGGTGCTAATGTGTAACCAAACGTTACGTCTCGAACCACATTCACAGAAGGCTCCAACTACGCAAACTACTATCCAATCAAAGTGGTGTGGGTTTAATTCCAAGCAACCCCATTAAAACCGAGCATTTGCAGAGCTGGCCTCAAAACCTGGTTAGAAAATATCCTATTACTTCTTTCTTTTGATGTTTTTGGATGTAAAAACCATGCAAACGTCATAAGAAGACTACATATAACAGTATAAACAATAAACAAGCACAGTTCATCAGACCTTTAAGTTAACCAGGAGGAACAATCTTAATAAAATGCTAGTGCTAACCTTAAACATTCTGTCTTCTTTACCCTATCTGTCTTGTGACAAACTGTTATGATATTTCAATGACATTTGAATTTTGCACTAATATATAATTATTTTGTTTTTGGTTTCACAAAGTTAAAAACATTACTTTTTTCACACAAACCTGTTGTTGTGCCTTAGAAGACATTTGTTAACCCGCTTTTATGACTTCTATTAGGCTTTTTTGGAGATTTGATATTCTGAATCCTAAAAAGGAAGATAGAACGATGCTAATATTTAACTGGGATGGCAGTATATGGATTATACCAACATTGCATTTATGTAATATATATATATTTCCAGATATAGACTATTATCAAAATGTCTCCCTTGTACAATTTTCAAACAAATGGTTCATATATATTATAATGTGTAATACCAGCTGATATTATATGTAATTCTGAAAAATAAACAAATAAATGTAAAAATTGCCATGAACAAGTGTCATTCAAAGATTTAATGACAGGTAAACTTTGGCTAATTTAGTCAATAGTTCCTACTCATGAGCGCTCATTGTATTAAAGGGGTCATATGACATGGCTAAAATTAATATTATTGTTTGTTTTAGATGTAATGCTATGATTGGGTAGTGATTGGTCGAGTACTGAAAGCGTGTGACAGAAGTGTGATGCCTCTTGCAATATTTGGAACATCAGGTTCCAAAGTAATTGTACTGACAGGTACGCCCACCTTATTTGCGTACACATTTGGCCGGTCTTAGTCAGATTTGTGGGGGTGTGGTTACACGAGGCGTTTCAGACAGGACTGGGTGAGCATTCGGTTTTAGTTAGAATGCATCTTTTGTTTCGACACTTACATTTTTGTGATTTTACACGTCTAATACATACATGGGCAACTTATAACACACCAAAGACACAGAAAAACACGTGTTCGCTCTGACCTCTTTCACCTTGTACTTTGCGAACAAAGTTTGTTTCCAGGCAGCAAGACAAAAAAACATTATGCATATGCCAGCCAATAAGAGCAGAGCTTGCCAGATCGACAAAGCGCTAGCCAGTTTTGGTTTTGCGTGCACTAAGCATCAGACAGTCAGTGGGTGGCCGCTCAAGAGCCATCTGAGCTGAGACTGCTACATGAGACATTTTTATTTTTGTCCAACATACAATTTGGCCTCAATGCTTTTCCCTTTCATTTTTGATGTGTTTTTATGTGTCTTCAGAGGTTTCGCAATGATCTATAATGACACGGGTCACCTTGCTCTGACAGTAATCCGCAATGGTTTCACCTCAGGTCTACCGTGTTCCTAACTTAGAGCAGGAGAGGAGTGCCGATATGAGAAAAAAAATATTAATTTAGAGTAACCCTCTGCGCCCTTCCTCATTTTCAAGGCAATTTGGATGATTTCATAATAAGTCGATTAATCCAGAGAGAGGTGGGAGCTTGTTTCAGCATTTCTCACAGTAATTCTTTTGAAGAGAGAGGTTAGTGTTTAAATTTCGGACATCAATTAGTCAACTTTCATTCCAAACCTGTATGACTTTCTTTCTTCTACAGAACACAAGAGAAGATATTTGAAAGAATGGCGATAATCAAACAACACTGGACCCCATTGACATCCATTCTCTGGACACAAAACCAGTAAGACATTTCTCAAGATATCATGTTTGTGTGTTTCACAGAAGAATTATATACATGTTTTCATGACATAAAGTGATTAAATGATGACAGATTTTTGGGGGCAGATCGGTTAATATTTAGTTGTTACCAAATAGCAAATATCATAGTAAACTATGGAAATCACTGTAAAACCATGATTAAATTGGGGCTACTATGCTTTACTACAGATAAAACCCTGAAAGTATTTTTACTGGGTAATTTTGATAGTTATCTTGTTTTTCACCAATTTATGCAAAACAACTAAATTGATGTTTTCCCTCGTGATTGCTTTGCTATATAATGTGCACATATATTTAAACGCTGTTCTGTACTCTCCCAGGAACATAAAGGATTCCATCACAGGTGTATGCAACACATACAAATACGCCAAGGGCGATGTTTAGCTGTGTATCAATTTCCAACTGGAAACTAAACAGACGATCACTAAAACATCTCAAGAGGCAAGCTTGAAGCAAAAATACAACAAATCATTCCAAGTTAGTACGTATTTTACTTTCTTTTCCCCCAAAAGATGCGAGTAACATCGCAAACATCACACACACACCGATAAACAAATAACACTCAAGGGCAACATGACTTACGGACCAAGACTAATTAACTCCCTTTTCCAAACAAATTACTGTTTAGGAATTGCTACATCTGGGATCTGGCTGGAAAGCAAAGAGGGGACGACCGCGGCAAAGAGTGATGCGACAGCCTGCCAGGGAATTATGGATGCAAATGGGAGTGACGCGCAGCTGCCAAAGCAACATACAGAAATAGACGTGGCATCCGTGAGCCAAATTCATAGTGCGAACGAGGCAGCGGCAGACCTGCATTTGGTGAAAACGCTGATGCTCATGCCCTTTATCAGGCACTTATTGTGGCTTCCCGCTAAGCACACCTATGGAAAATTGTGAATAATCTGGACTGGTTTTATAGTTTTATAGTCAACATTATCCATTTAACTTCTTTATTTAAAAGTCCAATGTGTAATTTTTAGATGATCTATAGAGCTTGTTAATCAACGGAATTTGGCTGCATTGATTGTTTCGCCATCTTGGTTGTGTTCAATGCGTTTTGTTTTTCTTGTTTCATTAGGAAATATAACTATGGTAGGTCGGTCTTGTGTGTTAAAAACTCCAATAGCATTACGGAGAGTCGTTCAGGAAAATCCCATGGATCTTTCACTTTCACTTTCGATTTCACAATACATTAAACAAAACAAGTAACGCTAAAAAACAAAACAATAATTGCAGTGGAGTATTATCCTGCCAAGATGGCGGCGCCACTGCAACATCCAACATAGGGCCTGACGTCAGCTTCACATTCTTTATAGACAGAAATGCAATATAATAAAGATAACTATGTGTGAAGAGGTGTATAAAGACCCTCCATGATGAAGCGTTATGTCTTTATGACCTTAGAATGAGCTACAGTATTTTGATCTACATACACCACGTGTCCCCATACATAGAATTGGCCATGTTTTTTCTACACTAGCCCTAAATGGACAAACTGCTCTGAGCACGTTTCAAAATACGTCATCTCCTTTGGCAAAGAAGCGAAAACATGATGACATCTTAGTGCTGTGTCAGCCTCCATAGTGGTTTAAATGGGAGGGGTGGAGTGAGCCGTTGATTGCAGTTTACAACCTCACCTCTAGATGCCACTAAATTTCATACACCATACTTTTAAGTACACATTCACGTATGTACAAATGTTTTGAGGACGCACATCTACACTAAATAAACTACAGAAAACACAGAATACTCCATGTAGCAAAAGACCAACCATTACTTAAGACAGAACCCCTTCCCCCCAAAAAACAGGGACAATAAGTAGATTAGACCTTGCCTCAACAGGGACCGTCAGTCCATTTCGGCTCCGTGTGAGTGTGCATTAAGACGGAGGATATGAGAGCGAGAAACCACGCGCATTTGCATCTTAAAACACAATAGTGACTGCGCATGCATAATGCTGCTGAGCAGATGGAGATGAGCCCGCGCGCTCCGAGAGATTATGTTTTTTCAAAAACCCAGAGAAAATGTCAGGTCGTAATGAATAAACAGAGAGCGGGGCGACATTATAAAAAACACAGATTTCCATCTAGACTCTAATCTTGTCGCAATACTTCGTTCGCGGGCCCGGACAATGGACGTGTACCAAATTACAACGTGTGTGGAGATCAAAACAGCACAAAACATATTGTGGGTTGCCGGCACTCAATAATTCTAGGTTTACATGTCTAGTGTGAAACTTTTAGGATTTTAGCATCTCGGTTTAACCTTGGTTAGCAGGGAACCCCAGAGACATCATCATCCAGTCAGCTGCACCAGCAGGAGCACGTTCTGTCCTCCAAAACGCTCCCTTAGGAACCTCCGAAACGCTCCCCAACCTATTCCCGACTCCCAGTGGCGTGCGCTCGACTATCAGGATTGCTGGGAAGAGCGGAGAAGTGCCCTCCAAGCATAATTACTGTGGGTCTCACTCGATAGGCTTATCTTTGAATTAGTTGTAATTGTGAGAACTGTGATAAGCCAAAACTGCGAGGAAGGCAAAGAATGGAAATGTGAGCAGAGTTCTTTGTGTGCATAGCTAACGGCTGTTATTAGCATAATGGACACATTCAGCTGAGAAAGAAGTGCAGTATGGGTGTTTTAAGAGGTCACGGCTGGATATCTTTATTATGGGGTGACGGTTTCCAGAGCTTGAAGCTCAGGGATAAGGGAGAAAAAGATACAGTCACGTTTTTTTTCTTAAAGGGACAGTTCACCCAAAAATGAATTTCTTTTTTAATTCTTTTGAAAAAAAATTCCACCCTCATGTCTTTGCAAACCTGTATGACTTCCTTACTTCTGCAGAACTCAAAAGAAGATATTTAGAAGAATGTTGGTAACCAAACAACACTAATTTCCATTGTATAAACTCAAAACCCTCATACATTCCTTAAAATATTTTCTTTTGTATTCCACAGAAAAAGAAAGTCAAATAAAGGTTTTATTTTTAAACGGTGAATTAATGATGACTGAATGTCTATTTTTGGTTGAAATAAAGGAAACCCATGTATAACTGTAAAATATAAAGGCAGTTTTAATTTAAATGTATATGTATGCATGTATATATATATATATTTGTGTGTGTTAATTTTTTTCAATGAAAACTGTCATTATTTTATTTTATATATTTAATATTATTTTATAGGGGGGCACGGTGGCTTAGTGGTTAGCACGTTCGCCTCACACCTCCAGGGTTGGGGGTTCGATTCCCGCTTCTGACCTGTGTGTGTGGAGTTTGCATGTTCTCCCCGTGCCTCGGGGGTTTCCTCCGGGTACTCCGGTTTCCTCCCCTGGTCCAAAGACATGCATGGTAGGTTGATTGGCATCTCTGGAAAAATTGTCCGTAGGGTGTGAGTGAGTGAGTGAATGAGTGCGTGAGTGAGTGAGTGAATGAGTGCGTGAGTGAATGAGTGAATGAGTGAATGAGTGCGTGAGTGAATGAGTGAGTGTGTGTGTGTGCGATGGGTTGGCACTCCATCCAGGGTGTATCCTGCCTTGATGCCCGATGACTCCTGAGATAGGCGCAGGCTCCCCGTGACCCGAGGTAGTTCGGATAAGCGGTAGAAAATGGATGGATGGATATTATTTTATTTCATTCATTAATAATTTGCCATTTTTATTTATAAATAAATAATTTATAGAAATACATTTTATATACAAATTTATATTATTAATGTATATAAATAAGAATGATTATAGGTAGGTAGGGATGGACGGACGGACAGACAGACAGATGGGAACATCTGCGTAAACTTTGTGTTTCACAAAAGGTTCTTTGTAGTAGAAACTGCACTTTAAGACTGCAGTGTGTATTGAGTCTATGGTATCTTAGTTTACACCAGTGTGGGAGTTTTGAACAAGGGCGCTGGGAAATGTGTATGTATTTGTGTGTGTCCACAAGCCCTCACAATGGGCTTCGGTCTGCAGGGGCCCCGCAGGTGAACTGATGAAAATGTTTGATGTCGGCTCAGAGCCGCTACGATTAACACAGTCAGGGTTTCCGTATCGGAGAAGCGCAGCGATTATACTTCAAACACGCACCCACACACAAATCTATGAGTAAATACAGGTGTTCATGGGTCTATAAACCAGTTTGTGTACACTGAGAATTGTGGCATTGGGGTCACATTTTAAGAGCTTTCTCCTCTACGCGAGGATAGAAAAACAATAGCATGCAGATTTTGTCATGTTCCTTCATTAAATGATAAATATAGCATAACTTGTGCTCGGTCAAATGATCAACACCACATGTCTTGGGATGAAATATGAATGACAAATAGTCAAGAAACACAAAAACTATTAATATTTTAAGTTATTGATATTTCATCGTTATATTTCACACCCAGAGATTGTTTTGCTAACTAAGCTCAAAATATGCTTATTAAAACTAATTAAATTATCAAGGTTAACATTTTGCTTGAGAAGGCATTTATTATCTCAAAGTCATTGAATGAAAGATCTGCTCTGAAACATATATATATATTTCATATTTTTATATAGAAAATGAAGAAAGTAAGTCATACATGTGTTTTGGCATTGGAGGCTATGTTAATTGTGAAAGAAAGTTATGCTTAGGTAAACCGTTCCTTTAAGGTATTTGTAAAAATAATCAATGAATCGAGTAAGAGACCAGCAAATAGAAAGCATTTAAGAATAAATATTGCGAGGTGTCAGATGAGTTATTATTAAATGATTACTTGTTATTCTCAGTTTTTTTACCTTTGAGCAGCAGGGAGAAGCATATATCGTATGTCATTGCGGATAATTGTTATACAGGGAAAGAAAAATTAATTATCCACAGAGACTCATTAAGCTGTTAACTAGCTAATTATATAGAGTGTGACATAGATTTCCTTTCTAGACTTAAACACTTGATTCGGAATTAATGTTCTGAGATCTTGATGGATTGCAATGAGTGCAGATTTCATCTGCTTTATGATGATGACATTTACTTTCCAAAGATGAATGGAGAAGCACTTCATCTGGAGACTTAATATACAACAAATTGTTAATTTGCTTGTTTTAATTGAAAAAGAATCAAGGCATATTTATTTCCTGTGAGGTCATCCTCATCCAACTGAAAAAAGTACACCACATTTCCTGCTAAAACTTACATTTCTTTTTTTTCAGTCTCTTTTAACTGTAGTCCGATCGGCAATACCGTCTCCATGACTCCCACATTTGTGAATTATTAATTTAACCCTCATCAATCACTCACGCCGCCGCAATCTTTATGTATTAAGAACAATTATATTGAATTTAATTCAATCCAAACCCAAAGTTTTCAGGAATGGCCTTTAATGGAATTTTGATAAGCGATATGGCTTAATGAAATAGTCAGTAGGGGTTTATCTTTAAAGCATTGATTCATTCGAAGTCTGCATACTGTGTGTTCATACGAGTTTGTTTGTTGTTCATTACAAGGAATTGCTAATGAAGTCTCATGCCTTTCAGCAAATTGGCTTGATTTTCCTGTGATGTCTTATAGATCCCAGTCTCACCAGTAGCCACCCCTGCTGAGCATTCTGGAAATGCATCATGCATACACAGAATGTTAAAAAAACTAGCCATTATTTTTAATCATGAGTACTAGAAAAGGAATATGAGAAATGTCATGTGTCATGACTAATTATTTTCAAGACACAGGAGTAAAATGTCATGATGACTCTGATTGGCTGATCTTACCAGTGTCTGTCTAAAAAGAAGGCTAAAAAGAACAAGCTGAACAAAATAAACCAGACCCTCCAGCCTGATCTCAAAGCAATGTGTTACTATTTTACGAGGTGGCTAGTTTGTATGAATTTGTACGTTGTGAATCCTACAAAAATGTACAATTGCTAGAAAAAATTTATACTGAAGCCCTAACCGTGGCCCTAAACCTAATGTCAATGGCGCGAAAGCAAAACGTACTTAAATGTACGAATGAGATTGAACGTCACACCTGGGTAGGACACAGTGTGACAAGAAACACAATGCAATCACTTTTACTTGGATCAAATCATGAAACGGACCCTACTGCCCATTTCTAGTTTTACTGCACAAAAAAAGTGTTCAAATTCAGCATAAACCGAATGCTCAATCCATGTTATTTACTATTGCTGGCTGCGATGAAAGTCAAGTCAGTAGGTCAGCCGGGCATCCACACTACCGAAAAAAGTATGAATTACGTATTGAAAACCCACCCCGACGTTACATCCCAGCCAACATAGCAACATCCTCCAAGAACTCCGGAGAGACCCATCAGCAACGCCTCAGGGATGAAAACAATTAGCATGTCTAATTAGTGCTCTAATCACATTTCAACACGCTTCCCATTCATGTGATGGACTGAGGCTGCGTTACGAGAGGCTTTAGTTGAACGCCCACCTATAAAAGTATTTACTGCAGAGTACCAGATCCTGCCAGGCACCCGGTGTGGAAATAAATCTTTTGGAATGGACGGGGAAGGGAACATTACTCTACCGGGGCTTTCAGCCCTTCTCGATACTTACACTGCTTCCAGCAGTTCATTACAGAAAACCGATCGCTCAATAACGTTAGGTCAAGTCAATAAAGCTGAATGCATCCAAGTATTCTAAACGACAAAGAACCGGCACGTCCGTTTACGATTATTTCGTTGGCCCTGACTCTTTATTGCTGGAAATTAATGTCAATGGCTCTCCAAAACTCCTTGTGTTGAGAACCCAGGAAAAACTATGCGGGTATTCTAAAGCTAGCGAGTGTGTTTCTTGTCTCTGAAAAAGAAAAGGTGCCATTTTTCATTAAACTGATAAGCAGAAGAACAAGATGAAATTGACTGAGTCAAAGCCTGTTTTGAGAGCTGTAGAAACCATGACAGCAGACCCGCCGTGTGACGGTGACAAAAGAAATATTAGCATTGTAGAAAAGATAACCCTTGTTTTGAACAAGTGGGAAAATGAAGGCCACCCTTGTCTGTAAAGGTGCATGATATGTTGCTTGCTTTTCACGCTGCTGTGTCAAGACTCAAGATTGCTTTTTTATATTGTAGACTCAAAGTTTTACTTTTTCTAGTATGTATAAAAATGGTGGTAAAACTTTACATTAAGCTTCCCTTTATAAAGCATTTGTAAATGTGTTCATTAATGATTAATAAGTCATTCACAAATGCATTATAAAGCAGTTATAACTGCGGTAATAAAAAGGGATTCTAACGAAATACCTGCCAAACAGTGAGCCATTTTTTACTTGCAATGTTATAAATGCTTAATAAATGTATTTATTCATTATTTTTTGGAGACTGTAGGGTGTTATGTTTGTTTTTCTTATAGTTGTATTTTTTTATGTCACTTTTCAAACCATGTTGCTTACATGATACGATTCTGAATGTCTTACGGTGCCCTTCAGAATGTCTTCAGATTATGATGCTTATCCAAAGCAACATGGTTTGAAAAGTGACATAAGATATGAAATATAAAATAATATGAAAAGGCAACATAACACCCTACAGTCTCCTGTTGACAGCCTTTTTTGCAAACAATATCAAGATAATAATGAATCTGCTTTCGAGTCAAATAAATAATTAATAAATACATATATTAAGCATTTATAACATGCAAGTTAAAAATGGCTCACTATTTGGCAGGTATTTTCCTGTTGATTATTTATTATACATTTGTAAATGAGTTATTAATCATTAATGACCACATTTGTAAATGCTTTATGAAGGGAACCTTAATGTAAAGTGTTACCAAAATGTAACACTGCTTTACACTAGAATATTGGATATGAACTGATTAACACAAATATTATAGTAAAAAGCCCAACTATTTAAACCCTGATCACATAATGGTGGTTTCTTGACATTTCAACATTTTTTCAAGATTAATTGAGGTTGTAAAGTTTTATCAATTCAATGTTAATAATACTGATAGATCCATATTTGTAATATTGTTTCAATGATTGCGTGCTATCAGGACCGGTATGTCTGTAAGCTGTCTGCTAAAGAACTAGAAAAACTGTCTATATGAGATCTGACAGCAGACGTCTCAGAGGCGTATTGCAGATGAGCAAACAATCAAAAAATACATATATGTACTTCCAGATATAAATATAGACATTAAATAGACATCTCCCTATCAGGGAATTCAACATTTTTAACATTGTTACAATGGTTGCTTGCTATCAGGGAAGGTACGTCATGGAGATGTCTGCTAAAGATCTGGAAAACATCTGCTGTTTAAAAACATCTGATAAACATCTTAAATATGTCAGTTTTACGTACATTCTAAATCATAAACATCTTACAGACATCTTCTAGATGTCTACTGTATATGACATCTAAAAACAGATGTCTCAGAGATGTATCACAGATGAGCAAACAATCAACAAAATATGTCTTGCAGATATAAAGGTAGATATCAAATGTGTGCTATCAAGGTTGAATAGTCCAACAAATGAAATGTCTAATTAGTTTAACATACAAAACGAATAATCCCTGGACATCACTAATAAAAACATAACTATAAACTATTGAGGTGACAAATGATCAACAGGCAAGGTTGTGTACGATAGCCCATGCCATTAAGATCTTTATCAACCTTCTTTCATATGTATTGCGGCACCGAAGGCGAGTAACAGACTCCTTTTGTTCTACAGACTAAACCTGTCACCGGATGAACAAAGGACACCGTAGTTCTCTGAAGGTTTCCCCTGTATGCAAGTTGAGTAACCACATGGGTGAAACCCTTCGTCATCCTTCCTCGCTGACAGAGTTCCTGATCAATACGGCCCAGGAAGACAGTGGCTATTTAAAGATAGCATCTCCACGAGGGATAACAAAAGCGTGGTCCTCTCATACGCGCTCCCCTGCGAACTACATCAGTGTCAGATCTCAGTTCACCAGCCAGTGAGGGACAACTGCGCATTCAGGCAGTACAAATGTTGCCCTTGTGATATTTCACAGCCATTTCAAGTGCTCGTGTTTTTAAGGCTCAGAGGTCAGTTTGTTTGTGCTTGAGAGTGTGTGTGGCAATATGCCATCTGTATCTGTGCTAGCGTGTGACTCGGCCTGAGATTCCCTGCTGCGCTCCATTAAGCTACAGGCAAAGAGTGCGCGGCTACGCTGGAAAGCTACCCTCGCCTCATTTATTTACTCCACTCCTTAGAGTATATTTTGGAAGCGGTATAGATGCAAACTGAGCACAGTAAAGCCGTCAAAAGATTTGCCAACTCGCTTCAACAACCTTTCTTCGGTAGCGAAAGATACACCGCTACAATTGGCAAACTACTGTACATGTTCGAAAAACTAGTAGCCTGTATTTCCTGTAGCAAAATTGGTAGACCATGGTGTAACAGTGCATAGGTTGTGGGTTTGATTCCCAGGGAATTCATACAGACATATATCTCTAGATTTGCAAGTTGCGTTGGGTAGCTGTAGCTCAGTGGTTAGCACGGCGCTAGCAATGCAAAAGCTTTGGGTTCGATCCTAGGAATTGCACAAACCCAGATGCAAATGTATTGTTTAATGCAATGTTAGACGCTTTAGATAAGTGTCTGCAAAATGTTAATTTAAGTAAAAGTGTAATTAAAGAATGTAACCTAGGTCTCTTCTATGGTGGTCTAAAGCTAGAATTCAGAGATGGGTTTGATTCCCAGTTAGTCACTACCAACCGTTCTTTTATAAATCACCAATCCTGTACATTTTACAAATATTCTATTTTAAATAATACAATCTAATTAGGATTAAAACACTGTAAAAATGTTCAGGACTCATCAACTCATTATTTTATAGTAACTTATTGCATCTACGCTTTTCAATTGGTTCAATTAAAGTTCTGTTGCCAGAAGTGATAATTGACAATTTTGCCTATTGTGCCAATTGATAACTTAAGGCCGTGTGCAGACTTGACTTCTTCTTCGAAGCTGCTAGCGTCTGTTTTACATTATGATCCTACACTGTAAAAAATACATGTGAAATCTACAGGAATCCACTGTGTTCATGCACTGGCAATAACTGTATTAGGGCTCACAGTGAATTACTGTAGTTTCAATGAGAAATTACAATAGTGGTCAAGATATTGTGAAAATCACATTAAAGAGGATGTGCTGTACAAAGTCACAGTAATCAGTACTGTCCTGTAGAAAGTCACAACAAACAAGTACTATGTGAAATTTACAGTAATTCCCTGTATTCATGCACTTGAATTAAAGTATGGGGGTCACAGAGAATTAATGTATATTCAGTGAGAAATTACAATACTGATCAAATATTGTGAAAATCACATAAGAGGAAAGTGCTAGAAAAAACGACTTTGTTAACCTAACCAACACTGGCCTGTGGTTAATCACAACAATCAAGCATGAATGTTCATAGTTCTATATTATAAAGGGTTTAAATAATTAAAATAGATATTTTCCCAGTTCACAGGTATTACAGTTATTCTTGGAATTGAGAAACTTTTGTGTGATATTCAGGGCACCTCTGAAATGGGACATAATCCAAAACAAAGTATGATTATTCTTTAGAGGATACAAATGTCTTGCACAAGGTTTTAATAGCTTTTTTTTCTTTTGAGTCTAGCACAACTAGACATTAAACATTGAACTGTTTTATAACCTTCTGTGAATAGATACTTAAATATTTTTGTGAAAATAGACTTTTCTCAAATAAATAATTTATTGATTTGTCATGAGGTTTTGTGCACAAGCAGCAAAAATGCATGTCATTGACACAGGCTTATGATGTAGGCTACTGGTGGTTCTTAACTCCGTGGCTCGCGACGTCAACTTCCTGCAGCCTTGACCCTGATCAAACTCATCTGTTTGTAACTCCGTAGTTATGACTTAAACGTCATGCAGCGCTGAGCAAATCAAAATACATATAATATAGTTCCGTAACTATTACAATCGCTCTCGCGGTACTTTGATGCCACACGCCCTCCTGGAGCAGAGCCGCTGTCGCAGACGGCCAAAGACTATACATACCAAGAGCCAAAATTCAATAGAACGTTCCATTGTAACTCCAGCACCCTGCGATTTCCGCCGTTTCAGAGTGAAAATGACTCGTCTTTTTTTTCTTTCACGATAGCAATGTGACCTGCTTTGTAAAATATTGAAGCTGAAATCCAACCTGTATGATGATAAATCATGATGACAAAAACATTAGCTCGCTAGAAACCATTTAAGTTAAAAAGCATTTTCACCCCAAAATGGCGGCCGCACTGTTTCCCAAAAATACTCGAGTTTTGCCTCTTGGTATCTTTACTCTTTGGAGCCGCAGCACCTTTTGACGCGACCAAGTATTCCGATCTGCAGCCGCCTTCATTGTGATTGGAGTGTAGCTGCAGAGATTGCATAGTAGCGGTAATTTTCTTATGTTTTCTTTGGACTAAACTTTGTCACTTCATAACAGTAACAAAACAGTAGTAAGTCATTGACAGTGCAGGTGGAAGTTTTAACGTTAGGGTGTCATCGTGGTTTACACGTGTAGAGTTTCTGAGTTCAATGCAGCTTCGATTTCTGCATTTATTTGGCATATTAAAATGACAGAAATCTTTCAAACATCAGATTTCAGTGTGGGCATGCAGAATGTCCTGCTGCTATTCTGACAGGTTCCTTGTCAGGATTAATCCAGAGTCCAGCAAGTCTTGTGACAAGGTTCAGAGAAGCCAGAAAACTGGAAAGTCAGCACACCGAAAGAGGTCATACATGAACACACGTGTCATTTCCTTCATCAGGGTCTTCACAGAGTTTGACTGGCAAAATAACTAGATTGAGGTCAATGTTTAATAAATCTAAATATTTTATAAATGTATATATTATAATGTATTATTTGTTTTTCAGAAATCTTCATGTGGAACAACCCGTTCAGCTGTGAATTATTATTATTTTTCTTAATTATATTTTAGCATTTTGTTGTTTGTTTAGGAAATGTCTTCAAATTGTGTTTTACGTTAAAATAGAGACAAAGTATTTGTCAAACAGTGTGATCCACTTACTAATAAAGTGCTGGAACTCCATTGAATTTGTACCGTGTTTTTTTTCTAAATGATATTATTCTTACAGTCAGAAACTAGAAGTCGTAAAGATACCAAACCGGAATAAGGGATCTGTGATTCATTTTGGTTTTGGCTCTTGGTTCACTTTTAAGCAATCATCCTAAGAAAGTAAGTAAACTAAAACCTCATTAATAATTATATTTTTAAGTCGGGCTGTTTCCAAATCATCCACATTATCTGTAAAAAACACAGTTACTTACTGGCAGCCGTTGACAAGTAACTTACTGTAATAAACAATCACAGTTACTTACTGGCAGCCATTGACAAGTAACTTACTGTAATAAACAATCACAGTTACTTACTGGCAGCCGTTGACAAGTAACTTACTGTAATAAACAATCACAGTTACTTACTGGCAGCCATTGACAAGTAACTTACTGTAATAAACAATCACAGTTACTTACTGGCAGCCGTTGACAAGTAACTTACTGTTATAAACAATCACAGTTACTAACTGGCAGCCATTGACAAGTAACTTACTGTAATAAACAATCACAGTTACTTACTGGCAGCCATTGACAAGTAACTTACTGTAATAAACAATCACAGTTACTTACTGGCAGCCGTTGACAAGTAACTTACTGTTATAAACAATCACAGTTACTAACTGGCAGCCATTGACAAGTAACTTACTGTAATAAACAATCACAGTTACTTACTGGCAGCCGTTGACAAGTAACTTACAGCAATAAACAATCACAGTTACTTACTGGCAGCCATTGACAAGTAACTTACTGTAATAAACAATCACAGTTACTTACTGGCAGCCGTTGACAAGTAACTTACTGTAATAAACAATCACAGCAATGAATAAATACATCATAAAAATGAAAAAATTGTGTATTTCATAAAACAATATAATATCCCACAGGAAAACGACCTTACCAATTTGTAATTTAATATTCATTTGTATGATATACAAAATTTTTTTTTGAAAAAAGACACCGTAAAGGTCCACCCCTAAACCAAACAGGCATTTGGACGAAAGCAAAAACGTACCAAGCTGTATTGTACAAATCAGATCATACAATCATACATACATCTTGTAAAATAGTTACATATTGCCACGTGACTGTCGCAAAATCTGAATGTTCAAGTTGAAAGAATATTAACAACTGATGAGTAAAAAATCCTCTATAACTCCAGACTGAAACATTATGCCCTGAGTGCAACGCACATGAGAATTTATATGCAGATCCCTGTCATGACAGCACAGCTGGTTATGTGAGTGTGCACTCACTGACCTTTGACCTACCAAGGGAAGGATGGAGGCAATATAAAACATTGGATATAACTTCATAATGATCTCTAGACAATGACATAGACACATAAGTACAACCAGCTTAACAACCCTGACATACCGCATGTAGATAAAATGCCTGTCTGTGTATATCTGTTGCATTCTGCTTTTAGCAAGTCTTAGAAAAGAAATGGCACTACCCACAATGCCAAAGGGTCAGATTTAAAAATACCTGAAAATTATATCACCGCATCCATTTATTTTCTTCTATAAATAAAATTTGTTGTACGCAATATCTCATGACTGAGTTTTCACAGCTGTTCTTTTGAACTGAGAAAAAAGCCTCTATAGACTTTTAGTAACTAAATAAAGCGTCTCTCCTAATCTTTCTATAGATTACCAGCCCACACAATAGTCACAGCACATGACCTTCAATGGCCGGTTTTATTGTTTGGTTTTCAATTCCTCGTAAACTAGAGAAGATTTTCGTAAACTAATGTCTGAGGTCACCGATGCTTGGGTTCCAACACTTTCAGAGTGGAGAGAGAAAACGGATACTCAAACTAAACTGCTACGGTTACTTAAATGTTGTTATTGGTCATTTTATTCCAAAAAGGACAAAAAAGTTATTTTTATAAACTTTTATATCATGCAAATCATTTAACGTAATTTGCAGATTAAAAAGTATAAATGTTAAAAAGGGTTTTGGCTTAGTTAATGGAAACATTCAGTGTATTAATCTATGTAAACAATTCTGGTAATTGTCTTTTTCCTACTTGTTTAAACCTAGTCTTGGGTTTTTCCATGTTTTACCCAACCACTGGTTGAAATAACGCAACATTTTTATGTTTAAAATGTGCATAAAAATGTATTTATGCTGATATTGCCGAAAAATGGCTTTGTGGTCAAATCCAGTGAATAATTTACCAATTAAATACTTTACAAATGAAAGTTACTGCAACTAATTTGACGGTTTCATTTTTTTATTTAGAATTTAAATGGATGCAAACCAAAATGTATGAAAGTTTTCGAAAAAAAAATCTAATCTGTAGTAAATGATATAGCAAAATATTTATATAAAATCTTCCAACCCAGCCAAAGCAGCATTCAATTACCACAGATAGTCATTTTGACTCATTCCTCCTTAAATCAAACAAAGAACTGTATTGACAGTCACATGCTAACAATGGAAGTCTACACTCTTAACACTAAAGGTTCTTCGCCATGCCATAGAAGAACTTTTAACATCCGAAGAACATTTCTGTTTCAAAAAAGGTTCTTTGTGGTGAAACAAGGTTCTTCAGATTATAAAAAGGCAAGAAAGAGATGGTTCTTTAAAGAACCTTTGACTGAGTGGTTCCTTGTGGAACCAAAATGGTACTTATTCAGGTGTGAAGAACCTTTTAAGCACCTTCATTTTTTAAGAGTTTATATGGTGAATGTATAACTTTGGCACCGGGCTTGTTTGGGCACCGTGTACAGTACCTACCTTACAAAATACTGTATAAAGTTTGAAAACCATGTAAAAGAGAAAACAAAAAGGTAAGATGAAAGAATGAGAAGCCAAAACAAGCGAACAAGTGGGATCACAAAAGATGTGAGGATTTAAGAAAAAACAGAACTAAACAGAAGCAAGTTAAATATCAAGCTATGTCTATATATATCAAGTTTAAATGCACTTTTAGGTAAAGCTTGTGGTTTGGATTTCTCATCTTAGAAGCCATATCAGTTTGCGTGGCCCGTGATTCAGGTTGAGATCAAACATAAAAATCTTTGCTGGGTCTCAAAGGATCCTCTGAAAGGGCTGATTCAAAAGAACCAGCAGAAAAGAGGCCTGGGAAAACAAGATCAAACACACGCGAACCGAAAAAATGGAGGAGGGTGTTGCCATTTGACCGGCCAGAGAGATGCACTTCACCTCCTTCAAGACACACAAATACACACACAAACACTACACAACTCTCAAAGCATCATTTAAAGCATTTTTGAATTCAGAAGCTCGGTGTATTTAGGGAATTTCAGTGAGTCAAGAGTTTTTATTTACTCTGTCTTTGCAACCTTCTGTTTCCTCCATCTTCTCAACCATCATATGATCATATGATCTAATACATCTCCACATCTCACAGTTTATGTTATGTTTTTTGCTAAATCAGACCACCCAAAACAAAGTCATGGCAATTCATAAATTTTTTACGCGGTAGCTAAGTCATATGAATTTGTACGTTCTCATTAGTATATTTAAGCATGATAGATGCGCCGGTGATGGATAAGTTTAGGGGCGGGGCTTCAATATTGTTTTTTTATTAACAAGTGTAGGTTTTTGCAAGATTAACGTCATACAAGTTAATAAAAAAATGTGCAACCTTGTAAAATTAAAGAATTTCCCAGAAATCCGACAAAACCACCGATATGCAACATCCAATACAATGTCACAGGAATTCGTAACTATTTTATTTCGTATAAATTCCTACGATCTCATTAGTATGTTTTAGTATGATCTGCTTTCAGGTTAAGTGCCGGTTGGGTTAAGGGGCGTGGCTTCAATATTGCTTTTAACTAATAATCATACGTTTCTGTTTAATTAAAGCCGAACGTATGAATACAAATAAGCCACGTTTTAAAATTGACAAATATCTGTGAGATAAGGCTGAACCACCCATATAAAACTCATCCAACACAATCTCATGGGAGTTTGTAACTCCCGTAAAGTAAATTCGTACAATCTTATTCAAACGATTTGGTGCAATTTGCGTTTGTGACAGTGACATGAGGATTAGAAGTGGAGTTAGGGGATGTGCTTCAGTGTGGCTTTTTTCTCGTACATTTTTGTACGATACACATCGTATTAATTCATACCAATTAGCAACATCGTAAAATAGTTATGAATTCTCAGTTGATTTCCAGGTTGGCTCATCCACCAAATACGTCCATCAGATAATCACTGTGAAATATGATCCTCAAATCTTCAAAGATTTAATCCGTAAACCGAACCCTGTACGAGTTTGGTCACTGTGGTTTTACTTTCCCTTCCCTAAAAGGCACAGAAAAAGGTCAAAAGTACAAATAAAGAAGGCAAGAGAGTCCCACATCATTATCTTTTTACCCCACTGACAGACTCAAGACTCACTCTGTGACTATATTGTACTGACCTTTCTAAAACTATGGCAACTGGCATACAAACCCCAGCCTTGGGTATTGACTCCTTTGTGTGCACTCTTTGCCATTGTCAGGTAATGGAAAAGTGTACCAGTCATTTGATAATTTGTGCAGTCCCAAGCTGAACGAGACTTTTGGCTCTTCTGATGGACCACAGCACTGCTATCCAAAAAAAGGGATCATGCAGGGATGGGAAGATGGAAGACGGCTGTCGTGGGGTTTTCCTACCAACTTAAACTGTCTGTGTAAATGCTGCAGGAGTTTGGAAATGAGATTTTCGGAAAACAAACGAAAAAATTGTATCTCGCAGCTGTCTTTACTGAGTTCCAGCCCAACACATGCATTCTGAAAACGAGAGAGTGAAACTCAATTCTCCATGTACAGTGAGGCCAAATTAAAGGTCATGTCAGTTGACCTGTGCACTGGATTGTGTCAGAGTAAAAATCCCTGAGAGTATAGTATAGGTCACAGAGGTGAACCAGGAGGTGGGTGTGTGGGGATTTACCAAATGACACCTGAAAAGAGCTGTTATATAACAGACAACACTAAATTACTGTAAACATGGTCTGTTTAAAGAGAAAATTCGAGGTCTTACGTTCGATATATCTTTACCAAACGATTCTACCAATGGGGGGGCAATTAAACTTAAAAGTCATTTATTATATTCAGATACGTATCTGGGTGCATTTGGTACCCACGATAAACAACACCAGCCTTGTGTAGCTAAATGTGTAAATGTGTTGACTTGGAACAAATATGCTCTAGGCTTTATTGTCAAAAAAATATATATATGTTTTTAATTTTATGTGAGAAAAAGTAAATAAAATAAATATACATACTTTACCTTTAAAAAGATACTACATCACAATTAAAAAACATTTTGACGTTGTGACAGATCATACAGTATTAATCTTATATTGAGTATCATACTGTAAGAGATCTCAACAACATCTCAATCTGTGCTCAAACACTAAAGTCTGCATTTAAATGTCTAAGTTAAATTATTTCCCATTAAAATCTCTCAAGACCCAATTATCGGAACTACGCCTCCCATATTCATTGAATAGCTCTATACACAAACAACTGGCTCTTTGTTTCTCTACTGTATAAACTTATATTTACATAAATAAAACAATCCCAAAACCCCATATCTTCCGAGCTACAGTATGCAGGAGCAACCAGTGAGCTTCCCTCAAAAGAAAATGTGGATAGTTTTAAAATTACTTTTAAGTTTAATGAGCAGTTCTTAACCCACGCAGATCAATAAACAACCAGAATACCACAACTACCATTATTTGACTCCAGATGCTGGATGATCTCCTCCGAAAATTTTAATATGTAACATACTGTATCTAAAGGGATGTAAAATGTCCAAAAACTAATTATCCCCACATTACTATAATTGTAGCCTGATGCTTAAGATGAGGCTGAGAATGCAGCGTGGAATTGACAGTTAAAGTTATGTGAAGCCTGCTGTAGCATATTACAATAAAATACAACAATTCACTGCATATTTTAATATGTTGCGTTATGATATTCAGATATGTTTCCGGGTGCATTTTGTACACCATGATAAATGACACCAGCCTTGTGAAGCTAGTTATTGTCAACAAAAATTAAATACAATTTGTAATAAAAAAACAAAATATCTAAAGTAATACTGATAAAGTATTATACAAAGTATTATATTAAAGGAAGAATCAAAGAAAAAGCATCTCATATCAATAGACAGTTTCATCCGACGCACCTGCGCCTGACCCCCAGTTACCTACCGGTTTGTGTTTGGCTAATGTCTAAAAAAATGTAACTCTTTATATTTTATTTAATTTATGTTAATATTATTTGAATTATTATTTTACAGTATAGTAATTGTTGAATTTTGTTGTATGTTCATTTTATTAAATACTCAATTTGTTGAATAGCTCCAGTAGTTTGGTCGCATTTAAACAAACGTTATGGTACATTGACATCTAGCGGTTGAGCTTGGTATCGCAGTCTAAATTCAAAATATTGGAGAGGCAAGTTTAGCCAAGTAGCCTAACGCTCCTCCTCGTTTTTTAATTATCAAAAATACTCTACAGGCACTCTATTGTTTGTGAATGTGTACCGGAAGTTAATCTGGAGTCACAAAAGTAAACGTTTGTTTATGTTGTTGATATGAAACCGTCTAAAAGGAAGTCTGCAAGTTTACCAGGGGTCTCTCTAAAACATTCTCTATTTCCCTCCATACGAATAAACAGCATCCAGCCATCCCACAACAGCAGGACAATAATGAAGTCCATTTCTTTGTCAAAGTGGCCACATTGAGGTCTTTCATTAGCAAAGCAATTCAACCCCTGTGATGTCTGGATGTGTCTGTCTGCAGCTATTTGCCTTCATTACTGGATGGCTGCTGGCGACGGAGACACTTAACCCCTATTATAGCTTCACCTCCTGAGCCTGAACTAAAGGATAATTCATCTATTTACACACAAGATGTGGAAATAAAGACTGTTACAGGAGAGGATTAAACAAAAAATACTAATTGTTTAAGAAAATGTGTTTTTTTACATCAATTTCAGTACGCTGTGACTATCTCAATAACCTACTGTAACAATTTTTGGACATCCCTAACAGAAGTCAAATGAATTTCACATGGATCTCTTGTAAAGTCCCATGTGAAACCCATGGGATCATATAAGAAACAGGGGAAATTTTTAGGTTATCAGTTTTTGGTCAAGAAATGCCCCATCACATTTGATTGTAATTTTTCTGTTCTGAAGCAAAACAGATGCAAAAATAATTCATCATGCATCCCACCAATAATACCGATATTCAAGTTAAATGCAAATATCTCTGCAATGGGAAAACAATGTATTGTATTGTGTTGTTTCTAGATTCAAGATTTTCTTTAAATTTTAATAAAGGTATACAACTGGTAGTGAAATGTAAATCTGGTCAACTCCGTAGACTGTGCACAGTAATCAAGATTAAAAACAAATTAAATATAAAATAAAGCATGAAATTTAATATAAATGCATAAAATAATCCAAAGGAAAGTATCTATAAAACTAAAATAAAAACACAATATAATTTAAGATAAGGCATATACAACTAGAAAGATAAAATATAAAATGTGCAACATAAATATATATAAATTGAAATAAATTGTAAATGCTGTTTTCCTGCACTTAAACATCGGCACATAGCATCGCCATTTTAGAAAAGCAGACAAAAATAACATTTGTTTTGTGCAGTTTTTGCATTCATTACTCAAATAAAATATTCTAATGAGTTTAAAACTAGAAAAAGAAAAAATATATATAATTTTCTATATAAAAGGGCATTTTGAACTTTGAAATGTGTAACACTTTCAACAAGAAATTAAATATCAGTAGTAGGAGAAAATAAGAAGAAATGTCACAATAATGGTAAAGTGCACAATGCAAATCTCTCTACAATACAAAGGGCACAATTTTTGCAACATTTCATGAAATAAAGCGCCTCCTAAAAGCATTTTTAAAAGTACAATGAACTTTAATAATGTTACTGCATTTTGATTGAAACTTTAGACGACCTTCCAGTTTAACATGGCCCTTTTTAAATGACCGTAGTGCTGTTGTGTTTATAAACACAACTACAGTTGCCAGGAGTTGTAAACATGTGACATGATGGTTGGGGAAGGGCATCATAGTAAGATAAAAGTGGCACCTCATCAAGAATAAACCACAGTAACTCAAGCCCTCAATATATTTAACTCATCACAAAGAGCACCTAACAAGACAGTTGACGCATATTTATTAAAAAGAGCAGGGACGACATGTTAGCATTATTACTTTCATATCATGAAATGGCGGGTTTGAAGACGTCTTGTCTGTTTCAATACTTTCAAAGGACACTTAATGAGGTTTAGGTGCTCAGAAACAATATGCAATCAACTCGCATTTTATAGAAGTCTATGTTTAACCGTGTCCATTAAAAGTGGCTCATTACAGTATGAGGTTGAGATAAGGGTTCAAAGCCTCTAGTGTTCCCACAAACCCATACTGCGGCTAGCTCAAAGTCAAAAGATTTCATCACTTTGAGAAAATTATATCACAGCTTCTAGTTATTTACTCATTTTGTGCCATTATATCAATATCAGTTTGTCGGCAGTATTATAAAGAATTTATGAAAAAAAGGTAGTGTTGTAAGGCTCGCTGTAAGCAAATTCATTGTTGCCTCAATGCTTTAAAAATCGCACCCTTGCATCTCCAACACGGGTTATTTATTGTGCGCTATTGTGCTGAATGTAAATATCTCCTCTCAATGGCATCAAGTATATTGTTTGTCCTGAGCTGTTGTTGCGGTTGTCATGGAACAATAAGCCGTTCTTGTTGGGTAGCCGCGTTAGCAATGAATGCTGCTTTCCTGCGCTAAAACTTTGACGATTAGCAACGCTATTTCAAAAAAGCAGTCAAACATGTAAAGACATCACAAGACTTTTGTTTGGTGCAGGATTTGCTTTCATTACTCAAATACGAATAACACGAGACTCGGTGTTTTAAATCGTGTACTTCACACGTATCGGCACGTACTGGTTTTCGGTTCATTAACGCTCAGCTAGTCATATAAAGCTAGTCCATATCCTAAACACTTTTTGTTAGGTTCCACACAAAGGATACCGTATATCTAGATCTTTAATTGGTCAAAAGTAAAGAGCTTTAATGCATCGTCAATAAAATATAAAACGACTTTTAACAGGACAAATATGTAAATGAACATTAATTGGCTCTGTTAGAGTAAGAGAATCCCAAAATGCACATTAATAAGACAAAAAATACCACCCAATATAGTGCTGAGAGAATTTTCATTATAATTACAACCTCTATTAATTCCAAAAAACCTTTAAGTATTATAAGTGCATCCGAATTAACGATTCACTAAGTTAGTCAATATTTGTATGTGTTTATAATCAAATAAAGAGTTTATGCTTTAACCAATAGCATGGCGGTAAATTGCCCCAAATGACGATTTAGAATTTAAGAAACAGATCACCCAAAATGTTTAATTCTTTCATCATTTATTTATCCTAATGTCATTCCAAACCTGTATGCCTAACTTTCTTCTGCAGATCACAAAGGAAATATTTCTGAGAATATTGTTAACCAAACAGCATTGGACCCCAATTACTTCCGTTGTATGGACACGAAACGACTGAGAAATTTCTCGAACTATCTATAAGGGTCAAATACAGGTTTTGAACCACATGATAAATAAAGACAGACAATCCTTTTGAGTTATCCAGAGAGCAGTATAACGATATTTTGTAGTGTATCAACCAGATGATAGCTCTCTCTCTTTTTATTTGTTTGAATGCTGAATTCAGGAAATTAAAGACACGCGCATCAAGTTTGAAATCATTGACGTCAAACCTGGTAGGACACAATGCTTCAGTCTGCACAAGTGCTGGAGCAAACAATGCTTTAAACTTCAGTATTTTCCTCACAGAAAGCGTTTCCGAGGCTTCAGAAAATGTTGAAAATAGTGCAAGAGTCATAAGGTCTTTTATCGTCATTTTAAGTGGCTTTTAAGTAATTTTTGACACTCAAAAGTCTCTACATGGACAAACGCCAGTTCATTTTTTTGTATTTTACACAGATATATGGCAGACTCAAATTGCATTTACTCACCATCTTGCCATTTCAAACCTGATGACTTTTTTCTTCTGCCGAACACAAAATAATATATTTTAAGGAATGAACAATGGCTGTACCCATTGACTTGCGTTGGTTTTGTTTCCATACAATAGAAGTCAATTGGTTCGGTTACAAAAGTTTTTCCAAGATATCTTCTATTGGAATGCCTTCAGTTTTGAAATGACAAGAGGGTAAGTAAATGATAACAGAATTTTCATGTTTGGGTGATCTGTCCCTTTAAGGCTTGCATTTATATGATGTTTGTGCATTCTCTGGGAATCAAATAAACAAAATTTTGATCTTAAATGAACAGTTTGTGTAAAAAGATAACTTTCCAGTGAGAGTGAGCCATTGTTTTAACAACCGAAAAACCTCCAATAATTGAATATTTCACAAAAACCTGTCTGACCCTGTAACATTACATTTATATCATCTCGTACACACAATCTTTGTCATCTGTAAAAGAACCGTCTCAGTTCACCGCAAAGCTTTTCATAACCCTGCAAAGAAGACATCTATATTTTATTTCCCTTCTGGGAAATAGAGATGTATTCGTAGTATTCGTACCATATTTGAAAATTTATGAGATGCTTTGGTAAGAAAACATCTGCCGAGTGCACATGTACAAACAACAATGCAATAAAACAAAATGGAAATGTGATGCCTCACTATCCCTTTAAAAAATATAGCTCCAAAAATAACTTCTTTAGATACTAAAATTTATCCTAGCATTATAGTGTCCTCTTTTATTTCCAAAGAAACATGTAGGAAAATAAAATGCTTCTTACAGTGTCAAGCGATGGTTAACAAATCTGTTCTTCTCTCATTCTCAAGTTATTCCAAACTCATCTGACATAAAAAATATTGATGCCCCTTCTCTACAATAAAGTCTGCACAATGTTACCGTCCTCTCACCCAGTTTGTGTTAGAAAGAAGACCGAAAAACCAAATAGGTTTGAAACTGAGTAAATTATGGCAAGAAATGTCCTTTCATGACCCCAAACAAACCAACAAAACCATCAACACGACACAAGTTTGAGGTTTGACATCAATGTACATATCTTCACATTCCAAAAAAGTGCCAAAATAAACAGATTACAAACTTATATTCACCCCCTTTCTTACCTTAAACATTTTACTTTACAACTTAGTGAGGGTTTATTCTTGAAGGTTTTTACTCAATGTTCAATCGCATCTGTTTTTTCAGAGGTACCGTGTGCGAGCATGGAGCATGACTAATATCACATTATGAATATGATTTAATCTCGGGAAATGGGAATGCCGTCAAAAGCCACGCTGAATATGTAACAGGTGCATGGCATAATCAGATACCTTTTGCGTAAGGACACTGGTATCAGTCACGGGTGTTGTGACTGAGAGGGAATCAGGAAAACAGGAAACACGTGATGGAGTGAGCGGATCTGAAGAAGAAAAACTGACTCAAATCTTTGTAAAAGGATGAAAAATCGCAGGTTAGATCTTTTTAATTTCTCTGTTGTTTCTCCTAGACAGCAATGAGATGAGAGGGAAAGCTAATGGAAACGTCTCCATGTCAGAAGTTTATCCTGAGAAAAACAGTCAGAAATCTCACAAATGTGTCCATCAGAGTTTTATAAGAGATCTCAACAATGTAACAAACTGAGCTCAAATCCATCTTAAAGTTTATCATATTAAAGATTTCAATTTTTTATAAAACATTTCCATTTACACCTATTCAGGTCGGGCTGTCAAACGATTAATCACATTTAGAATAAAAGTTTGTGTTTACATAATATATGTCCGTGTACTGTGCATATACACTCAGTGTTTATTAACACACTAACATATATATTTAACGGAAAAAAAGAATAACAATTTATATATAATTTCAATTATTGGTAATAATACTTTTAAAAATGTATAAAGTATATATGCAGAGTACAGAGACATATATTATGTGAACACAAAATTTTATTCTGGATGCGGTTAATCATGAGTGATTGTTTGACAATCCTTATATCAACGCATGTTCCATTTGTGTCTATTTCTCCTATACAATGATTGGAGAAACATCCGAGACAAGGTTCATACCTAAATGAAGTACAGCTGTATAAATAAATCTATGAAAAAGCAACCTTTGAGCATTTAAGTCATCTTCCGGGATACTTTCTGAATCCTTGGAAAAATGTTGCTAGATGTGAACCGAAAAAGGAATCAAGGCTAATCTATTTTAACAACATTACTTTTGGAAATCGGATTACATTTTTTCACCTGGGGCAAATCTGTGTGATATTTTATAACCAGAGTTTTGTATTTCTATAGTGAAGTACCCCTTGGGATCGATTTTTTTGGTGGCACAGGACATTTCCTCAATCATGACCCAGCAGCGTATGGGAGGTAATTCTGTTATTTAAAAGACAAAGGCTCAAAGGTCACTAAACGATCAATATATAATGCCAACACCTCAAGCCCCTATGAGCAAAAGTTTGTTTTTTACTATATTTCTATATTTATTTACAGACTTAAAAGAAGTACTTAGGCAGCAAGACATCTCACTAGATTTTTTGATCAAAGCTAGTGTTTTGTTATCTCCGATATCCCTTAGTGCTGTCCAAATAATTCACTTTATAATTACTGGCCACAACATCACAGCAATAAATCCCTACAAAGAAGCAGAATTTAATAAGAAGCCAACATAAATATTTACCAACTTTCTCCAATAAACTGCAAGTATTAATGTTAATTCAACAGCTTCACTGTGTGTAATGGAAACAAGCCTTGCACGCTGGACCGCAGCTCTACCTAATTAAATTAATCCTCCTTTATTAAAAAGGCAAAGCTTCCAAAATTCTTTCAACACTCAGAGGAAACGGGAGCAGACAATGACGCTCCTCTTGTGTTTCAAAGTTGGCTTTGAAGGGATAATAAAACGGTATTCGGTATTTTTGAGATCTGCGAATGAAAGACGTCGACATCTTTAATACTCGAAAAATATCACCGGTTATGTCTCAGAGACTCAGTGAATCGTTCATTTCTGCTTCATTCGGTTGTAGATCGTTAATGTCGGTTTGGCTTTGCTATCGTAACAAATTTACAGACCATGATTGAAAACAGGATGACAAATAACAAATAAGTGGTGAAATCATAGCTAGCATAACTATTTCATAGCATTAGCATAGTTTTTCTTTATTCAATTAATTTAACTGAACATGAATTGGGTCCTTTTAACATTTTAAGAGAGGCACAACTGTAAATGTAACTAAATGTAAATGTAAGTAAAGATAAAAATACAATAAGACGGCATGACAATCTTCAAAGGTTATTTTTGCTAACTAATATTTATTTTACTAACAACATTAACTCAAATTTGACTTAAAATTGATAATTTTTTAATTAAAATCTGTGCTGTAACTATTTACAGTAATTATTTTAGTTAGAAATATAAGAAAAATAGGATATTAAGACATCCCCGTGACCCGAGGTAGTTCGGATAAGCGGTAGAGAATGGAAAGGATATTAAGAAATCCAACTCATTGCCACCAAGCAGTTAATTATTAAACCAGGGACATATGAAATCCGTTTTTTTTCCAAATTCCATTTTTTCCGTTTTTATTTATATTCCGTGTTTTCTTTTTTTTGTGGTGTACAGCTATGTTAATATGAACCAGTATCTTACATCTTATGTTGATCTTTTGCTGTTTTAAGTCTACTTACATTTAATTACTAGGTTTTACATTTTTAGTAGCAGGTTTGTTATGAGGTTAACTGGACTTTTATTTTAACGACGGACTTTAATTTTGACGTCATTCCGCAAAGTTTGACAGCAGCTTCACTTACTAAAGCGGTAAAATGCGCCTGAGGTAAACACTTTTAGAGCAGCGCTGATTCAGTTTATGAGTCTGCGTCCAAACCTGTATGACTTTATTAGAAATATATTTTGAAGAACGTTGTTAACCTAACAAGACTGGTCTCCATTGACTTCCATATACTGTATGGACACAAAACCACAGAGACATTTCTCAAAAGATCTTTCAGAAAGAGTCAGGTGTATACAACATGAGGTGTATAAATTATGCCAGGATTTTAATTTTGAGATGGCCTAACCCTTTAAAGAACAAAAAATAAGAGGACAATGCTGGTCTGGCTATGTCTAACCGGAGCAGACCAAACATTTCAAGAGCGTCAGTCAAACATTCTTTCTCTGGACATCATTCTGAAGGAAGTATGAAACTTTTATGGTTTCCTAAGAGACATCATTAGCAGTAGAAACTCTGAATAATTGACTCAAGTTCTCTTTTTCTCCTGGGCAGTTGGACGGCAAGTACAATGATCAATCAAGGGATCGGTTTTGGAGTGTTCGACAGCAAAAGCACAAAAGTATAATTATACTAACATTCACAAATATATCATTCTACATTTTCATTTCAAATCAGCATTTCTAGATGTAATGTGGTTATTCCATTCCGGTGTCAAATCTCAACCAAATCAAACCTCAGGAGTAACATAAAGTCATCCAACAGACAAGACAAGACAAGACACATGAAAACTGTGATAAAAGTCCAGGTCATCACATAAAAAAGTATTTTTGAACTTTTCTTAAATAAATTTACTGTTGTTTTGCTTAAAAGTGAATATGAATTTGATTTATTTGCAGTATTTGAGGTCTAAAAAAATACAGATCATCTTTTCTTTTGTTTTTACCAGTTTCTCCAGTTTTCATTTTCTGCAAATAAATGCAAACAGAAACAATATTTATATTTGAAATTTGGGAGAAACATTGTTAGCAGTTCACAGAATGAAACAAAATGATATTTTTACCTAAACACATAACTATAAATAGTAAATTCACTAAAGCTGAAAATAATTTAAAAATGGTCTCTTAAACTTCTAATAAAATTATAAACGTCCATAAAAGACTACGTCTATAAAAGTCAACAATGAGGAGGACAAACGAAGAATAATTTTCATGTTGAACGACAAAACATTGACAGCCAATCAAAATCCATTCTAATTTAAAGGAAATAGTTCACCCTAAAAAATCACCCTCATGTCATTTCAAACCTGTATGACTTTCATTCTTCTACAGAACACAAAAGAAGTTATTTTGAAGAATGTTAGTAATAAAACAAAATTGAACCCCATTGAGTTCCATTGTATGGACACAGTAATGAGATTACTCCAAAAATCCACAGAAGGAGTATACAGGTTTTTAACTATATGTAGGTGAATAAATGATGACAGAATATTATATTTTTGTCTCTGAACTATCCATTCAAAATGCTTGTGTTTTCAAAATGTGAAAATGCAATGTGTGAACTTAGAATAAACAATGTTATTGCCGTACATGGAAACTAATATACTGTAGGCTTCATTATAGTTACCTAGTTATCGTTCTTGATGTGAACGGGTCCTTTTTACCTTGGAGAATCATAGTTAGATTTTTTCATCATTCCCTCTTTTACTAGAATCTCATTGGGCGTAAACTCTTCTTATCATGCATATCGATCATAGACGAGCTGAACTTGACTATAATCGAATTAAATGTCGGATATTCAAACTGAGAGATCTCATCCACGCTCTGTTCTGATTGGTTGTGATTGGCAATTGATTACGTCACATTGCACTTCATTTTCACATCCAGCACGGACAGACAAATTGCTTGTGGCTGCAATCGTATCGCACAGCGATGGGTTAGGACACTGTGTCAGCTGCGATACAGTGTACCAGATGTGAAAAAACAAACCAGAGAGAAGGTTATGGTGATGGATGGATAAAGTGACAGAACACAGTTGGTGTAGACACACACACATTGTCTCTCCCTGCGTCGCTCTCCGGCTTTGACACATAAAGTATGTAGGATGACGGAGAGAGCGTGTCGACGCGTTGCAATGAACCCACTGAGTCTTCATTATTACGCTCATAAATCTTAAGCCGGATCCTCGCACACAAACACACACGGGTGGTGTAGTCGCACGCTCATACGTGCACTTACTGTGGTGTTTTTCTTTTCTTGTGGAGCTCAGGTGTTTAATACAGTCTCAAATATCGGGAAAACACCCAACAATGTTTCAATGAACATATGAGATCGGTCGTTATTTGATAGCGGCAGAAATATGCACGCTACGCTAACATTTGTACAAATATTCGACCACAAATGACACAACGCAATTTTTGGTAAAACGGCCACTTACGTATAGGAAACCTATAATTCATCTCAAAAGAGAGAAAAGAAGCTCGGCTTTCCTCGAGAAACATTGAGAGAAGAGATTTATGAGTCTCCGCGCGGCCGACGCTCTGGTTAATGGCCAATTCGCCGTCTAGCGAGCAGAAAACCAGCCTAGCGCAATAATACGAAAAAGGGCCGCTCTCCACTTTTAATTAAATGACAGTGGGCGCTGGATTAGAACCCTGAGATTTAACCTCCCCGGCCGAACTGTGAAAACATCTCTGCATAATGGGGGGTGAGAGAGAGAGAGAACGGTGTAAAGCAGTAATAATGAGAGCTAATACTAAAGCAGTTGAGATTAGATTGGGTTCTAAACCTCTAGGTGACCCAACATCAATTGATCCCACAATCACATTATGTCAAGTCCTAACTGCAAATATGTGAATCTCACAAAGAAACGAGCAGGTCCTTTTTCCACCCTGTAATTCAATAGAATAAAAAAATATGTCGCTTCATAAAATAAGGCTAATATTTTTTCATATCTTTTCCACGATAATAAATAACAAATGCCCCGTCAACCTTATAAATTAATTTAATTAAAAACAATTCAAAAGTTTGAACACTCCAACTTTCATGGTTAAAGTAAAAAAAACTTGTGATCTATTATTTTTGTAGACAAAACAAAAAATTGTTTTTTATCCCGGATCAATCCTTCAACATGGGTTTAAAGGGATCGTTCACCCAAAAAAATGAAACTTCCTTCATCATTTAATCACCCTTGTAACATTCCAAACCTGCATGACTATCTTTCTTTCACAAAACAAAAAAAGTTGATATTTTGAAAAAGGTTGGTAAACAAACAACATCGGCTCTCATTGACTTCCATATGGACACAAAACCACTGTGACATTTCTCAACAATGACAGAATTATTTTTTTTTGGGGTGAACTCTCCCTTTAATGAAGTTGGCTAATAAAATGGTCAACTAAGAAATCTAAAATATAAAAAAGTTATTTGTTTAACATCAGCTTTGACCCAACATAGAGTAATTTCAATAAATCCATGTGCTCATAATTTCGATGATTGAACACTGGAAAATAGAGAGAAAAGCGTGTTCAAACTTAATCTACCTCAATAAAGACAAAGACATTTTTTCGCTATACAGTGTCCTACTGCGAATAGTAGATCATAAAATGTTTCGTCTCCTGTTAGCGATGTATCACAATGATAGAGCGCATGTTCGGTTCAGCTGCCCTTTTAAAAGTGCACCGCAGCCCCATGAGGACCCTACACAAACAGAACGAGCCAAAAGGAAATGGCAGCGTTTCGCTCAAAGACGTGTCAAAGACTGCAAAATGACACCATAAAGGAAAATAGGACGGCTCTTGTGACCGCTTGGCTAAACAGATAGCATGCTAAGAATGTTGATTTCCCGTCCCTCTCAACAGCACTCTCAGCACTCTTGTTGGTCCTGCCTCTTATTAATACCGTAAGGCCGTGACTAAAGACCTAGTGATGGTTTACACCTTTTCAAATGAGTAGCCTGTCATCCCATGGGATCGCGTGTCACAGACAACACCACAGGGTCAGTATAATGCTAGCATTTAGCTTCTCTGTTACGATAGCTTCAACTTCATGCCACATGATGATAATGTGGACGGAATATGCTAAAGCAACAAGGTTAACATACTTTTTGCTCAAATATGTAGTTCATATGGAAGCAGCAGATAACTCAGTTTAAAAAATATATATATATATCTATCAAACTGCAGTTGGGTTGTTTTGATTATTAGTATTTAAAACAAAACAAAAAACGAATGAAAACCTATAAATTAATAACAATAAAACGTGATGACATTATAAAAAACTTGATTTTTGAAAATGGATTTAAAGTTATCTGTTATTGCAAAAGAACTCTTCATATAAAGTCCACGCATAGAAAATATTTCATATGTTTTAAACGTCGGATGTCCAAATTCACTGTTTTTCAGAAAGTGGAAAAAAAACACTGTCATTTATAAATGATAACAAACTGTTTTTCAAAGTTGAGAAGCACTTTTAATACTTTTTATTTGGTAGATATTTGCAATGTAAACACAACTATTGCACTTATTAATCACAACTGTTAATACCGTATATGAACAGTCCATATATTAAATCATACAATACATTTTTGAAATAGATAGAATGAAACATTACTAATATATTACTTTTCAGTAATTCATTCTGCAGTTCCATATATTTTTGTTTCATAAAGTATTATATTTGGCAAAGGTACTGACGTGCGAGTGCAGCACAGAAACTGAAAAACATTGATGCTGTTGACGTTTGAGTTTGACAAACGACAAATTCGAGATAATGGCAGTGTGTGATTTGCAGAACTGTGTTTAGGAACAAACAATTTAATAAAAGCGTTCAAAATGAAGACAAACGGCAGTGCAAGCAACATTAAAGGCAGGAAAAACAGTTAAGCATTAAGATTTGCACACAAAATGAGGCTTAATCGAGTTATCGTTGTTTACACTGTGATAATATGTGCCAGCTATGAGTATAATCATTTCTAATCCAGCAAGGCTCAAATATAATTAGTAAAAAAGAAATACTCAAACATTAAATCCATTAATCTCATTTTCCCTTTGAACTGTAAAATAAAAGCATCATAGCAGGCAACTTAAAACAGTAGATGTGCAGTTTGATTAGAAGTGAGGTGTGTGGTTTACAAGTCACAAGACACTAATGGAATAGAATGGAAAAACACATATCTAAAGAGTCCAAAATGCATCTTAAACTCCGCCCCCTTATTACAATCTCGCACCATTGGTTGAGCCAAAATGTTGACAAGACCCATTGGAAAAATATGCATCCTAGCATGTTATAGAAAATGGAAAGCAAATTATGAACCCTTATAGCCAATTATCATTACAATATTGCGATGTTCTTTTGTTTACAATTGAGATTATTCCAATGCTTTATTGCTACTGTAAAAAAAGGCCTAACTTTTTTAAAGGAAATTAAGATCCCTCTGGTGAGGCAGTAATGAGAAAGTCGTCTCCCTCCAGGTCTGTACACAATCAATAATTCCCTGCCGGACATACAAAACTTCCGATTAAGCAGAATGGATGAAAAGTTTACGGAGGCTTCACTATTACTGGATAATTGGGGATCAGCGTCTCAATATTTTAACCAACAGACCTATTAAGACTTATATAGATCCAAACATTTTTTCTCCTGGGCGAATTAAGCATCTTGCATAATGTTGCCATGTGGTTATTGGAAATAGTTTGAGTCATTTTCTACACGTGTTCTGTCTGTATTTACACTTCAGAAAGTCACATAGTCATGAATAGTATTAATGTCTTTACAGGGACGATTAACCTGCATGTTTTGAGAGAAGGCGAGCGAGCATTTCATTTCTAAAGAAGTCACGCATCATGGTCTTGAGGTGGATTGTGGGATTGATGACGATCTTGAGGACGCTGTTTGTATACTACTGGGTGCACAATACGTTTTCTTACTTTTGAGAAATACATACAATGGCGGCCAAGAACTGTATTGTTACAAACACTCTTCCAAATATCTTTCTCTGTGTTCATCAGAACAAAGAAATATTTACAGATTTGGAACAACTTGAGGGTGAATGATGACATAATTTTCATTTTGGGTCAATTAATAGATTTAGTTAACTGTAACCTCACCTGTCCAAAGATTTCAAGACTACATCTTACTACTCTGGCAACAAAAAGTGTTAGCTGATCCCACTTAGTTTCATTCGTTATGAATTCATAAAACCGAAGACACAGAACAAAATATAAGCATTCATCTCCGAAATAGACTCGAAAATTACTCTTTTAACCTAATAAAATGAAAGGATGTATAACCTCAGCACAGAGATGTTATCTATACCCACGTACCCACACTCATGCTTCTATAAATGTGGGTGAATGCTTTCCCAACACAATGCGTAAAAGCAAAGGTCACGCTTGTCTTTAAAAAGCGCCACTGAGCCAAACGCTTTTTTGACCTTTGATGTGAAACTGATAGGACTCAAAGGTGTGTGTATGCATGTCTATTTCTACAGCGCTTTAAAATACTACATACATTTTTAAAAATAAGAAATCACACAAGCAGCGGCCATAGATTCGTCGTCAATACAAAACCATTTCAGAGCACTTCAGCAGTTGGTTACGTATGATTTACATGGAATGCGTGGTCGGTTGTTATAAAGTATACCTCAAATGCACTGTAAGTCACTTTGAATGAAAGTGTTTGCAAAAGGTGTTTATGCAAATGCACAAATTCAGCATCAATAATCATTAAAGTCCCAAAAATACAAGCTGCGCTTTCGGAAAGTGAATCGCGACTGGCACGCATTAATAAATAGGTTCAAAGGTACTGCTATCAACTTGTTTGTCTCATGCTGTGTTAAATCAGTGCATCTTTGATGGACTTACTGCTTCACGCCGGGCGCCAGATTAAAAGTAAAGATCAAGGTAGCTTTAGTTTTAAGATGTTCGTCTGCAGTTCAGAACAAGTCTCTAGCAGTGGTAGGAATTATTTACATGCGCACTGAAAATTCATTCATTAATCTTTGAGATATGCCGCCATATATGCGTTTTGGTACAGCTCAAAGAAAAACTTATCATAAAACATCAAGTTTGTTGTATTAGTTATTACATGGTTGCTGCAAGTACACTCTTAAAGGGGTCATATGACAAGGCTAAAACAAATATTATAGCTTGTTTAAGATGTAATGCAAACATGATTTAAGGTTCAAAAACGCTGCATTTTCCACATACCGTGCATGTTTGTATCTCCTCTTTGCACCGCCTCTCTGAAATACGCTGTTTTTTTATAAAGATCATCGCTTTGAAAAGCAGGTTGTGCTGTGATTGGCCAGTTAACCAGTGCGTAGTGATTGGTCGAATACTGCAAGCGTGTGGCGGAAATGTAACGCCTCTTATATTTGGAACGTCAGGCGTTTCAGGCAGGTCTGGGTGAGCATTCGCTTTTAGATATAATGCATCTTTTGTTCTGACACTTTAATGTTTGCAATTTTACGTGTCTAATACATCCATGGGCAATGTATAAGAACCGCAAAGAACCTTTTGTGAAACACAAAGGTCCTTAAGATGTTAAAGGTTCTTAAAAGAACCATTTAGACAAAAAAGGTTCTTCTATGGCATCGTAAAGCGACTTTAATTTTAAGAATGTATGTTTTGAACATGACTCTAAAAGCACTTGTGATGTGTTTGAAAATTCATATTTTCAATAAAATTACAAACAGTGCAAAAAACGAAACCATTGCTTTCCCTGAACTTGAACCAAAAATGATTGTTTCCTTCCTCCGTTCTATGTGGCAAAATAGATTAAACAGGTGCTTTAGTTTCAAATTTTTACCAGCTAAATATAGTGCATTGCCTTTTTCCTTCCGAAGAACGTGTACTTTTATTAAAATTCAGCAGGCAGAATAATACTTTCAATAGTTCACCCTCGATACTAAGCCTGCTTTATATAAAGCGGCCTAGATTTAAACCCTGAGCTGAAAATGACGTCGAATCGGGGATTCACAGTAATGGTTCTGAACAAGATCTCCTCCGAGTCATTTATCAGGCCTGGCTGGGCAGAAATGATTTCTACACAATCACCCCAGACACTTTCACAGAGGAACATGTGCTGTATAGGACACACCGAGCAGCCGAGCTTGACGGAGACAGGTCGCTAAACAGTTAAATGACCCATCATGCTATACAACGTTCAGCTTCATTAATCACATTAATATTTATTGTTTGATCAGATTTTAATTATACCAGCCATTCTAAGTGTTGCATTTGTGGGGAAAATGAGCGAAAACATATACAGGTCACAGAAATTATGTTTTTACATAAATAAACCATTCTTTATAATAACCATATTATTTCCAATTACCACATCTACAGTCAACTTGATTTTCCTTACAAATTCTTGCCATTGCAATTTATCTAATATATTTTCAACCCAGTGTTGGGTCAGAAAGGGACAAAGCCAGCCGGTGGGTTAAATTAACCAATAGCATTTTTATATTTGACCCAACGATGGGTTAAAAATAAGCCAGATTTTTCGAATATATATACTGTACTTTTATTTAAGACATTAAATTGACATTTATTTTTTATAGCGCTCTGGCAATTTTGCATTGTTGTAGCACCTTTATAGTTAATACAAATTAGTTCTCAAAAATGTTTAATATAATACCTTTTTACATGTTTTGGTACAGTATAGCTGCTATTTAACAATATGTATGGTGAAAAGTGCTATAAAAATGTGACTTGAATTGAACTATATGACCCAGACAGGTCACCTGGATTAACCTGGATGACGTAAACAACGCTGGTTTAACGCTGGTCCTGAAGAACTTCCTGTTGCATTAAACAAACGTATGAACAAAATAAAAACTTAAAATGCCTTCGCACATCATCAAAAAAAAGCAGGTAATGTTTCATATTTGTTTTTATAAAAACAAGAGAAGTGTGTCGTATGCCCCCAATTAGATACCTACGTAAATATAAGTATTTGTGTGTGTGTGTTATGGAAACCAAGCAAATCATCTCTGTCACCGCTGCATCTTCAATCCAACAGAGAATTTAATTACATCCTTAATTAAGCTATAATTCAGCAGCCTCCTATGTGTGTTTGTGTATTTGAAAGTCAGCAATAGAGAGCACCTTTGATGTGCTTGCAACTATTTGTCTTTACTTATCAGTGCAGTTTTCATACGTCTGCGATAGAGGGATACGGTGCACGGCACTGGAGCAATCCACCAGATAAACAGCATATTGTTAATACCACCTATAATGAGCCAGCGCTTCGCCACGAGCGGGAACTGTCACGCCACATAAGACTCTCTCGCCTTATTGTACGGTTTTGTTCTGCGGCTAATTCACCTGACTAATTAGGCAAATTCCTCCGAAGCTGCTTGTTATTGTGTGTTTTTCCTGCGCTTTTTTTTCGCGCCTCAAGCAATCGGCGTTCTGTTATGCGCAGCAGGCACACGTAAATACTGTACACTCATGTAAATTTAGGAAAAGAACAGGTAGAATATTCCTCAACTTTAGACTATTACTGTAGGAAAATTTCAATCTGTTGTTGTCAAACAGTAGGTTGGAACCCAAAAATTGGTCTGTTATGATTACAAACTGTGCATAGTGAGTATAACTATATGAAAAGATTTATCAACATTTAAAAGAGAAGGAAAAATCACCATGTTTTCTTGTTCTGGTCAAAGTCTGGTTTTTAGTCCAATTTTAAATCTAGGGTCCTAAACCCATACTAGTACAAACCACAACCACCATAGTAAATATAACTTGTAAAGTTTGATAAAGCTCAAGACCTTCAAACACTGTTTAAAGCTGCAATCCGAAAAAGAAAAATCCCCTCTATCGCCCCCTCTGTTTGAAACATAAAATCGCAGGTATCTGTATGCACTCATCTTTATGTATTGAAGTCAAATAAAGTCAAACGTTTTCGTTTTCCATGAAATCATACCTGAAAGCCATGAATTGGGTTAAGGAAAGGAGGTAGTTTTCGACACTGATTTTCTATGCACTAGTTTAATAACAGATTATCATTTATTTTTAAACAAAAAAAGGTTTTCCATCGCCGAATGTGGAAGCAGGTTAAAAATGAAATATCCTAAAATATTACTCGCAAGCGTTTGTTTGATCGCTCTTTACAATTCTCTAAACAAACAGTCAAACACACCGTCTCATACCGGCACACGTTAAATTCAATCCCCCTGTTCGTACTTTAATAACTCATGCAGGGATGAAAAACGATCCCTCAGGGTGAGGTGAAACAATGGCGGATAGGTAGAGGAGAAACCGATGAAGAGAAAGCGAAAAAGACTAATTTTAGCTGTCGACTTGAGGAGACGGGGACGACGGTGTCTGTGTGGTCGAGTTGACAGTGTACTGGTCACTTTTCCCCGGAGTCCAGTGGCACCATTGCAACTTTCACAAAGCCTGGTCGGACCAATTAATCACTTTGTCTCAGAGGACATAGCCTGTGTGTGTGTGTGTGTGTGTGTGTGTCTGTGTGTGTGTGTGTGTGAGAGAGAGAGAGAGAGAGAGAGAGACAGACACCAAATCTGTTCAACAGTAAAACTCATAAATACATTTTGTAGGTTTCCTGTAGAACGTGTGGTGCTAGTCTGTGCAAGTTACCAAGGGTGTCGTGATATGTTAGGTAAGGGTGTTGCTATGGCGATAGATGGATGCATTGATGGATTTGGAGAATTTGGAGTTCTCTGAATCCATAATTTGGAAACTACAATACTCATACAAGAATCTAGCTTGTATATTTTATGTTTTAAGGTTGTATTTTGCAAACCTATAAACATCCCTTCAAACAAAAACATTACAAAGGAAACATTTTCATCCACTATAGGCTACATGTGTTCCTTTGGTTGAGAGCTGTGTAGTAAGGTCATGGGTTCGAATCCCAGGATCCATGCATACTAATAAAAACCTTTAAACACTATGGAAAAAAATCATATACTGATGTCTCACATGCATTACATTGGTTTGTAAAATGATTTCTTCCGCATTAAAAGGAGTCTAAACCCATTTGTTACAGAAGCTTTTGTTAAATGCAAAACTGATTCAGTTCCTAATAGAGTTCCTGACATTTCCAGAGAGAAAAAGAACTGGACGTGTCTTGTACCCTGAAAATGGCTTTAGACAGAACCGAAGGAACAATTCTCTGTCTCTAGGTGAGATGTTGGAATGGCTGTCACCCAACTGTGACGTGATGATGAGGTTTCAGCCAACAGTCTGAACGCAACTATGGACACACGCTATAATAAAAAGCTTTTCTTTTGGCATTCTGACAAAGGTTTGAGACGAACAGTAGGAGGACTTTATTTAGGATCCGGGGGAAACCATCTACGGCGCAGCAGCGACAAAATTTTGATTCCATGTTTGGAATATTTTCCAGCCCTGTCTCGCAATGGAATTGTCACGTTAGCGATGTTTTTCCGATGCAGAACCGAAACCTCTCTCGTGGCTGTTTTTAACCTTGTTTAACCTCAAAGGATTTCATAAAATACCTCGGTTACCCTCAGATGCGGTCTTGTGTTTGAAGGATGCAGAATAATTGGAAGAGTAGCTAGAAGGACAATTCGGTCATATATTTTTAATGAGCGCTGTATGAATTCTATTATTTTGTGCGATTGATGTTTGCTCGGCACACTGGGATTTACGAGCTAACATACATAATGCATGGCACATCTGTACCTAAACATGTGAAACAATGCGTCAGTGACCTAAAGTTAAGGTTACAGCTCTCCAAGTATAACAATTGATTTTAAATTTCATTTATATTAATATTTTGTAAATTAAATTAAATTAAATTAAATTAAATTAAATTAAATTAAATTAAATTAAATTAAATTAAATTAAATTAAATTAAATTAAATTAAATTAAATTAAATTAAATATTATTGTTTTTTATGTTGCTTCCGCTAAAACCATCTGTATTCTAAATTATGTATATTAGCTATTAACAACTGTACAAACAAAGTCAGACACATTTTTAATTGACATCTTGAGCCTATTAATTATCTACACAACGCAAGCAGAACCAGTTATCTCTCATCAAGATTGCCTGTTTATCAAATTCAAATTACCAACATCTACGTTTGTCTTTCGATATTGTTCTTGGCTAAGAGGCTGTCGCTTAAAACTACAGTCACGCTTATTTGGAATTAGTGATATTTACCGCTTGTATAGGTGTGGTGTGCGTCAGCACTCAGCTAAAAACATAAAGGTTGGTTGTTAAAGGTCTCTTGTTCTTAAGAAACAGCAAGCCGAGGTCAGAGTAATGTTAGAGATGTTTTTCTGGGTTGTGGGGTGAAAGCACCTCACCCACACAGCAGACCAATGCCAAACTAACAAGGGCTGATGGGATAAGCAGTGTTTTGGCTTTCCTTTCTTACATTTAATCTTTTTCTCCAAACTTACTATGGGTGTCGTGATTCCCACATATTTTTCTAAGAAAGCCCCACGAATGAGGGAACAAACCCCCAACATATATTTATATAAATTATATATGGTCACACATAATAGTTCTTTTATCTGAGGGTACTGCCTAGCAACACCGTAGCAACCCTCTCAGAAACATCCCAATCAACCATCCACAACATCTTAGCAGCCTAGCAACCACCCTAACATAAAATTATAAATGGGAAGAACATTGTAAAACCCATTGAGCACACCTTAAGCAACCACTTACAACACCTTTTAACATAAAATTCTATATGGGTACACAAAGCTTATTGTTTTTTTCCTGATGGCAGTAAAAACTGCCTTGTAAACATTCAGAGCACCATAGCAACACCCTAACAACCCCTGGGCAACCACTTACAACACCCTATTTCAAAAAAATTCTATATGGTCACTGAAAACGTATAGACCCTTTGCCTGATGGCTATACAAACTGCCTAGCAACACCTTAGCAACCATTCAGAACGACGCACATTATATTCTACCATAAAATAACATACTGTCACCCAAAACTTGCAAAACATGGCAAGCAACACCTTAACAACCATTCAACATATATTAGCAACAGCATACTTTAGGAATGCCCTGGCAACCATCCACAGCATCCTAGCTTCACGGTAGTGAGTTTGAAATCTGGTTAGGTGTTTCAACTGACTCATCTGATGTTTGACACCTGTTAGGACAATACATGTTAACACCTGTGCAAACCAACAATCCAGTAAGTTCAGCTTAAACTGCAATAAGAAATGCAGGGATACCCTCACACAGGATGAGGAGCAAACTAGAATTACAGCTGACTGTGAGGGAACAGAGCCAGGCAGTAGAGAAACCGTGAAGGCGGGTGAAAAGGAGCCTAAAAGACTTGAGGGCGGGGGGATGGGTATTTGGCAACCCTGTCCTACAGAAAGCGCCGTGGGGCATTTGTTTTCTGAGAGGAATTACAAGTGGAAGTGAAACAAACCCTACAGCCCATGAAAAGAAAATCCTCTCAGCTTTCCGTTGCCTTTTGCCGCTTTTAAGAAAAGGGTGAATCGGTGGATTACAACAAGATTTATTGGTTTACCTCTTGCCTGAGAATTGGGAAGTTGAAGACGTTTTCTCAAGCAGCAGGGAGGAAAAATAGGATGTTCAAATAGAAGTCAACCAATTGCTTTGAATGAGTGTCGGAGCTCAGCGGGAGCCCTATTGAAACTTTTCTCGCTGTTTTGCACACACGGGCCGGGAGCCAACGTGGCACCCCGGTCAATAACTGATGAAAGAGACGTGATGTTATCTATAATGCTGCACACAGCAAATACTTTTCATATTCTTCTGTGAGGTCATGGGTTCGATGCCCAAGGAACAAGTAAGCTGTTTTGGATAAAAGCGTCTACTAAATGCATAAATGTACAGAACTTAGACTGTCAATGCAAGAGAGTCTACTGGGGCATCTCTCCATTATAAATGTCTGTGTATGATCTTTTTGAGAGACACTAAAGAACCGTAAGAGTACATCTTTTTATCAATTCCAGTATTTGGTGTGTCCTTTTCTTGCTTTTACGAGTGTGCAAGTTTGTGTAAAACCTGATGATTCATGTTTTTCCTGAATGATTCTGAATGCTCCAGAATGTACCGAAGAGGATCTTGTGCATTTGCTTTAATGGAAGCAAAAACTACGCATTTTTTATGAAGGTGCATGTCACTAATTTGCTTGTTTGTTTAGTGACCTAGAAATAGGGCAGAATTTTTAATATCCTCTCAGCATTTTGCATCGAACCTTTCTTTGTTGTTACATTTGGTCAAAATTGCATTTGGTTTTGAGACCCCACTGCATTTGAAATCTACAAAAATAAGAGTGTTATTTCTCAACTCATAAAACACTTGTGACTTCATAGACATAGAAACGTGTTACGACGTTTAGCACAAATTATTGTTTTAAATTGAAACAAAAAAAAGTGAATCCCAGAGGGCTTCATTAGTGGATATCGTGAATACAATCATGTCTCATATCCTACAGTTTTACGGATACAAAAAAGATCACATCCAGACATATACTGTAAGAGCAGTGATGAGATTAATTAACATGAACTCTCAGTCCCTCAGCTCACCAGAACTCTCCAACCAGACTTAATTTGGGTTGAAGATGATTCATAATTTGATCATATTCTCAGGTCGACCGCAGTAATTTTCTATCAAACTTAAATGTCAGATAGAAGCTCGGGTCAAAAGCGCTGCCATATGGTTCTCAACAGATGTATGAGCCTATGCATAAATGAGAAGCATTTAAAGGACAAGTTATCAAATCCAATTCCCTATGACACAGGAAACAAAACAAGGTAAAAATAACTTAAAAACAATTTAAAAGCAAATTCGCCTTGTGCAACTTCAATCTGTAAAGCTCAGATCATTTTGAACAAGCATATAAACAGTCCATGGGTGGAATTTCGCAGGTGCAGTAACCTTGAGGAGAGACTGCCAATGGACCATCCAGCATCATTAGTTCTAGGTGTTAAGTAGATCTTTCTCAAGAGTGTGAGAACACCCTTGGATGTGCATCTATGCAAGCAAAGTTCCAAGATACTGTACATCCTTTCCCCACTAGTGAACTCCCCCAAGGCACTTTTAAGAATTAATTATAAATGATTTCTGAAATAATGTCTTTGTGTGTTTATCACATATGGATCATTTCATATACCGTATAATATTAGAACCTTTAACGTTGATCAAATTTGTATTTTAGAAAGTAACATTAAAAAGTAGTATTTTTGAAATATATTTTAAAGGGTGTTGGTATGTGTTTTTTGGGATAATTACATTGAATTAGCCAGCCAGCCTTGCTCACAGAATGAAAAATAATGAGATGAATAAATAATGCTTTAATTCATTAAAGTTCAGAGCGCTTCCGCAGTCATTATGCATCATAAAAAGGGATGCGTAAAAACGCACGGCTCCGCGCTTCAGCTTCTACGCCGTTTTTCGGTTGACTGCCACCATCGTGTGGAGAGGGCGAGATGCGACTAACTCTGCGTACCCGCACTTCAAGCAACAATTCAGTCAAGAAACAAGCTCATTTCAAACGAGAAAAGACTTAAATGTCTGCGTAATAGGCATTGTAGATATAGGCGTGCGTAAATGCGCAAAGCTGTAGCAAACACTTATTCCGGTTGTTCTAATGTCAATCTTGCTTTATTCTCACGTTATGACACTGACAGATGTAGACGAAAGAGGAACCATAGTCATACATCATAAAAAATACAGCAACATCACAAATAGCGCAGGTCCCAGCTACAGGAAAGAATGGATGCCATTTGGACACTTGAGTTTGTTATAGTCAGAACTTGCTTTACCTGCAGGTGTGACCTGACGTTCCCTGTGACTTTACACGCTGGGTAATGTTGAACGCATTCAGATACATTTATTTATTCAATTACAAGCATTGCTAGAAAACAGATTGATCCAGTTAATGCGATAAGAAGGAGGGAAAAGCACTTTTACGCACGGGAGTTGCACGCTCACCTGACTGCGAAGCGTACTGGGGAATAAGGACAGCGGTGATGATAATGAAGATGAGTAGGAGAGATCGCATCTTGGTCAGATGAAGAGGCTGAGTATCCATTTCTTCACATGTCCAAGCGATTGTCCCCTTGGCGAGCTGTCAAACGTCCGCCTTTGCGCAACTGTTCACGTTGGGCGCATGGTCTGAAGTTGAACCTCGGTTTATTTCTGCAAGCAAAATTGGTTCTGTTGATAAAAGGTGAAGAAGAGTTATTCCTGGTCTAGATGTGACTGTGTTGGGACAGTCATTACTCTACGCTGAATTCCAGACCGAGTTACGGTCTCCGTGCCCGGGCACGCGCCTTGATAAGTTAAACACCTCCCACTTTAGTGGTGATAGGGCAGAAACGTGAATTAATTGAGGGAAACCGCGCCCCCTTATATGCTTTTATAAGTCAACCTTAATTACATCAAATCATTTGAACAACTTTAAATTTACTATAATTACACAATCATAAACAGATCGTTTTTCAAACAAAATGGAACCTACCACGCCTTTTGGACCTGGCAACATGGTAAAACCTTATTTTGTTGGACATACTAAGATATATATATATAAATAGATGTGTGTTTATATATAATTATGGTGGTATTTCTTTAAATGCTTTAAAGTAGAATGTCATGCAGTACCAAAATATTGGCAGTTCATAAGGTCATCATATCTTGATATTGTCACGATACTTACTTGTAAGGCTTAGATCTTGTACTATTAATACATAGTCCCCTAAAGTCCATCTTTGGTAGCGTCCTTTCCAGTGTTGCAATGCATAACTGATAAAACTGCTGTGGAGCAATATGTGATGTTACAATCCCATCTGATGTCTTTTAAGTACTTAAATGTTATATCTATACAATTAAGTGCACTATAAACATGGAAGAGACGAAAATGCAGAACCATTTCTTGAACAATACCACCATCTAGTGTTAAGATGAAGGCAAGTCTTACAACTTGCAAGTTGCCTACTTGGACAGCATTTTGGCCATGACAGTGGCACGGTTGGGATGCCTTTTGTCCAATCAAATTAGTGTAACGAAACTATTTCAAGTACAAAACAAAATATCAAAGCAGGAGTCATCTGGAAAAAACTTTTCTGAGCAATTTTCTTAGCCGTCTTTGTCAACAAACTAGTGCCTACGTTTCAATGAATTTGATAATCCCCCTCTAGTTTCTATACAAAAATGTAAACTGTTTGCATATTTGATGTAATAATAAAATTTTCAGCACTGTCCGACTATTAAAATAGATGTTAAGTTAGGCAGCTCACTGGGTTTTAAGACAGCCAACGCTTACAGTTTATCACAAATACAATAAGTCCAAAACCTCCATATAGGTAGAATTTGTTTTTAATATACTTTACAGATGGATATACAGCTCTAAAGAGAAAAAATAAAATAAAGTAAATCCTGCTTCTGGCTGAGCGGTTGAGTGGCCCAGTGCATGCTACCAAATCAGATACATATTCATACCACACACACTCTCGCTCTCACACAAACACAATACAAGCACACTGCGACATGTATACATGCACACATGGATAAAGCTAAATGTTTATACACCGATGAAACTGCATACAAGAGCAAAGGTGAATCTCACGAAACCGGTCGAGAACACGTCCAGGTAAACTCTAAAATCAAAAGGACAGAAATTGTATTTTGCATAAAGAAAGTCTTTTGCAATATGGTGCTATTTCCACGACAATTAAGCTACATTACACCGTCTGTTACCATAATGGGGAAAATGTTTTAGATCACTGTGACATAAGGAAAAAGTTCTGCTTTTAAAAGTATATAGATGGTAAAAAAATAAATGTATAGCATTTTGTCACTCTAATAAAGCAACGGTAAAGACCATCCGAGTTGCCGAGCGCTTAACTGTCATTAAAATACCACCAATGCAAAAGACACACTAGTTTCATTTTCTATATACCAAATTATTCTTTTTTGATTCAGTTTAAAACAAATGCCCTGAACACATTTTCATGCGATTCACCCACAAACGACTCACAGACCCGAACTAAAACAGATGCATTAGTCATTCACAGGCACCCACAGATAATCCGATTTTGTTCGTGCGCACTTGTGATACTGAGTAGTCTGATAACTGCTGTGATTTTACACGAGGGCGGGTGCAGAGTTACGAGAAATGGCTTTACAGAATCCGCTCGGAAATCCACCGGCGAGGACCGAATTCTGCGGGACATCAGTGCTATGAGCTCCTCCCCTGGCATGAATGAGCCAATGAACTTTGGGATCTCTGACATCACTTGGGAACGAATACATTTCAGTGTTTGTCAAGTTGGACGAAGCAAACGGCAGAAATTGGCTTAAATCAAACGTCCAGTTTTATGTGGCAAGAACACAGAGGCACTAGCATTGGAGGCGACATCAGAGAGATTCAACATCCTCATTTCCAGTCTTTTCAACTTTCTTTTCTCTTTGTGGGGGGATGTAAAAGCAACCTTGATTGAAAAGATCCTGCAGGAGTATCCCACAACCTCCCTCCATCCCCCAGAATCCTGATCTGTCATTTCGTACACGTAATAATTTTCTTCTTTCCCAAAGATACATTACAAGTTTGAGATTTAGTCTCTTCTGCAGTGAGGATGCACGGGGTCTGTGCACATCTCTGCAGAGTCGCATGCACGTGAGAGAGGTCTGCATGGCAAACAGAGACATCATCTTGCATAGTTTTTGATGAAGTCCTGAACTTTGTTCCTGAAGTCATCCTAAAACGGCAAAGAACAGCCCATTTGGTTTGAACAAACAATTTATCTACAAATGAGGGTGAAACAAATATTACCCACTTATAATATTTAATATAATAAGTACACAGTTTATACATGGGAAACAGGACTGTAAAATAAAGTGCCACCGAGTAATGTGCTCCAAATATATACCTTATCTCGCAGATGATGCTCTGCTGCATCTATATTCAGTGGATCATCGAAGTTAAGAAGATCCTGTGAAAGAAACAACTGATGTCTCACAGGATTCAAAGTTGATGAGTATTCAAAATAAACTATACATAAAAATCAAGCATGTACTTACAGTGAACAGTGAATTCAATCCCCATACAACATCCTAATGCAAAATGAGTAAAATAAAGATGACTCGATTAATACAGAAACACATCATACTAAATGAAACAATACTGGATTTATTTTTGCTATTAAAGATTGGATTTTCAAGAAACTTTTTGTAATACATAATCAACCCAGAGATCCTCATATTCTGGGGCACTTTTGACTACCATTGTAGCAACCAAAGGTGGCCAAGAAAGACCTGTTTGGTTACAAGCATTCTTCCAAATATCGTTCTCTCTGCTGAACAGAACGAATAAATGTATACAGATTTGGAACAACCCGAGGATGAGTAAATTATGAATCTTTATTGTTGGGTGAACTGTCCCAAAATATTGTAAATGTTATCAATAAAATGAAAAAAAAGAGTACACAGCACACCTAGTTGAAAGTAGTTCAAAAATGATAATGTTGCTCAAAGGTTTTTGTAACACATTGTTGTGATAAAGCAAAAACAACCCAACGTAATAATCGCAACATTTTCTGTTCCTCGTATCCCTCAACACAACTGTTAATCGGATTACAGGAAACATTTCTCAGCCTGGTCAATATACATCAGTCTATCACATCACTTAAGGCTGAAATTCTCAGCAGAACATTTTAAACCTTAATAGTGCGCAGAGAAAAACAGAAGATGAATCATTTCAATACAATCCTCGCCCTGCAAGCACTGGTATTATTTTTCGCTGCACCAAAAGGAATTACCTTTAATGTACGCGTCGGCGCCCATCCAGTGCCATCAATTGAGTGTTCTCGCAATAAACTGCAGAGAGAGAGAAACGTGTGTGATTTCTGCTCGTTAATTTTGTAGCCAAGCGTTACACCTGTATACCTAAATCTAAAAAACAGCAGAACGGTTTTGAACAACTGTAAAATTCTGCTCCCCGTCAGAATAAAGCATGAAGGAAACTACGCAGCACGTACCTTAGACAGATCTCGCCGGTTTCTGCGATGTTTGGGTGCCATATTCTAGTCAAGCACTTGACTTTGGGAGGCTGTGAAAGACAATAAATAGTTTGTATCACGTCTCAGCTCTTGTCTTCTAGAAAAGTCTTTAGAATTTACAATAAGGAATTGCATACGTTTGTATATTATCACTGTGGATTGCAGCAATGCCTTCCGTGTTTGTAATACGTGATTTTACTCTTAATGTAAATGCTGGGGTCAAGGTCTGAATTTCTGCACAGCCTTGGGGTCCTCGTGGGTCTTCTGAAGTCACGGCTCGGCCCCATTACGCGTGTGTGTGCATGCATTCGTGTGGACGCCATTTCATTAAATTCAGACGCGGTAAAGAGTGAGTAATGCCGTAAACATCTATTTAACAGCCTCGCTTGCAAATGGACTACTAAAATCATCGTTGCACTGCGGGTGAGCTAGTGTGGCATTTCCTCATTACTTCACGATGTGTCACGGGCTCTTACCACCATATTATAAGCTTCAGGGACTTCGATCTCGAACTGGAACTTTCCGCCAAGGTAATAGCCTTCATCTGTTGAGAGGTTTTAAAGAAATAAAAGGTTACGTTTTGCATCTCATGGGTATTAATAAAGAATGCTATTACAATTCTGGCCAACACCAATAATTATTTTCATGTTAAGAAAAAAAACAATAAATGTGTTATGAAGACGTTTACATTTATGCATGAGGCAATAAAATGTATACTACTTAGTCATAAAAACGATGAGAACACAAACTAAAACGAATGTTTTCGTCTAATTCAAATCACTACTATAATGTACAGGATGAAAAGCGAAAACTATTAATAAGAGAAATGTTAAGGAAAATTAAATATATAGGATCATATTTTATGAGAAAAGTGCGTTTTTGGAAAATGTGCATGTAATGGCCCATTTTCATTACATACATTACACTGTCAATGTGTCATCGTTCATCAGCTGCAAAAAAAATACTTTCTCTGTTTCGTTATTATTAAAGTATCGTTGTGAACTGTTATTGTCTTAAATTTGCTAAATAGCTTTATTTAGTGAACAGGACATAAAGGTTGAAGTTAGCGCTAAGTCACAGCAAAATTCTAACATTTTTTTAAATTACAACACAGATCATTGTATGTACATTATAGCAGAATCTTCAGCTGAAATATCCTCATCGCTGCACAATTTTTACCATTGTACAGCCCACCCAGGTCTACAAGTGAATCTTTTTACCAGAGGATAGAATCACCTGGGCAAATGTCCAACTGGAAGTGATGGAGCTTATTCTCATCTGGAAAAGTCACTTTACAGGTGCCTGCGAAAAGGATGAGAATGGTTTAGGAGAACTGGTTTTCACAAAAGTACAGCTTTGTCTATCATTTTTACATACTATGTAAGAAAGAAACATAAATTAAACATCTTTATTAACATTTATGAAAGAAATGACATGGGTCTACTTACTTGGAAGGTGGGACTCCAGTTCAGCGACCTCTGCAAACACAAATCAAGTTGAGATCAGGTCACAATGTAAAACCATTAAAACCAACAAACCAGTACATGAACAGTTCTTTGCTCTTTACCAATGCGTATAAGACACATGCATACTTTATTTTCTGATGTACTGTGTTGCCAACGTAATCTTGATCTTTGAAACACAGATATGAGTGAAAGCTATATGCAGATATACGGCCACCTGCATTCCTACAATACCATCTGTAAATGTTCAGCTGGGCTGGATCCAATAACCTCACTGATACAAGAACCAGACTGAGTTTTTGACGGTGGATAGGAGCTGTTGGTAATGGCACGCAGACTCCTCCTCTCACTCGGTTATAAATAGAGCTCTGCTGATCTGGCCTGCACCACATGCCTACACCAGTATTACTGACACAACAACAGTAAGCAGAGCACAGTCGCCATACACACAACTCTACTCTCATCGAGATTCACACATATTCAAGCACAAACCATCAGAAAAACACAGACACACAGCACAGTCTATCAGACTTATGCATCACATTGTATTGACCAATTCATATATTCTATTTGCATATAATTTTTTATTTGTATGCGTGTTCAAACCCATGACCTTTCAGCTGCTCTAAGCAATGCTACCATGTTATTGGTGATCCTCAGCCCAGACACACAGATGGATTTTTTTTTCTATTCTTTGGAAAACAATGTGTTATATGCCTCATAGCTGAATATGGAGTTTATTATTTTGACAGAATATGCTGAAGACACACGTGTAACAGACCTCATTGATGCATTTTAACATCCCCATTAATGTTCACTAAAACTGACTAGCAGGAATGTTCAAATAATCACAATATCCAAACAAAGGAACTGACCAGAAACAGCAAACTGTAATAGCTTTATTTGGAACGGTACAAATTTCAACTTCAAAACATCAAATGGCATCTGCAAACCGATTTATTTGTGCAACATGATATATTCAACAAGCGACACAGAAAGCCTGGATTTGATCCATTAGGAATTAATTGGGATATTATTAAACAGGCTTCGTATATGACAGGCGATGGAAGCAATACAATTCTTAAGAATAAAATGACAATATAAAAAAGAGTTTGTTTGTAAATATCTCTGACTCAGCTTTTTATTTTCTGTTCATTCTAATTTCCAGAAAATGCATTGGTCTCTATAGTGAGCTACAATAACAGAAATATTAAAGGAGTTTCCATCTTTGCATTTGTACCTTTGATAAGCAGTCGGTCCCTGATGGACACTCTGTGAGAGGCATCGTTGGATCCTGCATGGTTCCGGCCGGTCCTGACCCCCTCCTCCCTCTTCAGCTTACTGGCTAACGTCAGCATACCAGCAGACCAACATACACACTCACACACACACCTGTGAGAAAACACAAAGACGGTGAACATACACACTTATTATGCAATACAAGTAACCAGACAATACGTGTAAAAAATAGCTTTTTTACAAATGTGGCCTACAAAAGAAGCCAAATGTAGAAATTGTAAAAGGAACTTGTAAAAGTTACTATTTTAAAATCACAATAAATAAATATGATCGTTAATATTTCAGTTTCAGAATGTTCATAGCGATATTTTGTGGTTTAAATTCCCCTTTTGAGGAAGTTTTTAAAAAGAAATTCCCAAAAGAAATAAAGTGATTTTAAAGAAGCAGGTAAATGCTACTTTCCAGCCCATATCTCAAATAAATGGGCAGAAAAAAATCAAATTAATTAACTATTTTATGTTCTATATAAGCCCTCCCTTCTCAATTTTATGGGTATTACTGCTACAAAGCGATTTTCTCTCTAACAAATAGCTTTTTGTCACAACAATGATCTTTTTTTCCATTTTAAAATGGAAACCTGGGGCAAAGACTGATATTTTTCTGGTTTTATCAACAGGGGTTTAGAAAAATATAGACAGATGCTTCAATAACTTTCTGATAGTTTACATTTTTATGTATAAATGAAAATGTCACATCCAAAATGCTTATATTCCCGAAGACTGAAATTAATTAAATATAAACCAAGGAAGTAGTAATAGAATGAACCTACTATTCTTATACTTTTCCTTTAATAGGAAAGCAGTTTAATGGAAATGAGTAATGTCACATTTTATAACATTTGAAGAAATATTTAGAAAAAGATGGTACATTTTAAATAAGTAGATTCATTCTTTATCTTTTAGTTTTATCCGACAAGTTCCTTTAAAATGTTGTTTTATAATGAAGACAATTGTGTTTTTGTTTGACTCCAAATACAACATAAGCAGTCATATTTTGAAAAGCTGCCATAACCGATACACCAAAATAAAGTTATTAAGGGATTCAAATACAGTCATGTTAGTCTATATTTACAGTAATCTGTTTGATTTTAAGGATTAAAAAAGAATCACGGCCAATATATTTAACATTACGTTTACCATAGCATGACAATGTTTTTGTGGATAGGGTGGCATGAATCCTATGGTTGCTTAGTACATTTAACTAGTATTACTGTATTTCTTAGACTTCAACTATGACAGTATCAATGCTAATACCATGTTTTTGCACATCATCATGTTTATGTAAAGCATGAAATATTCTTGAAGGCAGCTTAAAGTTTCATGCACATATTTGTTACCATCACATTAACATGTTTCAGCTACAATTTACTGCAAGAGTATATTACGATTATATTAAAACCTACGTAACATTAGAGAACAAAATCCCAACTTTAATAGTTTTGAGTTACCGGTTTGATTTGAGCTGCTATTGTGCTAACATGAATTTTAGCATCTTTATGTTGACTCAGAATACACTGCGCTTTATTTATGACAAGATTCATACGACTGTCTTGTTAATATTGAAATACAGAAGTTGTACGATGTTTACGTTCGTAATAAAACTCAAAATATGTCAAATAAGTCGACAGGGGTCGACACAGCACTTACCTGCCGCTGTCAGAGTAAATAAACTGGCCAGCTCACACGATAGTCGGTTCCTCCTCCATAAATGAGTTTCACACTTTCACCCAACAAACGACGTAATAAAGTTTAATGTTTTAAACAGAAATATAAATGAGTGGAATGCTGCGCAGATTACTTTGCTGTGACTTCAATCATTTCCGCGGAGCGATTTAGTAACCGGAAGTAGTCGCGTTCAACCAATCAGTGTCACGGTCGGAATCAAATGTCACCGTAAAAGGTTCCGCCAGTCATGCACTTGAGTACATAACCTAAGGAGAATTTGTGACTTTTAATTCGAAAGTATGATTTTAGTGCATGTCGAATTATTTTATGGATTGTTTAAACAAATAAAGTTAAGATTTCAAAATATTCAAAACTGCAGTGCAGGTTTTGTTTGTGTCATTGAAACATTGCATACGTTTAAAATAACATAAACAAGTCAATTTTTATTACTATTTAATATTTATGCATTTGGTAAACAATTTTATCAAAAGCAACAAACTGGTGCATTCAGATTAGATTTCCTGTGACTTATTTTAGGTGGTTATATTTGACAAATATTTTACAGTGACATACAGTATTGACTAAATCAGGATTCAGGTTTACAAAACACATGACACTGCTGTTTTTGTAAATTACTTATTTAACTCTGTAAATAAAACAAGACATGACTTTTATCGAAAAGTACATTTCAATCTGCATTTAAGTCAAAATGTCCGAGGCAAAACTGTTTTCAGTTCAAATGAAATTCTAGGAAGTTTTTGGTTTAGAGGCTAATAAATAGAAGTATTTCACCACAACCGTCACTTCTGTGTCAGTGGACGAAGCCCCCATTTCTTTCAACAATCTAAATAAACACAAAACATATACTGGTTTAGTTGTAGCTGTTATTGTGCATAGTGCAACATATTGAGCGCACAATACACTGTATCTCACATAATTTCATTGTCATCAGATGTAAAAGAACAATTCAATTAGGAGAATGTGTATATATATAAAAAAAGTACATATACAGGATTCCTTTTCAGAGAGACTGCATTTACAGTATTATTCACATTATATAATGTTTAAAGACTTGCCGTTCTGTTATGTGCTTGGACAGGTTCTTGGCTTCCGGATCCTTTTCCAAAAAACCTTGATAGGTCGAGAACGATTCAACCAAACCAATGAACCTGGACAGTGGCATAAGTACTGGACTCCTTAGACATTCATGCCTGTTAAAAAATCTAATAATCATTAAAAAGCGAATATAGTATATTTCACTATTCCTCAAGTTTTCATTAAAATACATTTTATAGGCACCATACATTTAACAACACACCGTCTACGACACGCTGACGTGATGAGAAAATACTATAATGTTAGGCTACTTGATCCCTTACTAAGGCTCAGTGTAATAATGCGCAAACTTACCACTCTTTATCTCTGTATGAAACACAGTCATGAATATTCTTGTAGACTTGCAAAGAACTGGATCCAATGTAAGCTTTCCGATAAGGCTGCAGGGCTGCGTAGAGCTGAACAACAATTTACAAATGAACTGAAATAACCTTAATAAGAAGATGAATCGATCTGAAACCTCGTCATTATTTAAATGTTTATTATAGATGACGTGGTTTGTATCAATGTAAAAATGTATAAGATACTGTAATGTAAGTCGCTTTGGATAAAAGCGTCTGCCAAATGAATAAATGTAAATGTATCACATCTGAAACATTTAGATTAGGGTGTTTTAACCTCTTGACAGATTTCATTCAGTTTAGGGGTTTTGTCTCCATATTCCAGCTCAAAATCCATAGTATAGCTAAGCAGAGCTAGACAGCCCCCTGGCCTCAAAATTCTGTCTGCCTCTCGGAGAAAACGTGGATGGTCAAACCAGTGAGCGGCTGAAAAAGATGTAACCAAGTCGGCTGATTCGTCCTCAAAGGGAAGATCCTCTGCAGTACTCTCTCTAATAGAAAAACACATGAAGATTTCCACTGTTAGTGAGCCTCACACACTTTTCTTTTAAATCAAGAAAGTTTTGGAAGATATCACACATGCCAATGTATTATTTATATTTTAGTAAAGTAAATATTATTGGAAAAGTAATGAGTTTTATACCTGTAACACGCATTTGGAGCATGTTCTTGACTATCAGCTATCTCAAGTTGAGCTCGACTGATATCTATCCCGACCACTGTGAGAAAATAAGGTGCCAACAGCTCCGTAGCCTGTCCAGATCCACATCCCACATCCACGGCTAGATCCAGCTGATCCGGTCTCTTTTCAGATGAAGAAAAACAGGCTCTTTGTGTCAATCGTCTACATATGTTATGAAATTACATGGTAAGCAAATGTTGAAAGAAATTTAGATTACTTTATACACTTTACACACTCTTTTATCCTAAGCAACTTGGTTCAAGGTACATGTGTTTTCCCAGGATTCAAACACGTGAACCTTGCACCCAACCCAAGTAAACTACGGCAACACGATTTTAATACTGTATAATAATGTTGTAGACTACATGAAAACTGTTATAGCCTAATGTCAAAAACCTTTTAGAAAACTTGTTTACAGTCAAAACATAAACCCAGAAAAACTTTGAAACACAAGCAAGGTATATGCAAAAGGTGTGTAGTAATAAAAGTACTGTAATGTACAGTGACATAGGCCTAGTTTCACAAAATCCAGCTAAAAGCAACACTTTTCGCGTCTTTTTCGTTATTTTATATGCAGACACGCTGAATGCGCGCGCAAACAGGCAGCGCTAATATTTCGGAAATATTCAACTTTTTTGAGGCTCGCGTTTACCGCGCGGTTCAGACGCGGAATGTGAATCACCCCTAACACTCTTTTCAATAATTTAAAACAAGCAATTTGAAAGTAAAACCTTGTTTTCAAGTCTGCATTTACATTGAATGCTGAGTCATTCTGACTGAACCCTTTCCAAACACTTATATAAAATCACACAGAAATATCGTACTCTTTTTCGCAGGAAGTTCAACACTTCATCTATGAGCTCCTGTGGAGGACAGACCCGGTAGCAATGGTAAGATTTAGCATGATGTTTCTCTTCAAAATGCCTCTGTGCCATTTTCCTCTTGAAGAGTTGGGCGGTCAAACCTTACAGAGGAACCTGTCAGCAGTTTGCCCTTATTTAACAATACAGCCGTGTGACGTTTGCCTTGTACTTTCAGCTCAATCTTTTATTGCTTCCTATTGACAAATCCGTTTAGCAAGACGTATACAACATTGGTTTAGAATCACTTCCTGTTTTGTTTTTTTAATAACGTTACTGTTTTTAAGGGTTTTCATTTAAATATAAATGTTACAGTCAAGGGTATGCAAATACATAAATAATATAAAATAACAAAATATCTCTGCACTATCAAAAGAATAATATATATATATATATTTTAAAAGGTTAAACAAACACATGTTTTCATATAGAAATAATTTAAACAGCTTTCTTATTTGTCAAATATTGTATTGAATTTAGGTGTTTAAAAAGAGAAATTGCGGTTTGTTTTCTCGAAATCTGCATTTATAGATAGGCTACCAAATTTGTCTTGAAAAAGTAGCATATTACCTGTTTTATTTTCGTATTTTACATTACATCTTGTGTTGTTTAACATTTTTATTCAGTTATACATGTTCAGTTGGCTGAATTTGTCTTACACTTGTGTGTAGTGTAAAACAACAGAAACAGGAAGTTTTACGTCTTGAGAAATGGTCTATAAAGCAAACACTTAGCAAAGCCCTAGCAACCAACCAGAAAACCATAGCAACCCCTCAGAAGCGCTCAACCTTTGTGACACACCTTTAAATTAAATTTATAGTCAGATTACAAAAGGATAATCTTTAACTTCCCCTAAAATATCAGGTTGTTGCAAGTTGTCACATGTGTACTTTATGTAAGAAAATTGCACATAATTTAATTACAAATAAAATCCTAATTTAATAACATAATCCTGGTTTAGATACAGTATTTCATATGTCAAAATGGGTATTGTTTCAAATAAGCGATTACACAGAAGTGTGTTATTTCTGGGTTACAATGGTTTCTTTGTAGTCAAGACCTCAAGTCATGTGTCTACGTAATAATTGTGACTATTTTATGCTTTTCCTGCATTAAAATGCAGTGAAAAAAAATGCATCTTCTGAAAAGTGAGCAGCAGGCGGCGCTATTAGACAAGCACAAATGCTGGCAGTAGTGTAATCGTGACATTTTCGTTTCAATATTGTGTCTCACACATATTCACATAAATTCTAACACATAGTCTACTCAGAGTAATATTACAATAAATATTTTATAATAAATTGTTATTGATGAAACCCTACACGTCGAATGGGGAACATGCAACCTGCTCTGGATTGGGTTTGGATTGGATTTCTTTTACATTCTTTAAGTATCACAACAAAACACTTATGTTGAATTTCATATCTATTTTTAAATGTATTAATTATAATTGATACATAAAACCTTAACCTTTGTTGTAATTATTGTCTTTTGACTTACACTGCAGATTGACATTAAACCTTCATCTAAAGACAGACTGCCATCATATCTGTCACAAACAATCTGTTCAAGGCGACAATGGTTGGACAAGATGAAATTTCATGCGCGCTTATTGGCTGAATAACATTATCAGCCCCTCCCACTTACTCAAATGTCTCCGATGACTTGTGTTTGGCTGTCAAATCATCGGTACTCTTGACGTGACAGCTGCTCGACCGTCAATAAGTCAAGAAGCTGGTCATCGGGCAGCCAATTCCCCGAGCCACACGGGTTTAAGGGTTTTAATTATTCATCGGTCACACGTCTGGTCCGTACACAAATCAATCAAGCCGGCATGTGTTTAGATGGGTTTAAAGGTGTCAGGGCAGATGCACAGGACCTGTGTACCTCAGCACTGCGTGGACCTGCAGATAAAATCAATCACCGCTTATCACATCGCTCTTTGCGTCTAATGCTTAATCTGACAGAAGAAGACTCAAGTATAGAATCGGAAAAAGTGACAAGGGGCTGCTACACACCTCAGCACTGTTGGGGACCCAGGGCCTTTTCAAACTGTTGCTTGGCCATCATAGTAGTTGACCCGAATAACAAAAGCACATCTAGGCAGAAAATGTATACTACCCCTACTAGACCCCTTTGAATTTAATTTTATGAAAACAAAACCTCTAAGAAATTTCTCCAAATATACATATAAAGTTTATTAAGCAAATCTAAGATTTCATTCATTTAAAAGGTGTTAATTGCAATTTGTTGAACCAGTTTGATTGTTTTATTTTTAATTTTACAACCTGATGCATTTCTTTCTCATGTTTTTTCAAGTATATGATAGCAAAGTTTCACATATCAGAGAAACACTCATTGGATTTGCTTATCATATCGACGTTGATAAAGAAAAACACCAGACACACACGCACAAGTTTACTTATCTTTCAAATGAGGAGATTCTATAGACTTCTATTGTTTTTATACACAACTAGTTATAAACACATTAACCTGACCTTAACCTGCAGTCTAACTGCATTTTTACCAATTTGAAAAAGCTTAATTTATTATATTTTAAAGTTTTTTTTACAAATGAGGACCTTCCCAGAGAGAGATTTACACGCGCACACACACAGATCTCAATACTTCAAACATAAAACAAAAATAAACGTACTGATTATTTTCAGCCGAGAAAACCGATTCTGACATCACAAGACAATCCTTAATTTACAATGACATAAAACTAGCAAATGTCAAACAAAGCAAACCATGTTAATTATGTTTCCCCAGTGCATGCTGGGAAGAGAATGTGAGAGACTGTCACGAAACCTTTTCCCCTTTTTTGCAGAATAATTTATTTAGAAATAATCACAATAATTCAGCTCACCAGCTTGACTGCTTGAATTTAGAAAAAAAGTAAGTATATCATGAAACAAAATATATAAATATGCAATAATTTATCTTTTTCCACCAGAATTAAAAATTCATATATATAAATTCATATATCTTTAATAAACTATAAATTAAATGATTAATATTCTTGTATAAATTATAAAAGGCTTGGTTATTTATAAAAATTTAGATGTTGCAACACGTACACTACTATCTAAACACGCAAAAATTATGACACTGAAGGAGAACTTAATCTCAAGATATCTTGAACCTAAACACAAATAAGCCAGAGTCCGCCGCCATTACATTAATGAAAACGATCTCATCTAATTGCACCGTAAAACATGAAAATAATTGGTGCGAGTGAGATGCTAACATTGCTTTTATTCTTAATGGCATCCATCGACGGCACCCACGAGGGATATAAATGAGCGCGAAGAATTCTGTGTTTGTTGGGCGTTATAACTTTGAGCCAACCCGCCATAATTACGGCTGCTAGATTATTAAACAAATTACTCATCATCTCTTTAAATGCAATTGATTAAAGCAAAATGCTATTAAGGCCGGTTCGGGTTCGAGTATAAATCCTGAATCAGCCATTTGCAGGTAAATGAGGATAACGATTAAAGTGCGCTTGTGGTTGCTTTGATTAATGTGGCTTTGTCAATGCTTGTCTCCCTGCTGTCATCCCAACCATTATAGTCTGATTTAAGCCATTCTGCAAATTCCTACCGATTCTCATTTACCGTCACCTTAAAGCGTGCCTGACCGACCCCTAAATCTGACCTTGTTAGTACGGCTGACTCAAGAGACGCACGTGCGTGTGTCTTTGGGAGAAGAAAATAGTATGCCGTAACATTTAAGCCCTCTTTTAATTACCACCCAACACCCCATAATGACAATGAGATGAGATGCTGAGGCATTCGATCAATGTCATTTAGGGACGGGAGAACGAGACATCTGCATCATTCCTTGATTGAGAAGCCCAGTGTTTATTCAATCATATTGAGATGTTGATTGACAAAATCCAAATAAATTCTGAACACTTTGAAACTGATGGGCACTATTAAGGATGGTGACCTTATGAAGAAAATTTATGCAAATTTGGTCATACTATAGATGCTTATTGACATGAGTTCCGCATTATTAAGAATTTGAAATGTCATTAAAATTACTTCAACTATACATAACACACAATTTTATTTTTTACTATTTTAAAGCTCAGGAGATTTGAGGGAGTTCTCATTTGTGTTTAAGATGTTTCTCCTAAAGATGGAGCAATAGCAACAAATTGGACGATTTTTCAAATTCCAGAAGAGTATGGTGGTGTAAAATAAATGTAGATTGCAGAGGTAAAATAACCTGGATTTGGGCAAATTTGATGAGATATTCATATTGAGATCTCCAATAATATTGACTTTTGATTGCAGACTTGACAACTCTGAGCTCAGTTTGTGACATATTGAGATCTCCTCTGAAACTCTAATCGAGACATTTTATGAGATTTCTGGCTCTTTTGCTCAGAAGAAACATCTGAGAACCAGGAGAATTAAGCAGAAGTTTCCATTTGCTCTTCATTTATGCTCATTGAAGAAATACTGTCACATGTGATAAGGCACTGGAAAAAAGATCTGGAAAACCCCCCAGGAATTTTCAGTTAGCTGGAGCAACAGAAATATACAGTAAAATAACAGTTTTTCCTGTAAAATTCCAGGATATAGGATATATCATAAATTGTTTTACCTTTTTTTCTTGTGAATTTACTTTTCGTCTTTTTCCGTAATTTTACAGGTTTTTTTTACCAAATTTCAAAGATATACTGTAAAATAAAAAGTTCCAGGGGCGCCACACATTAACTGTAAAAGTACGTTTTTTCCCCGTAAATATTTAAAAGTATTAAATAAATAATACATTAAAATCTGTAAAAATTGTTAAATTATGTTTTTTACATCTATAAAAAAATAGTAACAGAAAATTTTGGATCAAAATTGAAAAAATGCCTCTCATATTTTCAAACTGAAATTCATTAAATTCTTGTTTGTCGCGAAAAAAATCCAATTCACCGGAATTGAGAAATTTAAAAGATTTTGTACAACCCATCATTTACCATCAACTGGAAGAAATAACACCAAGATCAGTAGTATCCCAAAACATAGACCAGCTACACTTTGAAACATTTTCAATCATTCAGAAAGAATCATTTACAAGTTTCATATCATAAAAAGTGTTTTCTTTCACTAATGTTGATCTATTCAGTTTCTCGCGTTTAATCCCTAAGAGGCAGCCTTGTGTGAAATAAGATAAATTGATTTTGCATTGATTCGCACTCATTCTTTTCAGTTCATTCCGTGCGTGTGTGGAGGGGGCGGATCTTTGCCTTCAGCAGAAGCAGGTGCCTAATAAATCAGGCCTAATGTATAATGCATTCACAGCCAGTGATGGTAAGGAGGTTAAACATATATTTTTCAAAAGCACTGACCTGTGCCTGTGCTCCTTTGTCATATCTGTCTTAAGAAAACTTTGATCACGGCTGTTGTTGTCCTGCTAAGATAAAACCAAATGGATTTGTTGAGCAACAGAAAAATGTTAGGTTTTACAATTGAGCACATTTCTATCTCGGATCCTCATTAATTGATGTTAATGATTTTTCTCAGTACATTTGTTATGACTTACTGTATGTACTTAATAAAGGGACAGTTCGCCCAAAATTATTATTCTGTTATGAATTACTTACTACCTTCAAGTTTTTCCAAAGCTTAATAAATGTATTTGTTTGATTGAACACAAAGAATGATATTTGGAAGAATGTTAGAAACTGAGATTTCTGTGGCACCAAAGAATTATTGTAGAATGTTGATAAGATATTGTTATGGTAGTCGATGGTGCCCGAAAAAACTCAGTTACTAACATTTTTTCCAAATATCATTTTATGTTTAACCAAACAAAGATATATATAAAGGTTTAGAACAACTTGAGGGTGTAAATGTTGACAGAATTTCCATTTTGGGGTGAGCTATCCCTTTAAGCATTACATTGGCCATTTTATTTGTTGTGCCACACAATAAGAACTATTTTAACATTCTTCTTTAAATGCCCAGTTCTATCTTTTAAAACGCAATCCTAATTCCATCTGTCACTCCAAGTCACATTGATTTTTTACCCTTGACATCCTTTAAGGACACTGTACCGTGTAAATGGGCATTGATGATCTTTTGCTATATTGTGTCACTCCCATTGACGTACACGTTAAAGTCTGAGGTGATCATCAATATTTCATGCAGTCTTACCCAGGGAGAAATTTTATTGCTATATAGCACTTAAAGCTTGGTTTCGTTAAACTATCAACATTGTCTCAGGTGTGTCTCTTCCTCTTCGGGGGAAAATAAAAATAAAAGACAAATTAGACAATCGCTGACATTCAGTAAGAGCTAAGAGCCATAAAATGAGTACAGCAAGATCATTTGATTGTTGAAGAAATTCATGAGACTTTTGCATATTTATACGTTGTATACACTCTTTATTTTTATATCAAACTCCAAACATGGATTGATTTTAACTCATTGTTGGGTAAAATATGGACATTTTCTTGGTTAATTTAAACCAGCATTAAAGGGTTTGTCATGGGTCAGCTCATCATTTTTTTTTTGTATACTTATAAGTCACACTGTGCAAGAGCATCCTCCAAATGCTTATATGTTATATAGACTTCAGCAATTATCTTAAAATTGTAAGAAATATTTTTTTTTCTGAAGATCTGAAGCCTGAAAAACAAGAGACAAAAAAGCGAAGTCTTCATTTGCGACCCATTTCATCTCAGTCTAGTTACAGAGAACCAATTGAGATCTCTTTTGCATTAGTCTCTCCTGCAGGCGTTCTCTTCCACTGCCTTCTCCGAGCTTTTTGACATATATGGCAGACCCAGAGACAAGCTTTCTTTAGTTGAATCTCCACTGGCCGCTTTTGGATCAGATCTGGAGTGAATGTTGATCTGAGAGCAGATCTTGCAGTGTGATCTTGTTAAGGGGTTTAAAATTTTCGCCCGGTCCTGGATCAGCGGTGATGGAACACGCGGAGCGCAGATAGCTGATGGCAGACAGCTGGAATGCCATTAGTTGTGACCCTACTGCTGGCAGCTCATCAAACCATCCACCGAAGCACCGGAGTGGTGTGGTTGCCATGACGACCACTCCTCCGTTGCATAACCTGCGAGTGGAGGAAAATGGATGCCCGGAAAGAATCAAGGTTTCGGGCTTATGGTGTGCTTAGAGTTTGCCTCGGGGTGTTATTGCCGTGCGGTGAAATGTTAGATAGCTGCTGCTATGTAGAAAAGAGGCTAGAAGAGACTCTGTGAATTTTTTTGTGTGCATGAAAGGATATGCATTGCAGAAGTCAAAAGTATTACTATTTGGTGAACACTTGGATTCATTAAAATGTTTTATAGAAAAATATAAGCTACACATACAAACATATATGTTCAATAGTAGGGTTTTAAATTTGAAATAATGAAATTAAATGAAAAAATACCATAAAAGAATAATAATAGAATAAAATTGTGTTGTGAATGTGCATAGTGACCCACTCCCATCTCTTGCACCTTGTTAACAGCATTCTGTTCAAGCAACTGTTGCCTTGAGATCTGCTTACAAACTTTATTTGCATTAGAAACACAAAAGCCTTAAAAAGAAACTGTAACAGATGCACACTCATCGATTAGAAATCCCTGCCCGGTCAGCATTTGCAGCAATCCAGTCTAGACTTACTCGACACAGGTTCATTCAATGCTTTCATCGTCCATTTTTCTGTAGTAAAAAGACGGGCCCCGTCGGCCACCTCCCTTCTCTTCTGCATTCTGACCTAGCTCCAAATTTCCGGGAGATTATTCAAGTCACAAGCAACCTGTCCATTTCCAGGGCATCTGTCACGGAGTAAGATGCGGCCATGGTCATCAAAAGATTGATGGGTGGTCCGGGACCTCAGAGGCCTGAATTAATTTTTAATGGCTGCCACATTGCATCCACCTTCCTTCCTCTTTTGCACACGCCCACCACTACTTTAAAAAAAAAAAAACCATGGCTCAGCGCATTTTTTGTGAGGCCAAGGGACTGCAGGGGCTCGGCACGTGTTGATGTGTGGGTGTTCGGTTATTTATCAGGGCACATTTGGTTTCTCTTTGTTTGATTTCACAGTGTTGTATAAACTCACGTTCCAACAAGAGGAGTCCAAGATTTACTGTGGATTAATTATCTTTGCTTTCATCCAAACAGGCATGAAGATTTTGACATAGTACCATAAATATACCACAGCAACCACTGACATCCAAAGAGTAATTGAACAAATTTGTACACTCTCTGATGGAGAACCCATATTTGTTGATGTTTGTTAAGGTTGGGGTCAAGCTTCATAGTATTTCTTATTCTTAAAGTGTTTTGAATTTGAAAAAATGAGGGTTTGTTTAAGTCTCCCGTGTAATTTGCCCCACACTGGTTTGTACTACAAGCATAAATGAATCCCCAAACTGTGCTGAGTGTTGAAGAGAGACATTTTATTGTATACTGTTTTAATAAAGTATGAGTCTTAAGGGGTGGGGCATTCTGAATTGAACCACTTACATAAGCACTTAGCAACTGCCCAGCACACTCTACCAACCTCTCAAAAACCTACCAGCATTTATAAAACCCTAGTGACCACCCATTGTTAATCCACTGTCTAACAATGTCTTTACAACCAATCTTAACACCCTACAAACTAACTAGCAACCCCTACCAATGCATTTAGAGCCATTCTTAAAACCCTACAATAGAAACCATCCATTACCCCCTAGCAACCCCAACAATACCTAAAATCAACCCATAAAACCCTAAAGCAACCAATAAGCAACCACCCAGAAGCCCCAGCATTCCCCCATCAATGCCTGCACAACCACTCCAACTGTAGCAACCGACTAGCAACTACCCAGAAGCCCATAGCAACACCCTAACAATGACTTAACAACCACCCATAAACCATAGCAAATGACTAGCAACAACCTGAAACCTCGTAGCAACCCTAGCAAAGCATTTAGAGCCACTCATAAAACCCTAGCAACCAACTACAGTAAAAAACCTATAACCCCCTGACAACCAAAACAGTACCGAAATACTACCTATTGCAAAAACCCTATAGCAACCAACTAGCAACCAAAAAACCCCCCCAGCATTCCACTAACAATGCTTTACTAACCACCCATAAACTGTAGCACCCCATCAATATCTTACCAACCACCCGCAAACTCTACCAAGCCATTAGCAACTACCCTGAAGCCTCTATCAACCATTACCACGCCTTAACAATCCCCCCTTAACCAGAGTCACCAGATCGCAACCAAGATCCCCTTAATAAGCCCTTAAAATGCCCTAAGAGCCGACCATAACTCCTAGCAACCAAAAGCATCTATCCCACAGCACAAGTAACCCCCCCCCCCCAGTAACCCCCTACAAACAACCTTAGCAACCACCATTACCATCAAGCAACCTAGCAAAGCTCTATAGCAACCACCCAAAACAAATGAGTGGATTAAAAACCACTCAAGTACTCTCTCATAACACCCTATGAAACCAAAAACCCATGAGAACACCTAAATAACAGTGACAGACTTCAGAAAGTATAAAAGCCACTTTGGAATTTACAATGGTAATATTTTCACCTTCAAATTCAGCCAAAGAGAAACATTTCCATGAAATGACAGACATAAAACCCAAAGAATGACAAATTAAATGACAGATAAGAAGAAATGGGCTACAGTTACGTGTTGTGAAAGAAGAGAACAGCCCTATTTTCTCGTCCATTGTGAAGGGAAGGGAATGGCAGAGCGAGACAGGGTGGCGAAATATTTGAAATTGGACGGAGAGGCTATTAAGAGTCTGCTGACAAGCTTCTTTTACGACGCCGCTATCAAACCATCTGCTATTTTCCACTCAATTAAACCATTATAGGACTTGAGATCAATTAATCTCGTCCAGTAATACCTTTATATCCTTGTTTGCTTTCTTATTGCCCAATATTTCTGTGCACTATGTCACAACAAGGCAAAAAAGTTAATGGTCTGTTGCTTCTCTTTTCATTATTCGCTCGGTATTTCGCTCTCGCCAGGATTTGTGGGAAGTAATAAGAGCTTTTTTTCACAGACGCATCAGACTTTAAAGCAAACAAACACAAAGCGGACCCTCGCTAAAGAGAGTTTATGATCTCCATCAAACAAATTCACGAGAGATGACCAGATACCAACATCAACAGCGCTGACAAAAGATAAAACGCATGTAAACTAGAACCGTGACAGAAACAACTGCATTTTTTTCACATTTAAAAATAATTGCTCAGGTTTTTGTTCTGAAGCTCAGGAAATCTAATGAAGCTCTTAGTTGTGACATTGAATACTGCAAAGACTCCTTCTTTTTCAATTAAATTCATAACATGCTTTTGCCGTACGTTCACGGTAGTGTCAGATGATGCCATGTCCAAAAAAAAGATTTCAATATAGATACATTGAAAAATAAATGACTAAATAAAACGACAGAGCGGTTTCTGCTTGTCTGGAGAGCCTAATGCAGTTATTGCTCACCTCATCTATGACCAATGTCAACAACATCTTTATCTCTCTCTGCTACAGAAAACCCTTACCTGACCCGGCTTGTAATTGAATTAAAACCACATTAAACAGAATGAATAGGCCGGGATTTAATTAGCTTCCGACGAAGGCCACAGGGTTCCTGAGACACGTGTTCTCTCTGTTTAACTCCTGTGCTGCATGCTTCACAGACGCTGCATGACAAGACCATGCAGAAAACTCTCTTTAATCGATGCTTTACATATAACACAAGCCGAATAATGTCGGTTTACTTGCGGACAAAAACTCTCTTATTGAATTTAAGGTGAATAGTTTTTTGGAAGATCTATTGACACAAATACATTATAATGTACATACAGTAAGAATGTCTTGAGAGATGTATAAAGACATAACATAATGAAGCGTTATGTTTTTATGATCTTAGAATGAGCTATTTCTATCTACATAGACAGCGGGTCCCCATTCGTCATGTTGTTTCTACAGTAGTCATAAACAGACAAACGGCTCTACAGATTGCGTTTCGTAAATACGTTATCTCCTTCGGAAATAAACACAAAACGTGATGACATCTCTGTCCTGTGTCAGCCACCGTAGTGCTTGAAAGGGTGGGGGGAGAGGTGGAGTGAGCCATTGGTTGCAATTTGCAACCTCACCACTAGATGCCGCTAAATTTCATACACTGGACTTGCAAGCATAAAAGTGCACACAGTAATCCGCTTGTCATTTTTGGTGAACTTTCACTTTAAATGGATAATTATTGAATCATTTACTTATCCTCTTGTCATTCCTAACCTGTATGACTTTCTTTCTTCTGCAGAACGCAAAAGAAGATATTTAAAGAATGCTATTTACCTAACAACATAGGCCCCCCATTGACTTTTATTCATGGACACAAAACCACTGAGACATTTCTCAAAATATCTTCTTTTGTGTTCCACTGAGAAAAAAAAAAGAGTCAGGTTTTAAATAAAAAAGATGCTTAGACCACCAACTGGATTGAAGATGTCACACCTCGCGTGATACGTCTTTGAGAGACTGTATAGTTAAATGTCAACAAGATGGAGGAGAAATCAATATTACTGTTAGTGATTTCACTGTAATGTTTAACTTGTCTTTGCTCACAGAGTAAAAAATGATGGAAAGCCTTGTCAAAGAATGATCTGCATTCTGAGTGAGCGATTCATACATTGATAATCATTCATAAATCGTTCATAGAGAATCATGTTCTGCTGTGATGTATCATGCCGGGTTGCAATTTATATACTGAGACTGCATTTCCCTGCAGAATGATCATCTTTAGAAGTCAAAATCCAGAGACATGTCATTTTAAAAGCAATACTTGATTTTCTTAAAAAAGTTAGACAGCCCATCAACAATGTTTGCCCAGCAAGGGTCATGAATGCTTATAAGTGACCAACAGTACAGCGACTGGTCAACGTCCGGCAATAGAACATCAGTCAGTGCGATCAGGGATTAACAAACGTGAATTTCTCTTCTAATTACACGGTCAAGCGGTCCAATTCCACTTCAGAAAAAATTTTTTGCACAACAAGTAGATGAAATAATTCAATAACATAAAATAAAAGGTTTGAAGAAAGAAGGTTCCCTTTGAAAAGCAAACAACCGTGTCAGGAGGTTATGTAGATCGATTTTGACATCAGATGAGTTTCTATTGAACGAGTAGAACAGTGAGATCTAAAGAGTACACGTCTAAATATTTAACATCTGCTCGTCTTCGAGTCTATTTGAAGAGCATGAAAAAATAGTTATAAAGGAAAATTTGGATTCCACTTTAATGACATCCCTCATTTTCCGCTTTTGGCCTTTGCCTCTCTACATTGCGAGCCAATATTAGTGACTTTAAATCCTAAGAGAATATGAGCAGATGAAAGAGAGGGCAGATTGACAGAAGATCTTTTTAATGTGATGTTAATTCTCAATATTCCCAACATTTTAGACATTTGGCGAATTTAAAGGAAGCACCTTTTTACAAATGATATGTCGGTTTACTGATTTTGCAGGGTGAAATATCATGAGATACCCAAATACGTGACAAAATAGCATGACAACTACGCGACATGTAAGAAAGAAAAGTTTTCGCCTTTGTCAGGATATTTGAGATTAGCGTTCTCTTAGTTTTATTATTTTGATTATTTGAAAAAATATTATTCGTTTTCTCACACACAGACATCGGTTTGGTCAAGAATACATGTTTTAAAATGTGCTGCATTACGTTTATGACGGACGCATGTGCTTTTTAGAGTTTGGGTGAGGGTGCACTGTAAAAAAAGTCTGTTAAAAAAACTTTGGGTTAGAAAAACATAAATATACCGAAAAATAATACCCCCTATTAAATAACAGGATATAAGGATATTTATAAAGTAGTTTTTCCTGTTTTTCTTGTGAAGTTGTTGTCTTTTTCTGTATTTTTACAGTTAACCGTAAAAAAATAAATCTTGTTAAAAAAAACACAAACTGTAAAATAAAGTTTTTCCCCATGTAAAATTAAAATATACCTGTTTTTCTTGTACATTTGCGGTCTTATACTGTAAAAAAAGAAATCTTGTTAAAAAAACATAAACTGTAAAAAAAATCGTTGTACATTTTGCGGTCTTTTTCTGCAAATTATGTTTTTGACCGTATTTCAAAAATACATAAAAACCTGTACAAATTTATGTTTTTTAATTTTACATGAAAAATCTTAAAAAAATAACAATAAAATGCAGCAAAATTATGTTTTTTATTTTCAGTGTGGGTACATTAAAATTTTTGGGCAAACTTAACACACTGTGCATGGAACATCACAAGTGTGTTTCAACACCACTGTTTTTCTTTTTCAGTTTTCGGGAACCTGGAAAATAAATGACGTCTTGAATCATCAGTGACTAAAAAGATAATCATTATCTTTCATATATTTTCTCTTAATCAAATATGTGGGAAAGCCCAGATTTAGTGATAACTGCTGTCATTACCTGACCTTTATAAGAGTTAAACCGGTTGCATTTAGACACTTAAACATGGCGCCTTGGGGGTCTTTTGTGGATGAGCTTGCCCACCGCTGACCTGGAGCCTAAAACTAAACAGTGATCTTTATCTTTCCCACTTTTCTCTCCATTCTATCAGGCCACCCACAATCCTCGCTGCGCACTCAGCACAATTCCTCTCCGCAGAATTACCGTCGCAGGGACCGAAGGCCTGTTCTCTAATGAAGAGAGACAGCCGCTGTCACAGCGTACCGTAAACCCCAGTGAAACATTCACCTCCCTGGAGAAAGCAGCTAGTGCCTTCACAGCAAGAGAAATGATCTCCAAGTCCCGGTCACCCATTTTTCTCCTTCGTAATAAAGGAAAAAACAGCTCAAAAAAGTAAACCTCGCCGCACTACAGATCTCTTTATGGAGAGGGCTGGCCTGAAATCTAGGGCAGATTCATTGATTTGGAGGCTGTTGTATTATAAGCCATTGCGGCAAAGGTGATATGAGAAGTTCTAGCTAATATCCTGTATACCCCAACTGTTGGAAAAAAGGGGGAAGCTTAGACATCGCCGGTCTCTCGACGATAACCGCTGGCTTTGGTCGACAGCTGCCGTGTTGGATTGCGGACCCTTTCAACGGTGTCCATCTCTCGAGGGAAACGTTGGAAGGCGTGAGCCTGGCAGCCTGGCTAAATAAGATAAGGGAGTCATTGTACGCTCCCCTCACTATCAAATATTCATGCGACTGCCAATTCTTAAGTAAACAGGCCAATTTGTTCTGGAAGTTGCGTGTTAAGATACGACGGGCTGATAGAGGCGTACCCCAGGGATCCCCGTACGCCTGCCATGAGATTTCCGGTCCACTCCCATGGATCTTTTAGCATTAGCATTGTGGTCCATTCTGGTCAAAAGCAAAAGCTGAATGGGCATGTTTTATGCTAATGGAGGGTGCTAGAATGGACAGGATTTCCATTAAGTCCAGAGATAGGTGACGGAGAGTGAAAGGAAACAGCGCGTTGCTGATAATCCCTGAATAAGTCAAGTCAGGATGAAAAGTCAAATGCGAATGGAGGTCGTGTGGGCTCATGCAGACGAGTTCTATTGAAACAAAACTGAAAGACGCTTTTTTTGGGTGAATATAAGCTTTCACAGACAACATTTGTTACAGAAGTGGATATATTGTGTGATGTCCAAAGGCAGCAGATGTTTGTCCATTTCTATTGCACACTATTGTATGACAACCATAAATATATACATAAATAAACCAAAAATATAATAAATATTTATAAGTAAATATTATTAATAATTATGCTATTATTATATTATTAAATATCTTATTGTTTTTACTCTTTCGTGAAAACAAAGCTCACAAGCTTCAGTCTGTTGTCTCGCCATATTAAAAAAAAAAGTTTGCTCAATGCTTTTGTTTACTTAAAAAAGCTTGCAGCTTCAAAAAGATTGTACCTTAAAAAAACTTGAAACTGCATATTTTACATATTTAAATATGTAAAAAATATACATGCTAATGATTCTTTAATACTGCATATTTAATATATATATATATAAAAAAATCATCTACTAAAATGCATATTTTAACAAAAAAACTTTATTGAGAATGCAGATATACTTAAGAATGTCAAACATGATCTCACAAGACTTCATTACTATTTTACGAGGTGGCTTATTCATCTGAATTCGTATGCTCTGAATCGTACTAAAATGTACAAATGCAAGGAATAGATCAAAACTAAAGCCCCACACCTAACCCCGCCCCAACCCTTACGTCACTGGCGCGAAGCAATTCCTACTAAAAGGTACGAATGAATGAGATTGTACAAATTCATACATATTAGCCAAAATTAGCCACATTTGTAAAATAGTTACCATGAGTTTGTGTTGGAATGTCCAATAAAGTTGCATTTTCTGTCAATGGATTAGTTACAGCATCTACCAGCAGGGGGTCACTGGACAATGCCAAGCAATTGGGCAATGCCAAACAAAACCTTGACCCCTGCTCGATGTCAAAAAAAACCATATTGAGTACAATTTGTCGGAAAATTATGCCGGATGAAGATGTTAACGCCGCCCGACGACACCCAAGTGAGTTGCGACTAGAATAAACTTGGCAAGAGCAGACATTCATCAGACTGGAAATGGTAGCAGAGAGACTAGCTCAAGAAAATCGTCTCAAAAGTTGTATTTCCATACGTCTGTTCAAGCTCTGGCCCATAAAAGTAAGGTCCCCGAAGCCGCGCTGTTATTTTCAAACTAATCACCTAACATCTTTAGAAGATTATGGCGGCAGTCATTGCGTTGTGAATGCCTCCACGGCTGCAAAGTTGACAAACTGTTGCGGCGTATTTTTTATGGGGGCGTAAATATGGTGGGATTCGCTTGATTTTCAAACTCCCAGCACTGTCTCACCCTGGGGGTTAGTTGCGAAAGATGAGCTGGGCTAGCTGACTGAAACAATCCTGAATAAAAAAATACCCATAAAACGCTGGGCTATAAAACTGCCCATCAGTTTGCGAATGGGTCCCTGTGGGGCGGTTCAAACTGTGACAGCGGTGGGCTCCGAGCTGGAAGCCGAGCGGGTGGCGAGGAAATTAGGTCAGTGCCAGCAAAGCGTAATGGGAATTGAAGGAGACAAAGCGGCGGCCGATGACCACAGTAAACCGGCCACGAGAAACTCCGGGGAATTAATCACGACACGTCCGGAATATTGAGTGTGACATTACGCATTTACCTCACAGCGACAGAGAGGGAGAGCGAGAGCTAACATAGATAATGAAGCGGGAAGTGAGAAGGCTGTAAAAGCCAAAATGTATCGGAAGAGATGGATACAGGCAAGACGACAGCGTCTGGGTAATGAGACCTCGGCAGATGTAAATGCCAAATGCCTTGATATGCGGGGAATTCGTGCGTCTATTGAAGCTGATTACCGCGGCAGGTTGAATCGTCATAGCTCGTTTCAGGACGTCATTTGGGGGCTGTTTATGGAAAAACTGGGAATGGAAATTTCCCCACTAGTAGGAAACAAATTGCCATCCAAATATACCTCCTATTTATGCATTAATGATGAAAATGTGGATTTTATATGAGAATTGTAGCAGGATTTTGTGATGTTAAAAGAAACAGTTCAACCAAAAATGAAATATGGTCACCATCGTGCCATCACAGATTTAGGCTATTGAGAATACTAATAAATCATTCATGTACATATATACAGTAGGTACATAAAAAATGAAGCATTCAATGACTTACTGGTCAATAATGTCCACAACTTCAACTTTAAGGACCTACAGATATATGACAGCTATTAAAAGTTGTTATTTGTGTTCTTCAACACTTCATCTGTTTGTGTTTGGCTGAAAAAAAACCGTCTATACATCAGAGATGGAAAATGTTCCTTTTTGGCCGAACTACAAAATAAAGGTGCTTAAAAGGTTCTTCAAAGCGATGTCATAGAAGAACCAGTTTTGGTACCACAAAGAACCATTAAGTCAAAGGTTCTTTAAAGAATCGTCTCTTTCTTACATTTTTATAATCTGAAGAACCTTTTTTTAAAGGTTAAAGGTTCTTTATGGAACCAAAAGGTTCTTCTGCGACATCAAAGAACCTTGTGAAGTACCTTTTTGTAAGAGTGTATTTCGTTAATACCACAAGACAACAAATCAAGAAAAAATGATGTGTTGTCGTTTTAGGGATTTGCATATGAAAAAACACAAAGTGTTTTAGCATATTTTGCGTGTGTGGTAAAAACAGGCCATGTTTAATTCATACCCAAACGTGCTACAGTAGTTGTTTACACGTCAACTAATTAAATTCTGCGGGCATTGCGGTTTGTATAAAACCTTTGCATTATTTTCTACATTACATTCTAAAGGTATTATCGCCAACTTTAACTCCTCTAATTTGCATGTAGGCTGGAATTATAATGGTTTTTAAATTGGTTATGAATGAGTTTGAAATGTCGTCTCGGAGGAGAATGCAGAAATTTCTCTGTTTTGCTGTTTCCATGCCAATAATGTGCAGGAACATAAACCTGTTAAAAAGGCAAATAAAACATAATTTAAACACGAAAGTAAATATATTGGCAGTTATGCTCACAGTTCGACACGTTATGTAAATAATTTAATGTTTAAAACACTTAGACACGAAATATACTACAAAGACAAATGCATACACGGTTAAAAAATGGCAATCGACAATGTTACAAACCTCATTTCAAGGGGGTGCTAGAGTTCTTGTGCCATAAACCAGATGTGCCCGTCAAACAATTGCTCCATCATAACAAGAGTTAATCCAGATAAGAAAACTTAACAGAAGTCTTATTTTGTATTGAAAACAACATTTTGCATTTTATTTACTTTGGTAAAGGCTACTTGTGTGGAAACACTTCTCCAAACTATACCATTTTAAAGAAATGTTTTGTCGTGTGTAAAAGCTTCTGACCTCAGGACTGGCATAACAAGAACATTGCCGTCAACAAGGTATGAAAGGCAAACAGATTGTGTCATGGCTCATTGAGCGTTTTGCTCTAACTGGACTGTTTGTTGACAGTCAGTGAAAAGATGATGATATTATCAGCCGTGTCTTCATTATTCGCATATTCGTCTGACACAAACAACCAGGGCACACTGGCTCTGGGGGCTTTATGTGTGCACATCACCCAAGCAACTGCCTAAACCTCCTGGCAACCAATTTGACCGAAGAGCACATGACGGGCTCTGTGTGCATTCAGTCATGTGATACAAAACAAGTGTGTGTGTGTGTATGTTAGGCTGCATGTGAAAATACTCAAAACTGGATGAACTGCAATAGTAAAACAGCTTTACAAATATTGTAAAACATTAAAAAATGTACCAAACCAAAAAAAGTCAACAATGGTGTATATTGGTCGGCTGGTGTAAAAACAATGGATGTCCCCGAGTGTGTGTGGGGGAGAGAGAGAGAGAGGGGGCGCGGGAGAGCGATTATGATATCTGTTAAACTTATGAGTCACCCGATCCCCGTGGAAGAGGGAAAGTCCCTTAAACACAGCACACGCTTACAAACACACACTCACAAAGTCACCCATACACAACAGGGGAGGTTTGTCACGACAAGAGACAAGAATAACAATAGAAAGTTCCCAAATAATGTACATATAAACACACACACATATACTGTATATATTACACAGCCATGGAAAAATATTACGAGACCACTGCAAATTTTAATTTAAAATCAGCAATTCTAGATGTATCGTGGCCATTTCAGAGGAGTCTTTGTTACATTTCAATAAAATCAAACCTCAGCAGTGACAAATTCATCCAAAAACAATGAAAACACATGACACATGAAAACTCGAGGTGCTTACATAAAAAACTGATTTTGAACGTTTCTTAAATACATGTACAAATATTACTGTTGTGTTGCTTGAAAGAGTGTTTTTCTTTGGAGTATTTCAGATCTAAAAAATAATACAGAGCATGTTTCTCAAGTTTTCATTTTCTGCAAATAAATGCAAATAGAAACAATATTTTTCTTTGAAATTTGGGAGAAATATTGTTTGTAGTTCACAGAATGAAACAGATTAGTGTTAGTGTCTATTGAGTTATAGAAATATGTTTACATCAAGAAAACAACATACAGTATAGACCCCTTCGGAAAATATAAACTATTCAGGTCCAAGAACTTCCTGTTAAATGTGTTTAAAGTGAATCTTCACCCAAAAATCTAAATTCTGTCGTCATTTATTCACCTTCGAGTTCCAAATCTGTATTAATTACTTGTTCGGACAAACACAGAGAAAGATATTTGGAAATAATTTATGCAAGTATTCATGGGACGCGTACTCTCTGCCTACTATAGGGTGATTGAAAATATTCAGACTTGTATCGGGTATAATTCATTATGGGATAGTTCACCCAAAAATGATGATTTTTCACCGTCTTTACATTTTAAACCTGTATGACTTTCCCTCTTATGCAGAACACAAATGAAAATATTTAGAAAAATGTTGGTAACCGAACAACGACAGTACCCCTTGACTTACAGGTTTGATATTAGTTGAGGGTGAGTAAATGATGACAGGATTTTCATTTTGGGGCAAACTATCCCTTAAACAAATACAACGGTCACACTTCAGTATAAGCAATTCTCGCTGTTAACAAACCATTAACCATGACTTTTCCCCAATCAACTCTTAATTTGTGGCTTGTTAATAGTTAGTAAGGTAGTTATTAGGTTTAGGGATTGGGTAGGATCAGGGATGTAGAGTATGGTCATGCAGAAGATGTTCTTTATATGAACAAATAAACAGCCAATATGCCAATAACAGGCAGTGTTGGGTAAGTTACTCTGAAAAAGTAATGAATTACTAGTTACTAATTACATATTCAATAGTGTAATTAGATTGCTTTATCTATTACTATGTAATTACTATCTCCAAAAAAGTATTAAGTTACTTACTAATTACTTTATGTCCTACATCAACCTTGATTAGTTAAGTGATTCAAGGATAGACATGAAACACTTTTAATTCATTCAAATAAATAATGTAAACTACATAACTTACTCTTATTTACTGACCAAATTATTACAAATGTGAGAATTATATATAAAAGCATTAATTTTAAAGTAAGATTAATTAGTTAATTCCACTATTGCACATTTATATATTACACAAAGTATTTAGTTTAATTACATCAAAAGTAACTGTATTTAAATTAAAGAAAAAATAAGAGTAATCCCTTACTTTACTTTTTCAAGTGAAAAGTCATTCAATTACAGTAATTTATTACTTAGTTGCTAGTTACACCCAACACTGATAATAGTCATGCTAAAACAAAATAATTGTTAAATGAAACTGAAGAAAAACAGTCTTGCCACTCCCAAAAATACCCAAACCCAGAGAGAAAACCTCACCCGCTCAGCTCAGAGCTCCTGCAAACACCTCTGCCCTCACGCATATTCTGAAGCCATCATGACACAAACATGGCGAACCCAGAGAGGGGGCTCGACCTGTGTTTGCCATGCGTCTGTCACTTTAATGAGCTCCCACAGGCCTTTAGCATACCACACATATTGATGACACTCGCTGAACGAGTGGGTGGCTCACATTAAAACACAGATCCTTCTGTTATCGAGAAAGACAAAGAGAAAACGAGCATGAAAACAACCACTTAATCAAAAGCGGATTCACACATAAGCGAAAGAGGAGGAAGTTCGCCTGCGTGCACCCAAAGTTGTAAAAACCGGCTGTGAACTTCATCGGTTTATTAATTATACAGTTCTATTAAATACTAACACCTTTACACTGAACAGCCTTATTTGTGCAGTTTGGGCTCTTAAAGAGACTATTAAACTTCTGTTTGTTGTGTCTGTCTGTCGTCCCATTTTCAGCTTCTTTTACACAAAGACTTCAAGCTCTACTATATAAATGTCCTATTGTGTGACAACAATTGAAGATGATTCTTTCTTATGCTATATACAGTTTTATAAACAGAAATATGAATAATATATTATTATCATTGAGATTCTTTTATTGAAATTTTAAGTGTCACACCATAGTACATATGTACGGTACATTTGTCAACTACCCAGTACAGACGTTTTCATCGGCCACACACATCTGGCCCAAAGTTAACTTCTGGTCTGTGTTTGTTGATCGGTCTGGCTAGCTAGTGGCTAATAATATAACTGATTATATTTTAATAATTGTATTATTATTGTATTGTATAATAATTGTATTGAATAAACAATTTGTTGAATGGTTCCTGTAACTTTGTCGCGTTTAAGTTTAGCCAAGTAACAATTCTTCTACTGGTGACCCAAAGTAATACTGTCTACACATACTTTTAACATACTTGCTAATGCAATTTACTTTTGCTTGTTTTAAGAAAATGACTATATTCATTGCGAATGTGTAGCGGCAGTGAAGTGTGCCACAAAAGCGCTCATGCACAATAACGTTTGTTTACGTTGCTGCTTTAAAAATGTCTATATGTCCTTCTTCATAGCTTTTGAGATTTAATGAGATTTGATGGGGTTCCCCAGTTGTGTTGGTAGCATTGTTGGGTAAGTTACTCTGAAAAAGTAATTAATTACTAGTTACTCATTACATATTCAATAGTGTAATTAGATTACTGTCCAAATTACTCTGTCCAAAAAGTATTTAGTTACTCATTACTAATTACTTTCTATGTCATACATCAACCTTAGTTAAGTGATTCAAGGATAGACATGAAACGGCTTATTTAATTACTTTAAATAAATAATATTATTAACTGACCAAAGTATTACAAATGTGAGAATTAAACATTAAAGCACAGATTTTAAAGTAAGACTTTCAATTACACTATTGCACACGCATATATTTCAAAAAAGTATTTAGTTTAATTACATCAAAAGTAACTGTAATTAAATTACAGAAAACATATGAGTAATCTCTTACTTTACTTTTTCAAGGGAAAAGTAATTAAATTACAGTAACTAATTACTTAGTAACTAGTTACACCCAACACTGGTTGGTAGCATCATTTGTTTCTTTTAAATTGCTTAGGAAAAATAAAAAACATAAACAATGAAAAGCATGAAAAGTGTGGAAGTGTAAAATGAATGTTGCTCAGGTAAAAAATCCATGTCCAATTACATAAATACTTGTTTTCTCTAGTAGCATCTATTATGTTTTTCCGCAGGAAAATGTCAATAACATTTTTGCAGCCATCATTTTAGGATTTATAAATAAAACATTTTCAAAAACTTTTCGAAATAAAGTGTGACGACGTATCCCGGTCTAACCAGCAGTACATCCTAGAAATGTCCACCTCTCCCTATCTCTTTCTCACCTCATTGTCATGCTGACCACTCCCGGCAAAGCCAAGGTTGTGCGTTTCATTCCCTGACCCCACAATTCAACTTTAAAAGACGGCGCCGGGAAATAAAGTGAACTGGAAGAGAGCCATAAACTGAAAATTGTTACAATTCCTAAGGATACTGTGGGTACGGCCCTTGGTGCGGGTTATGACATAAGCTGTCCTCCGCTTAAAACACAAAGAAGAACTCATATAAATCTGCCAAGCCACCGTGAACGCAATATGAGCAAAATAAACACAAGGAGAGGCAAAAATAGGCTGTAAGACAGCTTTAGCGAGTCAAGGCCGAGCGGCGATTTACAACAGAGGAACAGAATGACCAAGACGCCTTCTAACGGTCAGAGCACACAGAGAAGTGTGGCTCGCTCAATTACACTGTCACGCGGGATCGAAACTGGACAAGTTTATCACGGGAGGAGGCATAAAAACAGAATGAGAAACAGCAGCTCGGGAAATATATTGTTGACGATTGTGGCGCAAATGGCACCGGTGCCTTGGGGACACTATGGTTTTAAGACGCTATAGGTTTGATTTCCTTCTCTCGGCTGTTTTTGTGGAATGTGGCAGCTGTTTTAAAGATTCATGCCTTTTGTAAAAACTTGAGAGGTTGTTAGATTGAAATTTCATAAATGGAGTGACGGCTGCCCATACACATTTCTAGGGGTTGCCACTATGTTACAATGCGGTGGCCAAAGGCTTTATGATGCAACGCCTTGGGGTCTAGAGGGTTTGAGTCTGTCTTCAAAAGAATGGGGTTTTCCTATGTGGCCAAGACAATCTCATGACAATTCTTAACTACTTCACAATGTAGCTCTTTTGCGTAAATTCATATAATCTCATTATATTTCAATATGATCTGCTTTCGCCACAGTGATGGTTTGGTTTAGGGGCGGAGCTTTAGTCTTTTCCCAAGGATCATGTTTTCATAGAAATCATATTGTCTATTTATATTCTCATATTGTTTTCATATAATCATATTAAAATCAGCCAAAATCACCACCTCAAAAGAAATGTTTCCTGCGAAATCCCGTTCATTTAATAGGTAAGTGCTTACCAATATAATGACGTTGTAGATGAACCCAAAAGATGAAATTTTAATCTTACACCAAACTTGAGTGGGTTATTCCCAAAGAGAAGAGCAGCACTGAGTGAAGTTTGTAGGCGTGTTTCTGACCATTTTTGTTAGCGATATTGATGCATCCACGCACCAAAAAGAGCAAAGGTTTTTATTTATTTACCGTAGGAAATTGACAAAAATCTTTACTTAATATCCCGATGATTTTTTACCCATACAATGTTTTGTTGGCTTTTGCCACAAATGTTCCCATGCTACTTAAGACTGTTTTGGTGGTCCAGGGTCACAAATATATGTATATATGTTTGTGTATTTATATATAGGCCTACATAAAAACATACACTTTACACACACACATTACATAAACAGCACTAAACACATCAAAGTCTATTATTAAACTTATTTAAAACCCCAAATATGACCAATAGTTAGCACTCATAATCATTACCCTGCTGGTTTTGTCCACAAAGAAACTGGTGCTTCACTTTCCACGAACTTAAAATATAACTTTTTTGTGAGATATCCAAAAATAACCATTTTTATCAAGTAATGAAGTTTCCAAGAGATCCTTTTTAAAACCTCCCACACTTTTCACGAGTTTTCACAAGTTCTCCCCTCAAAGTTTACACAAGGGAGATCCTCACGCAATTAGAGATCTGCTTTGAGATGCCAATGTGAAGCGACGGCTTTGAGATGCAGGGTGAACGGTCCCCTCCAGCTTCTCGGCAGAAGTCGGGCAATTAAACCTAAAATCTGGGATATCGTCCCAGCCGCGTATAGCCGGCCATGAGCCTAGCGATACCATACGATCCTAACAGATCAAAACCCTATCCTAGACAAAAAAAGTAATATTTGAAGTCCACAAGCTAGAGACTCTTTTCTCTGCTGGTGCCAATTTCTACCGGGGCGAAATACCCACAGTTACATGTGCCTCGGTCGCTCTGTGCCATGCTGAAGCAGCATGCCTGTACTTTAATTAGGATAACCCCCCTCAAGGCAAGGCATCGAGGAATGAAAGGTAGGATTCCATGTACACAGATCCCTTTCCCCACTCTCTCCAAATGATAGACTTCAAACGGAAAGCGAACGCTATCTACATAGCTGAATTTTTCCTCGATGAAAATCGAAAGGCAAAAAGGAAGAAATAGCGGATGCTGAGAACCGTCTTTTTTTACGCAGACACTGTATCGTCGACAAAGCTGGGAAAAAGGTTATGCTGATTAACAGAAGCATAGAGGAGGAGAGCTGTTGGCCCTTAAGCTTGGAGATAGGAAGGAGAGAGAGAGAGACAGAGAGAGAGAGAGAGAGAGAGAGAGAGAGAGAGAGAGAGAGATGTGAAAGAAAAGAAGGTAAAAGGTGAAGAACGCCGCAGTGGAGTGCGGTGGTGCCGACTTTTTTTTGCCATTTACAAATGAAATAAAATTATAATTCATTAATAAATAATATTCCAAATCCAAACCTGGAGGATCTTTTCCTCACTTTTATGCATATTCAACTTGGCACATCACATTCGGTTGCAAACAAATACTCCTGCTTAAAGCAACAAGACACATTTTAAAATAAGAATTCTGAAAAATCTGTCAGTGGTGTCAACAACAACATTATGAATATATGTTATTTTTATAAAAGTCTGTGATTAATCGTGACTAATAGCATCCGGAATAAAAGTTTGTGTTTACATGTGATTCCTGGACAACAAAACCGAACTCTGATGGTTAAACTTTAAGAAATTTAGATTTTTGCATAATCTGACAACTGAATAAATAAGATTTCTATGACTTTTTACAACAGGCCAATATCTGGCTGAGATACGACCGTTTAAAACTAAATAAAAGTGCAAAATAATCAAAATATTGAGAAAATTGGCCAATCAAGATTGGTTTTGTGATCCAGGGTCACATATGTCTATGTATTGTGCATGTTCATTTTGTACTTATAAGCACAAAAACATCCACATACATGTATATTTAAAATATTTAGATGTATTTATATATTTTTCAATATTTGAAATGATATAAAATGAATAACATGTTTATATTTAATATATTTTTTAATATATATGCATCTGTGTGTATTTGTTTATAAATACCAAATTAATATGCACTATGCACAGACATATACTACGTAAACACATACTTTTATTCTGGATGTGATTAATGGCGATTAATCAGTTGACCGCTCTAACAGGAATATACAGCAATGTGCTCACAATAGATGGGCAAAACTTGTACTTTTGTTAAAACATGTCTGGTAAATCAACTACTCCACACATGTTTAATATTTCAACTGGAAAGTTGTCTACTTCCAGTGTTTCCCACAGAATTTAAGGAGACTATGGGGGCTCAACCCAATTTCCTCTAGGGGTGTAAGAAAATGGTGCATATTTTAAAGGTAAATGCAGCAATTTGTTGCATTTTAAGAGCAAACGTATGTGACTCAATCTATATAGAATACAATAGCTATAGTAGTAATTAAATCATTGGCTCCATAGATATAGATGCCTACAAAAAATTGATCTTACAAACACGTCTGTGGACATTTTGCCAAAAAAAGTCTGCAATTAAAAGTCAGCATTTCTCATCAGAATCATCCGAGACGATATCTGAGCAATGCCGTCCTCATTCATTGTATAGCCTAACACTGAATGTCAAACACCGTCACCATTTTTATTTCTCCTAAGATTCCTTCCAAATCTCCATTAATTCTCCCGAGCTTTGAAAGAGCAATCTCAGAGCAATAAAATGTTCTGCGAAAGCACATTTTTATATGGAAAGGTTTGTGTGTAGCTGTATGCGCTCTGAATACCTAAACAACATTTTTCCACAAAGCAAATGTTTGCGGCGATCATTTCCCATAAACCATTTGCACAAACGCACTAATCAGATTTTCGTCTGCAGGCCTCCCTCAAGACTAAACCACATCTGAGGTGAGAGAAGTTTACAGCAAAGCTCGTTTCTGTTGCGTGCACACAGACCGCCTGCATTGGGTTGATGTTTTATACGTTTCTATTACATCCAGTCAAATATCAGAACATTTGGTTTCGGCCAGTGGGACTAGTCTGAATGCAATTACATGTTTGAGAGTCTAAACACATTGTGGAACATCTAATATAATGGCGGGTTACTGTGCAATAAAATGAACTCTAAATATAACGTGACCTGCATGACACAGGTAGGATTTGTTGAGAATAATACTGATATTGGTAATTCACGCCGGGCTATAGGCTAGAGGTGAGATGTGTTATCAGATATTTCTATAGTGTATCATCCAATTATGTATGTTATGTACACGAAAAAGTGAAAAGGAGACAAGGAAGCGTGATGTGTATTAAACAAGAGTTTGTAAGGGATGTTGTTATAATTTTCTTTCATGTTGTTTACTGGGAAATAGTGCAATTCATTTGATGTCTTTTCACAGGAACTGTATGAGCATGTCAACTATTTTACACAACTGTGGCTCGTCCAATCAGATCTTAGTATTTTAACTCTCCATTTTCACATTATTTGGACTGTTTTAAGTGTTTTTAATTCAAAAGTTACATAATGTTTAGCGGTACAGCAGTGATGCCAGATTCATCATTCTTTACATGAACAATTTAACCTTTTGTTTTAATAAAGAGGACAAATAAACAAATCATATAAAGTACCTTTAAAGTATTTTATTCTCTTGGTTTGCATACCATTTAAAGGACAACTATCTTAAATAAGATGTATTGCTTTTTTCAGCCCCCTATAAGCAAAATGTAAAATATCTTAATATTTTGAGATACAATTAATGTAGTGAATGCATAGTGAATCAAATTTGTGTAAAGCAATAAGTAATACGGAAGATAAAGAATAATAACAATAACTAGTAATTATAGGAGATTTGAATAGTGTGCCTTATAGAGTTTGTCTATTCTTTTCTCCATATATGCATCTCTATTTAGAAAAAATAAGAAAGGAAATAATGAAGACAGATTTTCTAAAAACAGGCTTTAATAAACTACAGAATTTTCCTTCTGAGGCAAATGGATCTTGCTTTAGCTTATTTTAATAAGCGAGGCAAAAGGTAGTGTACCCGTTCTGCGGTCTGCCATGATATATAACATTAACATGGCATACAATTACTCATATGAACTAATACTCGCACCACAAGACTTTGTCTGACGTCATCCGCCCCTGTGCTGTCCTGTTACACATTTTTTAAGTTACAGTAAGTCCCTCAAAGGCACAACAAGATGAAGGGGGCTTCCTGGAATAAAACAAAACCATAATAACGTGGAAAACAACATCCCGAGCATGCTTTCAGGCCAGACAAACCAATTTTCTCTTTGTCTCACGCGGGGTGCACGCCAGTCGATTACCTTTCTTTTGTTTACCTGTCAAAATGAAACGCTGAGAGTGGCAGACACAAAAGCGCTTTTGAGGTTTGTGTTGAAGGGAGGAAACAGGCTTTCCCAGTGAATTTGAGACTTGACAGTGATGGAGTGTTTGTCGACTTTACTAACGCGCAGAGATTCTTCAAAAGAACAGAGGGCTGCCGACTGTATCATTTGCTTTTAGACTCCAGAATGTCTCTCTCCTGCCCGTCTTTCTCTCTGGTGCGGTGGCACCGAACAGGTGACGACGGACGTCCGTGTATCTGGTTTTCCTCTCCTGAACTTTCTGCCAGGATATCAGGCATTCATATTTGTATTAGGTGTAAGTAGTTACTAAGTAATTAGTTACTGTAATTGAATCCCCTTGAAAAAGTAACGTAATGGATTACTCTTATTTCTTCTGTAATATAATTACAGTTACTTCTGATGTAAACGTTAATACTTTCTGTATTATATGTCTGGTGCAATAGTGGAATTGACATCAAAATTCAAAGTCTAACTTTAAAAATCCGTGCTTGATGTATGTGACAAGGAGGTGGGTTGAGGGTGCGTGAGGTGAACGGCGTGAGCTGCCGGTGCCGGAAATTTTGATGTAGTTTTACTCACATTTTACTCAACCCAATCATTTTAGTTTTAGTCTAGTTTTAGGCGACGACATATGAAAAACGTTTTAGTTGAATAAATGTACATTATATTTAGTCTACTAAAATCAAAATGGTTTAAATCATTTACTTGGTGTAATTTAATGTTCGATACAAAGATTCAACTGTTTTGACATAATTTACTTCACCTTAGAATGAAGATATAGCAGGTCAACACCTTTATTTTTCAGAAAAGTTCAGTAACTAGATATGCATTGTTGAAACACAGAATATGAGACCATGAATGACATTCCAGTTCCAGTTCATTTAATCCCATTTGACTCAAATGACTTGTTAAGTAGGGCGTATTCATTCAGTTCCTTCAACCAATGAAAGCTCTGACAGGGCTCACACTCAAAGGCTATTGGCTCTTTGAAGAAAAAGATCCACTGTCTTTTCTTGAGACCTCAATGAATGAGAAAAAGCTTCAAAAATACATATTATATAAATTGTATTACATTTCTTTAGTCATGCAAACATGTTACAAATTTGGATCGATCGACAGTTTGTCTCACTTCATCACTTCTATAATCGGTAGAGTACACCGCTGGTTTCCTGTTGGCTGACTTTATGTTGCATTTCAAGCTATGTAGCAACTCATGTTAGCGGATAAGCTAACAAAGGCATATAAAAAATTTGAGCTTGCCTTTGGAATGTGTATTGAGGTGACTCGCCTGCAGTTGCGCTTTAAGTTTGCAGCGTTTTACCGGCGATCGTGAAAGAAAATAAGACTTTTTGTAAACCACGTGGAGGCAAAGAATATTTGTCTGTGGTTACCCCTCCCAGAGACTCCTGCTACTGCTTATATGAGATAAGCATCACATGCAGGCAAACTGATGTCCGCCAGGTGGGACAAGAATATTTTCGTCTCATTTATATAAGTTGATGAAAATGTCAATATATTTTTATTACAGTTTTCGTTATCATGCATTCATTTTTATTTAGTTATCGTCTAGTTTTCGTCAGTGAAAACATGTCATTAACGAATACTTTTCTTCGTAGTTTTCGTCAACGAAATAAACACTGCGGTCTCGTCCTTCACTACTGTCGCTCCTCCTTTTATGCTTCCGTAGCTCCTCCGTGAGAGATGCAAGACCGGTGCAACGCGCAGCTAGCGCTCATTATCACTTGCTACACCGGCCTTGCACCCTTCTCTCATGGCACTCGTCCTGCTCTCCTTGTCACAATGTATAATTCTCACATTTGTAATACTTTGGTCTGTTGATAATACTACTTTATGTATTTTTATATTATTTATTTGAATAAACTAAAAGAGCCGTTTCATGTCTATCCTAGAATCACTTAACTAATCAAGGTTGATGTAGGATATAGAAAACAATTAGTAATAATTAATTAAATACTTTTTAGAGAGAGTAATTTGTACAGTAATCTAATTACGCTAGTGAATACATAATTAGTAATTAGTAAATAATTACTTTTTAAGAGTACCTTGCCCAACAATGGTTCGTATGATGAAAGTAATGGCTCTTTTTCTGAAGTAACGTGAATCTTGCGCCTCCATGAAGTGGCGACCCTTCTGTGAGCGCCGTATTCTCGCCACGTGATGCTTTGAATCCGTGTCGCGTGCATAGGCCTGATTCAGCTGCAAACGCACGTGCCGCTTGGTCACTGGGGCAAGCAGAGATGCTGGGCTTGAGTTATGATGCCTGATCTAAACTAGGCCTACATGATTTCAAAGATATGTATGTGTCAGACTAACTAATATTGATTATTAATAATTATTTTGTGTTTAAACATCAAAAAGTATCACAGAAATTCTAATAAATTTGATGGTGGGATGTCTCTTACTAAAATGTATCATGGTTGTTAATATGCAATTAACAACCATATTGTTAATTATGCATGTATGCATATCCAAAATGCAATCGTTACTATAATAAATAGAAATGCCAATAGTAATCAGTACACCAAAAATATGTTTACTACACTTTTACAAAAAAAACTAGAAGGGCTGAACCAATAAAAATGCAGAAAAGATTTGATATTAGAAAGTATAAGATTGTTGTAAGATAATATAAATGGTATAGTTATAAATGATTATACAACACCATAAATGAACATAAATACATAAATGCATTTTGCAATAGGTTTATGGTTAACAGCTACAATGGTTTACAATGTTATTGTAATGTAAAGCATAAACTATATAGCCTAAAAACAAACATAATTATCCTACAATACATTTCTTAAATTACCGTTGTCATATTTTTTTTCAATTTGTTATTTAAACAAAACATTACCAATGTTTTTCCCTTACTGTATTATCCTAATTGTTAACATTGAATACAGTTGCCCATGGTGTTACCAAGACGGCCTCCAAATAAAATGCTTCCTTAAAGGGATTTTGGAAAATCGGCAAGCCAGCAAATGACTGTGAATGACCAGTTTGGGGCATATAAACAATGTATTTTTCTCTCAAGCAGGCGCTGTTTAGTCCGAATGAATATTAACTGTGACTGCCTTGGTTTCTCGTCCTAAAACGACCTTTCGGGCAAATACCATTCAGTCGCAATACTTGATTTTGAGCTGGCACCACAACAAACACCCTGCTGGTTCAGACTTTATAACCAGAAACTTGGCCACATCTCTGCCCCTTGTTTCCCTACCATATCACCTCAGGCTGCTATTCTTCACATACTGATAAGACACGGCTCATATTGACCCCAAGCGACTGCATGTGTGTGATATTGCTCTCTGTTGGTGGGGAAATGCCCCGCTGATATGAACTCATCACATACCTTTCAAACAGCTGAGCATAAGACGTTTTCTAATGAGACTGTAATTGCCTGTGTGCATTAGCGGGCTAATATAAACTTGCTTTTATTTACACAAGGGAATAATGTACAGGTAACGCTATAGCTTTGTTTCAAAACCTACTGAGCTAGGTGCACGCTTGCAGGGCCATGTATTTTTAGACAATTTCCAGGGATCGTAGAAGTATTCCCTTCATAAAGACGGTCGATCTTGGATTGCATTGCGTTAACCGACAACCGATGAATTGCCTGAGATGAATCTCCACAACATGCTAATGCAAAACTTTACTGTTTTTACATTTTTACAAACAATAGTACAAAACAGTACAATTTGCTTTTCCTCATAACTAAGTTTTTGTACCATGCACATATTCATACGAATTAGGAACCTCGTAAAATAGTTACAAATTCCTGTGAGATCAGATTGAAATTACTCATGGGAAAAAACAACTGTGGTGTCAGTTTGAATTCATGTGGTTTGTTGTAAAATGTACAAAACCATATGATAAACATATGATAAAAAGCAAGCATCCACCCCTAACCTATACCCTTAAACCTAACCTTTACTGAGGCGAAAGCAGATCGACAAAGATGTCCGAATGAAATCATACAAATTCACGAATTTCCTTAATTGCCATTAAATTATGTTGAAATACTCAAGATTAATGTCAACAATTTTATATCTAATGAAAAGCGATCATTTCAATTCGCCTCAGAAGGCCGAATAAGGCATAACGTTACAACACAATTGAATTTATTTTTCAATATGTTATTATATTGTCAATGATATGACAATAAGAGTTTTTTTTACATTTAGTAAATTAACAGACGCTTTTTTCCAAAGCGACTTACAAAAGAGTTAAACAATGGAAGCAATTGGAACAACATAAGGACAACAAACAGCATAAGTGCAATTTAACTGGTCTCACAAAGTATCCTTGACTTAATACAATGGTATTCAATAAAGTCATACCATCAATGTGATCCAGACATATTAAGAAATTTATAAAATATTTCAAGGTGGCTGAACTTGTCCAGATACCTTCAGGATCTCCTGCAGCAACAGGCCACTGTGGATTTCATGCATTACGGGGACTCCACATGCATTTCATAGTGGTGACTTTGGGAATGTGGAAGGACGCACGTGCTAGTCTTCAAACTCCTTGAGTCTGTAAAGAACAATCGTGTAATTCTGCAGTTGAGATATAAAATATCAACTTATAAGTAATGGACAGAAAACAGTTGATTAGTAATATTGTGATTCTCTGGAATAACGGTGTGATAAAATGATGGAACGCTGTGTAAATGTACCATGAAGTCACGTTTGATGTGAATCGATAACATTAATCAGGTTTGATTTAAAACTCTGATGACTTATTAAGGTGGAACAACAGAAATGGCTTAAAACTGTGTATTTAATATTTACTGCAATGACTATATTCTAAACAATTTACGTCTGGTTATTTGAAACATACCAAAAACACTGCTCGAAAAGATCCAGTATAAACAATTCTAAACCTAACAAGGCCTTTGTTTTTCTAACTTAATTCATTATAACACAAACTACAAACATGAAAACAATACGTTCTGTTCCTATTGCATAAATTTAGTCTTGTTTCCAAACTTTAGTTTGGAGCCGTACTGTGATAAATATGCTTTTCCATTAAGTTTAGACGCGTCTGTATCACCACAAGCCATTTTGTACCTTCCAACCCCTTAATTTTCCCCTAATGTGTACCATCGAGACAAACACGTGTACCAGACAAAATCTATTCGGCATCTGCACAGATGCACAACCGTAGCCTTTCCCATCATACGACGCACACAAACGCAAAAAACCCGCCCACATGCGCACACATACCCACACGCACCGAGCATCTGCTGCACACATGTCAAGCTGCAAGTGCACAATCATGAATATTTAACAGACCACCGTCTACACAAGCTCCATATATGTCACCCCCTCCACCAACAACAGCAGACAGTCTCTTCTCAAATGGAAATATAATTATTCAAGGCGACTTTTTTTCACAGTACTGAGACTAAATTTAAAAGTACATGTGGAGACGTCCGAGCTCATATAAATCTCTGGAGAATTTTTTTGACAATGTAAGGAAGAGTTTTTGCATGCATGGGTGCGTGGACGTGGCAAGAATATAGAGCTGCATATAGGGAAGGAAAATAGAAGTAACGTGTGAACATGTATGTGGGCTTTCCCAAGGCTTGTGAGAAATGTAGGTCAGGGACGAGGGCCGAGTGAGGAGGAGGATATTGGCTTGTTTACCTGGACTCTGAGTGGGCTGGAATGAGCGCAACACTCAGAAACAATTGGATTCTCTTGCTAGGGCAAGATGAACCGAGATTGTTACATCTGCGGCGCCGGTCAAAACATATTTTAATTTGTTGCTTTACACTGATAGGCTGTGTCCCAAAACATTGTGGCTGGAGGTGGATATCAACACGTACTGAAAATAATACCTTTGGTTGACGTGATGTCTACTATAGAGACTCAAAGTTCTAGTAGGTTCGATAGCACATGCATTGTTCAACCCTTATGATATCCCACAATCCTGTGCACACGGTTCAGTGAAACGAATAAATATTTGATGGAGTGATGCTTCGGAGACACTTCATGAAAAAATTTGTCTGAGTCACGGATTGATTGAGCCAGACAGCGGCAGACATTCAGAGATAAATTTCCCAGAGGAAACTTTTACTTCTCTTTCAGACCTCAGGAGACATAAAGAGCCAATTATGTTTCATTTAAGTATCAACTTTGTCTGAGGATTAAAGACAAACATTTGTTTCTTTTCAAAGTTTCTTAGGAGAAAAAAAACGTTTAGAAAAATGTTGAGAAAAGACATTTAGGATCAGAACTGACAAAGACAAACCTATAGAAATGTTTAGATTGGTGATCTTTGAAACGTTTGCCCAGATTTCCAAAATTGTTTATCAATATATACCCTAAAGCAAAGCGTTATTTCATATTAGCTACACAATATATCACAGTGAGTAGTGTGGTTGGGTCAAAAAGAGACCAACCAATCGTTGGACCCAACCATGGTTTGAAAATGAACCAGAAGTTTTTAGAGAAATAGGAAAAATAACTATTCAAGCATAAGTTAAAAAAAGTGGATCCTAACCTTTTTGACCTCAAGCCTCCCTCATTACACTCAACAGTACTTTAGGGCTCTCCCGTCCAAACTTTTTGCACAAAAATATTCCAGAGGCTGACATGACTAGAAAGTACATTGGTTATATCTTGCCAATATCTTGATTTTTAATTGTTTTAGCATATTTGAAGCTCATTTTTTTTTAATTTTACATTATAATTCCGAGTTATCTTGAGGCCCCTGGGTTGACAAACAGGGAAATCACACATAGTGAAAGTGTAAAATAGAACAAGAAGGACACCAACAAATGTGTGGGAATAACCATTCGAGCAGCACAAAGACGTCAATAAAAGTTTCAATTTGCTCTCCATTTAATGCATAGGAGAAAAAGGGAGATCTCAATTGTGCTTATCTTATAGTTTTATTCTTTATATCCTGAACTATGAAAATCTATGAAACCCACTGCTCTTTTTTTCTGCATTGAATCTTATATCCGCACATCTTTGTTAGATTGTATGATGTCTGAGCCTGGGGCCCAGTAGTCAGTGAAGCCATCAAAGAGTTTGTGGGGTTAAGCACCGGCTGGCATTATCCACACTGAAGATGCTAATGCCATCGCAATAGCCAGATCCATGAATGTAAATCGGGATTACTGGCTAAAACGATCAAATCCCTGTCAGCCCTAATCGAGGATGATTTCTACTGATGAGCGCGGCGGAACTTAGCGCACGGCGGAAGGAAATGCATTTAAATTGACACTTAACATGCGGATGCCACTTAGCTGTCTTTAGTGATGGAGATAACAATGTGTGTGTGTGTGTGTGCAGTGTGTTTACACTAATGGGATAACGCACTTACGTTGCTTCCGTTGATCCGCTCGCTTTTGTACTAAAACATGGTGGGTTGACAATTTGAGAGGAAATGCATCAATCGCCATTATAAATTTTCGTACATGGCCTACCTGATTTGACAGGAAAACGTAACTATTTTACGACTTACTAATTTTGTATGAATTCGTACGATGTGAAAACGCATGATTACAAAATGAATTTTGAAGTTGTCTTTATGAATTGTAACATGCTGAATACGAAAATCAAATATTTTTTTACCATTGACGGTACATTTTAACACATTCATACATTTGGTTATTATCACCCGTAAACAGAAATTCCAAGGTACTGGCATAATACTGAGCTCAAAACAACAGTTTTACATAACAGTTACTAAATATGAGTCGTGCAAAACTTCAGAAGTGTACATTTGATCGTTTGAATATTGTCCTCAAAAACCAAGTTGCAGACGAAGTCACCAATCATCGCTTCATCCCACCATCCTTATGCTACATTTACATTTATGCATTTGACAGACGGTCTTATCCAAAGCGACTTAAATTGCAATATCCTATACATTTGTATGTGCAATCCTCTGGGATCAAACCCACAACCTTTCGTTGTAAACGCAATGCTCTTACCACTGAGCTACAGGAAAGCTGTACAATTGTTTTGCTACATTTGCTATGATTTTCTCACGATTTACAAGTAGTTGGAATACATTTGAGATATTGTGATTACTCAGCTGAGTTAAATATATAATTCTGGCCTATAGTGGTTTTTGAATATTTTACTGCAAAACTGTTACAAACTGTACCTTTAAGATAAATATACACTAAAACATTTCTAAACATTGCTACATGAAAATAAATATTACCATAATAATCAGCACTGCCGAATTTAACAAGAACTATAAAAAGGTCGGGCAATAAAAAATTGTAACACTGTGTTATCAAAAAACTGGGAAGAGATTGTATGCAAAAACTAAAAGTGCGATTGTAAGAATTTTTACGAATTAGCCACCTCCTAAAATTCTTAAGAATTGTCATAAGATTACATTTAAATGTTTTCTATTGAAAAGTTGCGCTTTCCAAACATAATGCAGATTTCAAAAGCAGAAAAGTCAAGTAAAATTTTTGGAGTTAAACAATTTTTGGTAACTGTAAAAAATTCTTCAGTAAAAACCCATTCTGGTCTTTCTACCGTCAATTTTCTGTAGTCGCCTGTGTATCAGCTGAAAGAGAAATCTTTCATGCATTGAGCGCACACTGCCCTGTCTTTTAGCTTCCACGAATGGCTCTTTTAATGAACTGTGCATTGAGACATGCGTTTGTGAATTGCGATCAATTTACGACATCAAAACCCGTACGTCTTTTTCTCCTCATATCGCAAATTTACAGGCTAGTGCCTGTCATAGTCTGCCTTGTTTTTCTTCCATCAGAGATAAGTGAAAATACCTGATACCCAAGCGATGCACGATGACAGTTGTCTGTCAAAGAAATAACTTGTGACGTGTCGCACAGCTGAGTCATTTGTAACGCTACCTCTCTAACTCACCTTTGAAATGTCAAAGTCACACGTCTTCTGGTTGCTCGAGTAGAGAAAACCCAGCATGCATCCCCCCATGCTGAAATTATCATATATAACACAATATTGCTCTCTGTGGGTAGCATATGCAAATTCTTATCCACAATGCATTTGGTCAAAAGTCTTGGCGGTTATCGCGCTTGCTAATACGAGCGGTTCATTTATAAATGCAATTACATAGGTGCATGAAAGCATGTCTAGTACACAGGCCTGGAATGGAGGTCTCATTCTCCGAGCCGTGAAGCAAGTAATTTCTTTACAGACTGTGGAGTTATGGCTTTCTTGAAGGGTTGTGGCATTGCAAAAGCGCCGGGTTCGTGTCGGATAGAGTTATCTCGCTGCTCGCCTCTGAAATAGACCTGTTCGTGCTGTATATCTCTCTCAGTGTGTTTATACATCTCTGTTTGGCTATCTTTCCGCCAGACCTTCAGCTGACTGAATGGGATGGAGACAGAACTGCGGTTTGCAACTTTGTTTTTTTTTTCTCTCAAGAATGGTGAAGGGATAGTTCAGCAAAAATGAAAATTGTCATTCATATACTTGCCCTCGTTTTTTTGCAAAAATGTATGACTTTCTTTCTTCTGCAGAACACAAAAGAAGACATTTTGACGGAAAAAATTGGCCCTCATTGACTTCCATTATATGGACACAAAACCTTTTCTCAAAATATCTTCTTTTGTGTTCCACGGAATAAAGTCATGACATTTATTTTTGTGTGAACTATCCCTTTAAAGAGTAATATCGTCACTGTCCTTGTGGAACCTTGCATGTCCAAATTCACTGTTTTTCAGGAAATGTAAAAAAAACTTGTTCTTTTCAAATGATTCCAAACTGTGTTGTAAAAGTTAACAAGCACTTTCTTAATACATTTAATTGGTTAGATATTTGCTGAAAATTATATAAAGAGTGAATAATAATAATGATTTACGGCAGCAACAAAAAAATACAGAGATAAAAGGGTTTTACAAGGACAGCAGCGACACATGACATTATTTAAATGAAAATGAATGACACAAATTAAACACCATTAAGTCCCGCACCATGAAAGAGCAATAAAAAATATTTTGAGAATGTCCTTTAAGGTTAAACAGTCACATGCCAGCCCCAAAATAGATCATGGATGTCATATCCTTTTTATTTCAGCCACGAAGACAAAAAAAGCACTCTTTATTTGGCTTCCCATTTGAGCCCCACATGTGCATAAAAAACCCTCCAATATTATGTCACGTTTGTTGTGTTATGTCCACGTTCTTACACTTGGATACCGCAGTTGTTTAGGTTTTATCGATCCAAGAAATCCCAGCAGAAACGGAGCTACACAGTAACGGTGTTGTCGATGGGTGCTGACCTCTGCGCCTGCTTAGACACGGCGATAAGCCCTGTGGACGGTGTCGTTTCCTACGAGGCAGAACCAGGCATCTAATGCAGGCACAATCGATACCCAAATGGGAAGCATTTCAGACACTCTACACGTTGCAGGTTAAACAGGGCTGTGTAAAAATAAACGTCACGTAAGCAGGTTTGATAAGCTGCGAGCAAATGTAAATACTTTGTGTTCGACGGAAAGCTTTCGGAAATGTCGGTTTGTGGGCTGTGGACGCAGAGAAGCTGATAATTTGCATGTCGCTAGATAAAAATGTTATGGTTTAAATGTCAGTCTTACAGCTCAAAAGGTCTGTTTTTCAGTTGTTTCAACTTCAGCTCAGATGTTTCTCCTAAAATTTAAAAGGTTTAAAAATCAATCGAGGGTTATGCAATTATACAATTGATGATTGTCTAACTAAAACCATTTGGTTTGGGAAAAATTTCATATTAAAATCATCAATAATATTGACCTTTGATTGCATATATTTGGGCCATGAGCTCAGTTTATGACACTGTCGCGTTCTCTTTTGAAACTCTATTTGTGAGATCTTGGTCTTTTTCAGGAGAAACTTTTGAGATGACTGTGACTCCGACTGGGAAAGGCGGCACAAAGCCTGCAAATTCATACACACCATTGTGAACTCGCGCTCAAGATGTCTTGCTCTTTGGTCAAAGATGACTCGTTGGGCGACCCTTCATGTTGATAAGGAGTGTTGTGAGCGTTTATTACAGTTGAAAGTTCAGCACAAAGTGTGTTGTGTCTTACGGATCTGGCTGGTAAAGTCCGGTATCGTCTCGACCCGGCGGCCTTCCGCAGACACCCGTTTTCACCCCGTCTACCCGTCTCTGCTAGAAACTCCCTCTCTCTCCTCTCTTTAAAAGCAGCTGGTGTTAAAGAGCACAGCTTCACTGTCACAGTACATGCAGTGTGCAATGTGGCATACTAACTGTCTGAGTCTCTATTTGAGCATATAAGCTTTATTCTTTTCTTTATCCAGCGGTAGGAGAGCCGTTTGTGGATTTGTGCACTGCTGCTTTTCTGCAGCATTTTCATCCTTTTGTAGCATCTTTCCAAACCTATTGATCTGCCTACCTAGGCAGCATTTTAAAGCATTATGGCCGTGCCCCCATAAAACCTGTTTTAGAAGGCAAGCAGCAACAATTGTATCCCAATTCTCATGTAGCATCATATGTTTTCTGTGAAGAAACATCAATCCCAGAGTGCGACATGAACAAAAATTCACGTTAATGAACGATCGAAAAACGTACGGATGATTGAAAATGTATTATAAAACAATAAACAACATTTAAAGAAACAGTTCACCCAAAGTACAACTTCTTTCATTTATTCACCTTAATGTCGTTCAGTAGTTTACCCATTTGTTTGTATGTATACGATGATATTTTGACTCAGTTGTTTTGCATTAACACAATTGTTGTTAATGCGGTCCATGTTGTCTTGATACATTCTTCAAAATGTCTTCTTTAGTGTTCAGCACAAGAAAAAAGGTCGAAGGTAGTGTGAGTAAATGATGAAAGAATTTTCCTTTTTGAGTGAACTATTCCTTCATAACAATATTTTTATAGTATCTAACATTTTAAATATTGATATTCAATTAAGAATCAACCTCGTACACTTGTAGTTAACAGATAGGTTGGAATAAAGATTAACAGGTCCAAATAAAAGCGAGACGAAAAGAAATCCTGCACACTCTCAGTGCTTGCAAGAGAGATAAATTGTATTAGTCTTACGACGTTTCGGTCTCATGACCTTCATCAGTTAATATTAATATTTAAAAGTGCTGTGTGTAATATTGAGGAGGATCTATGGACAGAAATGTAATATAATATACATAACTATGTGTTCAGAATTGTATAGACCTCACATAACAGAGCATTATGTTTTTATTACCTTATAATGAGCTATTTCTATCTACATACACCGCGGATCCCCTTTCCGCGGATCCCTGGAATTCACCATGGTGTTTCTTCAGTAGCCCTAAACGGACAATCTGCTCTATAGTACACGTTTCGTAAAGAATATTCCTTCGGCAATGAATTGAAAACGCGACAACATCTTTATCCTGTGAAGCCGCCGTTGTGCTTCGAAAGGGAGTGGTGGAGTGAGCCATCTGTTGCAATTCACAACCTCGCCACTAGCTGCCACTAAGATCTCCACATTGCTCCTTTTAAATACACATTTCTAAAATATACACAAAAAGATAATAAATAGCATAATAGAATAATTTAATCGGCTATGTTTCCCAATATTTGTATGCACTATGGATGGTGCCGGCATGGTTAAAATGTCATCTAAGTTAGCTACCCATGATTCAAATCGACAATTTAGTTTGGATGCTGCTTCAGAACAGAAGGCAGTCGTCTATGTAAGCATTAGGCAGCTCAAAGGTTTTGGAACAAAGCTTGTGTGTGTATTGGTTTGCTGTGTGCAGTGTGTGTCTGCGTGCTTTGTGACAGCGCAGAAGACTTTAGATAGATGTATCGGGGGCTTGGTGAGCAGGGGCAATCAGTTGAAGAAAGTGAGAGAGGGACGGCGCACTCCCACGCATCAAAATTGCAGTTTTTCTGCTCTACACACTGATATCAGCTACCATCACACCATTACTACATTTGATATTCTATTACTGTAAGTGATAAAGATTGTTAATGATGAAAACATCAGCTGTGATGTGATTATCAAGCGTTTACAAGGAACAGCTTACACCTCTTAAAGGAGTAATATGGTGCGAATACGTGTTTTTTTATGTCTTTGGTGTGTTATAAGTTGCCAATGCACATATTAGACATAAAATTGCAAAAATTAATGTGTCGGACAATAATATGCATTCTATCTAAACCCCAACCAATCTACGTCAGTTCATGGAATGATTTGACTTAGACCGGCCAAATGTATACGCAAGTAAGATGGGGGTACATGCCAGTACAATTGGCTTGGAACCTGATGTTCCAAATATGGTAAATATGGCGTTACATTTCCATCACACGCTTGCAGTATTCGACCAATCATTACACACTGTTTAATTGGCCAATCATAGCACACCTCGTTTTACAGAGCGACGAGCTTTGTAAGAAATCCTCGCGTTTCAGAGAGGCGGGGTAAAGATGAGATACAAACATGCACGGTATGTGGAAAATACAGCGTTTTTGAACCTTAAATCGTGTAGACACACCGCAATACATCTAAAACAAACGATAATGTGTCACATGACCCCTGTAATAACCTTAAAAAGTGAATGATTGTGCAATCTGCCTTCTTAAATCTGATCAAAGAAAACGGTTAAGACAGAAAACCTGAACAGGACATTTACACTTTCACAATGATCATGCAGACACCTTTACTATCACTGTATTCTAGAGACTTATTCAATTAACAATTGCCTATATTTACATGCAATGATTTACTGTACTTTAAAGTTCCTTTGAAATTGCATTTGTCTATCATTAAAGTTGAAATTCGCATGCTACACAGCATTACATGTCAACATGATAGAGTGAGTTGAACATCCGTTTCTTTCTTTCTGCGTTCAAAACACATACAGTGACTCTGAAAAGATCACAAATATGAAATTCTAAATGCTCCATATATTTGCACTGTAAGAGTGCTATCAATAGCGCCAAACAAGAACAAAAATGGTAATTAAATAAAAAAACTGAAATAATGAGGGTGTGGATCATGGCTAGCCTCTTGGCCTTTGGCACCGCTGTTCATCTCAAAGGTTTAGCGTAAAGCCCGTGCATATGGATCTGTTTTGAAGTGTAGCACATTTAAACGAGTGTGCCGCGTGTTGGTGTAAGCAGTGACTGGCAGCTGTCAGTTTTGACTCACAGCTGGTTTAATCCACCTGTCTCAGCGGTGCGGGTTTAAAGGTCTGCCTGGTTCAGGGCACCTTCTGTCAGGATCTACTCTGAATAACTAGGGAAGAGGAAATAAATAATTCAAGCGTCTCCACTCTTCCTGGTGGGACGGCGAGCGTGTTCGCGTGTTAGCGTGTAGCGTTTAGGAAGGAACGAGTGGGAGGGGGGTTTGAGCGTGTGTTGAGGTTACAGATGATGTTTGTCAGTGTATGTGGATGGAAGTTTGGTGTGTATTATGTGAGGCGGTATGGCACAGCGGGAGGTTAGGCCCTCTCTCTGGTGTGTAGGAGATGGGAGCCAGACACAAGATTTCTCCAGTCCTCCAGCTATCCCACGATCCCTTATCACCCCTGCCCCCATGTCTACAGTATTTCCTGTGTCTGAGTGAGAGACCAAACAGCTTCAATATTAGTGTGCATTCTACGGCAAGTCTTTTTTTTGGAGGATCTATTGACAGAAATGTAATATACTATACCCAACTATGTCTTCAGAGGTGTATAAAGATCTTACATAATGAAGCGTTTTGTTTTTATTATCTTAGAATGAGCTATTTCTATATACATACATCGCAGGTCCCCTTACATGGAATTCACCATGTTGTTTTTGCGGTGGCTCTCCTGCTTGTGCCAAGTGGTTGATATCCGTTATCTCCTTCGGTAAACAAGTGAAAACGTGACGACATCTTTGTTCTGTGTCAACCACCGTAGTGCTTTGAAAAGGGAGGGGTGGAGTGAGCCGTTGGTTGCAATTCACAACCTCACCGCTAGATGCCGCTAAAAATTCATACACCGGACCTTTAAGATAATAGAGTACAGTGTGTTTGTACTAAGATACATTGTAAACCTGCTGTAAATGATACTTCTGTTTAAGTCAATAATTCAACATTTCTATAGACTTTTATTAAAGTAGAGATAAAGCCATATTTCAGAATATCAGAGATCAAAAATCATTATATACACCCTTGGGGTCTGCTAATTTGACTTAGACAAACTATTAAATACGTTTTAGATTTAAGATGTTACATTTTTATCATTGTTCAGAGTAGAAATTCAGAGCAAGTAAAATGCAGTTTGCACCTATAACCAGAAGTGCAAATACCTAGGCTATATGTATGCTAATAAATAATTCACAAATCCTGGAGAGACCGGGTCTCATGCATGCCACCTAGAAAGATTTTATCAGGTAATCAAAATATAGATTCAATATGTACACAAAATTTTATTCACCTATATATTTAAAACATTATTTATTATGATTGAATTAATTCGAAAACATTAGTTTGCACCATCAAAAATAACTACATTTTTACATAGGTATTTCCAAACCCACAACCTTGCGTTTACCACTGAGCTACAGGAAAGCTATTCCTTTAATGGAACAACTGTACTGTCAGACTCTTCCATCCAGAATACCATACTGTAGAAACGACCTAGCAACCATCAAAATCATAAAAAAACATACTACACACATCATAAAAGTATTCAAACACCCAAGCACCAGCATAGCAACCCACTAAAAAGCCCTTAAGACAACTTGCATATGCTTAGCAACACCCTAGCAACCACCTAGTTTGCGACATTTTATGCAAAATATAACCATAAAATGTTTTCTCTTGTACTCTCTTGCACGTGAACTTGTTTAAAGATGCCTTCAGGACATTCATTTTTCTTGTTTTTACTCTTATTTAGACAGATTGTTGTCATTTCTTTCTACCTTTCTTTATTTCTCTCCATCTCCACGCCCCACCACCCCCCCTCCTTGCTATCTGTCTCCAGTGATCTTCACCCACCGGAGAGACTGAGCTGTTTTTGGTGTAAAATGTCCCCTAAGGCAAAAATCAGCAGACTTGTCTTTTACACGGACGACAGACTCGAGTCTCGCCAAATTGCCTCGCCGCTCTGATTAAATATTCTGTGAAATCCGGTATGAGAAATAAACACTGTAGATGCTCACAAACTTGATTAAAATGACATTTTACATGTCCTGAAGCTACCGGAAAACAGAGGCAGCCAGCGTGTACTGTCTGCATATAAAGCCCTTTAATTGTTCTATGCTCCATCATTAATTTTGTTACGTCATTTGAGTATTCTTGGCTCTCGTTTGATAAATTTCTTGTGATGGTTCTTATTTGTCACTTTGGATAAAAGAGCCTGCAGAATGATGGAACTTAAATAGCCTTACAATTTTCTTGTAAAGACCTTGAAGATTGTTTATGTCTTTGTGGGGAAAATGTGATTCCTGATCATTGAAAAGTCACAGTTGGGATGCTTTGAAGGTATTATGCAGTAAATATGAATTCAAAAACAAACTCATGGCAATTCGTAGCTATTTTATAAGTTGGCAACCTGGCTACATTCTCATTCATACTGTACATTTTGGTAAGATCTGCTTTTGCACCAGTAATGGTTAGGTTTAGGGGCGGGGTCAGGGGTCAGGGGTGTGGCTTTGTTATTGCTTTTTCTATTAATCAAATGCTTTGAAATCATACTTTTTACTAATTCATACGAAATAGCCACCTCGTAAAAAATTGGTTGTGAATTCTTGTTTTTGTATGTTTTTTATGATCCACTTCCTTCGAATCCATACGAAATAGCCACCTCACAAAAAAGCTACGAATTACCGTTTTCATTTTTTGAATGTTTTTGTACGGTGCAGTGTACGAAATAAACACCTTATAAAAAATATTGACGAATTACAGTTTTTTATGTGTAGTACGATGCACTTGTAATCTATTTATTTTGAATATTTGGGCATGTTTGTTGCTGCTGTGCTATAAGCAGAATGTACGCACGTTGTGCACCGGCCAATAGACGTATTTACTGACGTGCTCTTTAAATAACCAAAAACACAGTGCAGTTGCTCAAAATAGTAATGCGCCGACAATGTGCCTGAACACACCTATTGTTTAGACTAGCACGCCCATGGGCGCACAAATGGATTCGCTATTAAAAAAACGCGGCGCAGGATGGGAAAATGAGAACTTCGTCAGGCTGAACTAGCAAAAAGACATGCGCTACGCCAGGGGTACGATTGGGCCCCAAAAGTGCAAGTGTAGTGGGCAAACTTTTAATGAACTATAATAAAAAAAGTAAAAGTCTTGTATCAATGATAGTCTTTATTCCGATTTTCTTTAGTGTGTTTTATCATTTTCAAGGTTAAAAGGTCCAATTGCTTGTTGGTTTCATTTGCTCCTTAACATTCTGCTCTATGATTAAAAAACTTTGTCAGCTGTAATACGCCCAGAAAAAACCTCTGAGAAAATTAAGGGCATTGCACAACCCTGTACCAAACACAAAAGAAAGATTAAACAACATTCTTGCCATCTTAAAAGGTCTGTGGTTCAGTTGAGGTTGGTCTACAGCATCTCAAAATAATCCCACAGTGTTTACAAGGTAAACAAAACATACAAACCTTCTTCTGATTCCGACAAGCAGGTGAACACAAGGTGAACGCAGGTTCAGCGGCTCCACAGACACAAAGTAATACCTTTCACATGCTGTTTACTCTCAGATAAGCGGAGATTGCTGTCTGACTGTGCTCAGATCATTCTCTATTAAAGACACATCAGATACAATCAGACCGCTGCTCTGCTCAATGAGAGAGAGAGAGAGAGAGAGAGAGAGAGAGAGAGAGAGAGAGGATATGAGTAGAGAAGGGTAAGACAGAACAGTGACTTGAATGTGAATCTGTTTGCAACATCCGGTTAGTTCCATTATCATTTACCTGTGTTTTATATAATTTGGCTTGCTTAGTCTTTTTTTCTGCTCTGACCACCACACTGTGGGTTGGACCTTTAAAAAGAAATATCACAGATGAGATCGCTTTGATATCTCTGTTGTTTCTAGACAGCAATGAGATTAAATAGAGAGCGAATGGAAACTTCTGCTTAAAAATAGTTCACACAAAAAAGATGTCATAATTTACTCATCCTCAGGTCCTTTAAAACCTGTAAGACTCTTTCTTCTGTGGAACACAAAAGTAGATATTTTGAGAAATGGCTCAGTGGTTTTGTGTCCATATAATGGAAGTCAATGGGGTACGATATTGTTTGATTACCAGTGTTCTTTAAAATGTCTGCTTTTGTGTTCTGCAGATGAAAAAAAGTCATACAGTATTGCATTAACATGAAGGTGAGCAACTGATGACAGTGAACTATTCCTTTAAGTCTTCTGCATCTCAGATGTTTTTCTGAATAAAAATCTCTCACATATCTCAACACAGTCTCCAATAAATTTCAGAAGAGATCTCATCAAAGTTGAGACATGAAACAAATCTGGGAGAGTCTACTACGGTATATTGCTAATACTATACTAAAATCTAAAAACCAACAGAAATATATGATCTATATTGGCCATAAAAGGAGCAAGTAATTTTCACACCGTTTTGTAGATACTGATATTCGTATATTGCTTATGCCCCAAATCCTTCAAACATGGCTCATGCAAATAACATTATACAATTATACTACAGCATATCAATCCATCCATCCATGCAATATTTACTTTCGTACCTGAAGCTATACAATTTACAGGCTGATAACTTAAACCACCAAAGACTCCCACATGCCTGTATAATATCAGATTCTGGACATTTCTCAATAAAACTGATGTGACGGGGTGATGAAAAAGCACTCGGGCAAAGCAAGCATTTGTACACTATGTACATCTTATGCGTATCTAATTCATGCAGACCAAACACAGTGTTGTTACAATAAACCAGAACCTTCTTTAGAAGCAAATATTGAGCGAGCAGCGCTCACATGTGGTCCAAACAGAGCCATCTGTGAGGCAGCAGATTGACTATGGAGCATGACTGAAGAACCGCATCATCAATTAGAACTGCTGGGGTTGAGATGAACATCATCACGTGGCTCGAGTGACAAGCAACCGTACACCTGTTATCTCTCTCTCTCTCTCTCTCTCTCTCTCTCTCTCTATATATATATATATATATAATTTGTATGACTTGGTTTCTTATTTCATATTTTTCTTCCATGAAACCCTAAATGCAGAGTGGTAAGAACCTGAAAGAAATGCCTTGATCACCATTCACTTTCATTGTATGAAGAAGATGCAATGGAAGTGAATGGTGACTGATGGTGTCATCGGCTAATATTCAGCCTTTTATTTGCCAATATTTTTTTTTATTAATTTATAAAGAAACATGTTTGGAAATGAGGATGAGCTCATAATGAGAGAAATTATCGAGAGAACTATCCTTTTAAATATAAACTCTAGGGATTCTGTAGACCGGTGGTTCTCAAACTGGGGGCCCCAAGATGGTTCCTGGGGGCTACAGATTTTGTGGCATTTTATGAAATGTAGAAATGTATTATTCATCTTGTGCAATCAAACATAAATAAATAAGACCAACATCCAAAAGAATTGATGTATCAGCATTGTATAACTGAATATGTATGTGGTTGAAATAAAATAAAAAATTTAAGTTAAGTCTTGATTTGGGGGTCCACAAAGCAATGCACTCTACACAAAGGGGGCCTAACAACAAAAATATTTGAGAACCACTGTTGTAGACATTTTTGTATGATTTAACAGTAAGCATATATCACCCCATCTCTCTCTCATCTGATGTGTATCGCCCTCTCATTTTCTCGCTCTTCCTCTTTTCCTTCTCTGTTTACCTTCATCTAAATCACCGTCTCTCACTCCTTTATTTTCCTCCTCCTTCTGTTTGAACATATGGATGGATTAATATCTTAGCCGAGGTGTTTGGAGTTTATTTGAGTAAACCGATGCCGCTGATGAACAAGAGTACCGGATGCAAACAGATCGTGATGCTGATTAGATCAGCGCAGTTAGGCCGGCCGGTCATATTGCTCTTATTGTCTAGGTTGAAAAACATCACTGCATCTCTGCTGCATCACGATGAGCAACAGCCAAATAGACCTTTAAATATTGTGACAGGTGATGAGTCTATTCATTTAGAGCTGGCTTGAACGGAAAAAGGAAATTAAAAAAGAATAACAACGCTGTGGCATTTTGAAAACACTCAGTTCATCAAAATAAAAGTCAAGTCATTTTTTACTCACCCATGTTGTTTAGACAACTTATTGCTTTCTTTAGGAGCAAATTAGAGACTTTTTAAATAGATTTTTTTCTTAAAAAGTTTAAAAGTAAAAAAAAAGTTAAAAAGTATTGGATTTTCTGTTTTCAATAGTAGGAGATTGTGAATGCCTCTTCTTAAGCATAAAAAAGAAGCGAAAGTGTTATAAAACCTCTCCACATGTCTGAAAGGCATATAAATGTTTTTTAGGTAAAAAAAAAACTATTCAGTTCTTTTAAGAATGTCTTAAGAAACCCACATTATTTACAAGTAAATGTGCCTGAAATTATGCTTTTGTGTCCGTATGAAGCTTGAAATAGGAAGTCGCAATCCACTCCCATTACCCAGATAGCAGGTACATCTGTAAGATGTCTACTAAAGATCTGGAAAACATCTCCTGTATAAAAACACCTGATAAACGTCTAAGAAAGGGCAGTTTTAAATACATCCTAAATCATAAACATCTTACAGACATCTTTTAAATGTCTGACAAGAGATGTTTCGAAGACATGACGAAATATGTCTTGCACATGTAAATGCACATCAAAATAGACATCTCTGAGATGTATGTGTGCTATCAGGACAGTAAGTGTAGAAATAATGACTAAATCTTGATTTTTATGTGAACAGGGATTATTTTATATGAATAGGGATATAAAATAGGGATTATCGGTGTGCATTAATACCTCGGTATAAAGTCCATGGTAAGGTATTTATTGCAGTATTTAAAAAAAATGACAAATGATGGACCTTGCCAAAGGTAACATCTATAATTTTTTCTAGCATTCTCTATTTTAGGTGCGGAAGACCTATCGTTTCATACAGTCATGTGTCTATGATAATATTGACAAAATATTGCTATTGCGTTAACACCATATTGATAATATTATTAAATACCTACGTTTTAAAGAAACAGTTAATCCAAATAATAAATTACTGTGTCCCATTTCCTCGTCGTTAGATATAAGAAAGAATAGCCAGAACATTCTTTTAAAATTCACATTCAGTATCCCACTGAAAAGAAGTTATGCGAATGAGTAGATGAAAATTAGTTTTCATTTTTGGTTGAACTCTTCTTTTCCACAAACTTTTGATATTCCCATAATGACATCAGCCTCTATGATGTTAAATATTGTAAGATTATAGTTTTGCTAAATGACTCCTTGCAGCGTTACAAATCTTCTGTCTGCTCATGAACGGTTTCTTCACCATCATCTTTTCTTCAGCATCAAATAGTAGCATGTATGTCTCCCTGACACGCTGTGTCTGGTTCACCACCAGAAGTGCGCTTTCATCCTCCACTGCCTTCCAATTAAGTAAACACATGCCGCGATGGGGTCAGACTGGACGAACTGACTTAAAGTTTGTCAGTATTCCTCCGGCCAAGGCTTTAGCCCAATTTGCATAACATCCACTTAAATATTGTGAAAGATTAGTACATCTCAAATCAAAATTTGTTGAAAATACTATCCCGTAGGTGTCCAGATGGTTTACTATTTCTGGTGGACTGGAAGTGTGAATAGTTTTTAGGCTAATCCGTGGAAATAGAAGGAGTAATTCATGCCACAATTTTCATTTTTGGTTGGAGTATCACTTTAAAATGCATAAATCAAAATTAAAGGTACAGTTCATTTACTCAACCTCATGTTATTTCAAACCTGTATGGCATTCTTCTCCTGCAGAACACAAAAGAAGATATTTTGATTTTGCAGCTGGTAACCACACTCTTAAAAATAAAGGGGCTTAAAAGGTTATTCACAGCGATGCAGAACCTTTTTTGGTTCCACAAAGAACCATACGGTCAAAGGTTCTTTACAGACTTATCTCTTACTTACATTTTTATCTATAATCATAGGGCAATTCCAACGTTATGGATGGGACATTTTGCGTTATGGACGTGACAACAAAACATTTGTTACGATTATATTGAACCATCTGTTTATATTTTACTGAGCCCTTGTTGATAGAGTCTAAACATCAAAAAATGTCAATATATGAAAAAAATATTAAAAAAAGGGAAATAAACATGTGACAAAAAGGATGTGACAAAAAGGATGTGACAAAAAAAGGATGCGGTTTTTGTGAGATGACAAACTTTTCTGTAAGGATTTCTGTAAAATAATAATGCACAATCCTGAAGCAATAATACCCAAAATGAATGGAGAAGGGATGCCTCTTTATAGAACATAAAATAGTTATTTTGTTTTAATTTTCATGTGTTCTTTATGAGGAATATGTAGCGTTATGGATGTGACAATCCTGAAATTGGTACTTACATGACTATAAAACATCATGCACTAAAAATAAAATAAATGCTTTACAAATTTGAAGAGAGATCTCACATGGGTTTTTATATCCACCAAATGTAAAAATATGTGCTGTTAACCGCTGGCTAAAACATTTCGTGGTAAGGTTGACATTTTCACGGAATTGCCCCATTGCTGCTTATATCACATCAATTTGCCAACTCTGATTAAAAAACAAATGACTCCCAGTCTCTATCTGTCGCCGCACAATGATTGCCGGTGTGAACTCCAGTTCAGTCGAGCACATTGTGAAACAGTTGAAGCCCATTCCCTACCATTCTCTCATTGGCTGAAAGAAGCAAGTTGTGTATCGCTAAAAATGCACACAAACAACAACAAATGCTGAGCTAAAGGAGACTAAAGGGATTAGCAAGGTACGCGCTCACAGCCCACAGCAGAAATTGACAGTCGGGCTTACGGGGCGATAGCTGCGTGTGTGTTTTTGACGGTGTGCATCCTCAACTTGGGTTGGTGTAGCGAGTTCCCGCAGGCGAAGAAAAACCCTCACGCTCTCGATTTCTCACCGCAGAGGTCCCGAGAGCAGCAATACGGAGTTGAAAAAAGACAGATATTAATTACTTCAGCTTTAAACCCGCTCCCCATTGGTCCGAGTAGAAATAATCACCACTATTGCCGACCGCTTTCCCAGCAGCCGTCAGTAGGCGATGCAATCATAAGACCATCACGAGGTCCCGCTCCATCTCTGCTAGAGGGAATAGACACACATGACAGCTATTGATACATTCGAGTTTTTCAATTTACCGTGTCCAACAACGATAGCCGTGAGATAGGAAATGAATTGCGTTTCTTTCTTTAATTTTGTCAAACTTGATAGGTCTACGACAGAAGCAAATGCAATACAATTACATCCTGACAATGAGCAACACAAACTCTCCAGGCTGATTAAAAAGAATATCGTATTGACTTTTGACATTCGTAACAACTTCCGCCAACTTCATGTCACGCCGTCTTATGGTTTCCATATGATTGACGCTTTCTACAAAACAAACAATCGGTTTTGTAATAGCATCTGTGTATTGTCATGGCAGTATCATGGAGGTAATTGTTTGAAAATCAGCGCCTGATGAAATGTTAAATGAATCAGCCAAATCTGGGGCAATTGAGAAAAATGGTAGCTTGAAGGCACTTCATCGTTTACTAAAATCAGATTCGAGCACTTAAACAAAACAGTTCTGTTAAATGCAAAACAAATGGCAGGACCTGCTGTGTGCTCATAACATTGGATCATGATGACAAATGAGACATGATAATGTCTTTTAGAGCAGCACAGATGCATGCCACATTACTCCGAAGACTATTTTAAAAGAATACATCCCTCTGATATACAATAATATGCTTTATATTATAAAAATATGTTATATTGCGATTAAAGCTAATCTGTAACTGCTCCGCCATCTCAATCTAAAACATAAAATTAAGGTTACTTCATGTCATGATTCACATGGACAGAGCCCAGATGCAAACAGCTCTTATCCATTAAGTATTTTTTAAAACAACTTGAAAACTGAAAATCCCTCGAGGGAGAAAACGGAACCAGAAACATATCAAGGTCAAATGCAAAACTCAACTTTAACTAAATAAACTCACGGTGCAGACAAGACAAAACTTTAAAAAGCAAACACAACGGCTTTAAATACGGAGGAACTAAGGAGAGGTAACGAGGGAGATGTAGGGCGTAAACCATTGACGGGATAATGAATAAGGAAACAAATGGGCGGGGCAAAGACATAGGAGAGCACATGGCACAAGGACACAAACAATGGCCATGTGCTTCCAACACAGACACAAGACATGGGACTGTCATGATCCCGTCAGAACAAGAGAAGCAGCTACTAGGAGGACAGGATCATGACAACTTCATGTACTTTTCTTGACGTGGATTAAAGTTAAATGACGTCAAATTGGCATTGTACCTGCAAAATCAGTCGTGGCAGTTTGGCGAAAGGCACTTTGTGGCATAGGCATCGATATTCTCCTCTGTCTTGTCATTCTAGTACACGTTCACAAGAGCACTTTGAGTCATGCTCATTCGGTTTGTGCGCTGAACGCCGTATGGCGCATGACAGACGAGATTAGTGATTAGCTGGTTATTTTGGTTTGTTTTTCGCACATAAAGTATTGTCGCCGCTGCAAAATAATTCAATTGAGCCACTATGAGCGGATGGAGCAATTTAACAATGTCTTAAGTACTTTTCTGGACCTTGACTACAACTATAACCATGATGTCAATGAGGAGGTTTTGAAATCTCTCGGATGTCACGTAAAATATCTTTATTTGTGTTCTGATTACCCCAGGAGGTCTTAAAATATGTTGAACATCATGTGGGTAAAAAATTTAACTTTTGAGGTGAACTTGATCTTCAAAAAGATCTAAGTGTACTCAACTGCGTTATTTTATCTTATAAAGTTCAAATTTTTGTATGTGAATTACACATTTAGTGTGTGAAAATAGAGCACTTCAATACATTAAAGTGCATTAAGTACATTTAAGTATTTACACGTATTTAAGAGCACTTATTGGACCTGGAAACCACCTTTCGTTGCGGTTGTTGTTGTTCAGCTTAATTTATTTGCATCCAGTGTAGACATTGTGAGTCATGTGCTTTACATTTCTTAATAATGTGGATGGTTGTTTCATTGCTTTCACTCATTATCTTTCATCCTCTTTCATAAGATGTTGTGTTCAGTCTGACCTTGTCCGACCCTGCAGAGTGAAACTCTTTTTTTCTGTCTTTTTTAAAACGCTGTGTTGTTCATACGCTGTGAAAGATTCCAAAAACCTTGAAATTGTTTGCATGGGAAGCACAATGGATATTTAAGCGTTTAGATAAGCGTCTTGAATGTGACACCTATAGCGAGACAACAGTGATGTTTTTTGACACTTTCCTATCACATTTTTCCTTCTTTGAATTTTTTTGTATCATAGTTATTGAACTTTAATTTTGTGCTGACATTTCTCGAGCCTTAAAATAAACTGTACCGACCATCTTGAAGCTGCCATCCAAAACGTTTGCCTCTCTATCGCCACCTCTGTCTGAAACATGAAATTGCAGGTTACTTACAGTACATGCTTATCTTTCAATGACATGAAACTGTCATGAAACACATTCCGACTCACATTCTAAATGATTATTTTAAGCTCACTGTTGCGGATCATAGTAAGGAGTCAATTTCCGAGCACTGATTTATTTTATGTAGTTGCTCAATAACTTCATTGTTTACCAAAAAAGATTTAATGTCAAATCGGACAATACACTAAGATGTGACCTTAAACTGCATCTGTTCTCTTTTGTGGAGGTCAAAGGCCGCTGGTGTTGTTTGTCCAGGGTTTGCTGAGGGCATCAGACATCAGTCAAAGGTCCTGGCTGAGATTAGCAGCCTTTCATAACACATTTACTGAAGGGATTTTCCAGGGGGAACATGTCCATCTTTGATCTAATCTACTTTAAGAAGTTTCTTCGCCGGTCAGGCAATCTGGCGTAAACTCTGACAGCCAGGACAGCACAGGAACACATACACAGCGCTCCCCGGCTAAGCATAATATCACCCACTCCCCTAACCGCCTGGTTTGCTGGCTCCCTGTGTTACCATTGGGGCCCATTGCTGTTTGATCAAAGCAAGGTTTTGACAACCTCTCCGGCAAATCGCACGCACCCGTGGAGTGCAACAGAGAGCGTGGCATGAAAAATTTGCATCCACTAAACGAGCGACTTGCACTACTGGGTCTCAGCTGGTCCCTTGGCAATATCCGAGTCCATTTGAGCACCAGGTTTATTAATTGTCCCGAGCTTTCATCCGTTACGTTCGCCTCCACGCATGACATCGACGCATTTGCACGGGTGCCTCTGCAGTCGGTCAGGCTGTTTCCTGGACAACAGCTGCGGTGCGTCTGTCAAGACTATTGATACTTTGATCATGTGATTTTATTGACTTAGTGGGGTCATTGTTTTGCTCTCACAGCCTTTTTTGTGTTCCTTTGCGAATACATTATTGTCATTAAGTGCTATTTAACAGGTTCCATCGCTGTAGATATGATTTATTACAGTCCACTAAGGAAAAAGCATCTATATGAGATCTTGTTAAATGGAAAGCTCGCCCCCCCCAAAAGACATTCTTTCATCATTTACTCATCCTATTGTCATTTCATATCTGTATGACTCTCTTTCTTTTGCACAACACAAAAGAAGATATTTTGAAGAAAAGCGGCGGATCCCATTGACTTCTATGGTTGTCACAACCGATGAAAGTCAATGTGTACTGCCTTTGTTCGGTTACAAACTTTACTCAAATGATCTTCTTTTGTATTCTGCAAGCATTTTTGGTGAACCTTTAACTTTTCTTATTCTACCATTCTTCCAGTTCAATATAATCTATCTACCAACAATAACAGCCATGTAAAGTTTCATTGCCATTGTCATCACCCATCACATATGACATATTTGTTTCATGCCCGCAAAACACTACCCCCTCCGGATGGGGCATAAATAAATGAACGCCCCCCCTCCCTCCACCCAGCTGTAAGCGAAGCTGTGAGCAGTCAGCCAGCTTCAAAAGCTCCAATAAGGAAAGTGGTGTCCCACTCTTTTTGCTTATTAATGGAATATCTCCACCTCCGAGGCCAGCTCAATAGTACGCACACACACTTGGTCCGCCCCGTCATTAGCCTCTATGGCCTAAGATAAACAGCACGCTTCGTCTCGGCCCATTACTCCCTGTCTAGTGCAGTGTCAGGCCCTAATGAACTCTGTCTCATGGGCCCCCTGATGCACATACAGCCAAGAAAGGTTATGAGCCCACCCAGCCAAAATTGGCCTTATGAAGGCACGTAATTACAGCGTCCCCGTAAAGCACTACTGCTCTATCAATACTACATGAGCTCGTGGGGGAAGGTACGGGCCCCGTGACAGAGATGATATGGGCCCCGGGGCGCGACCACTATGGCGCTCCCGTCAGTGAAAAAAGGAACGTTACCAAACGAGGGTGAGAAAGTAAACGGTGTGAAAAGCTCGTATGGTGCTTTTAACAGCTATCTGGAGATTCCGGTAGACCACAGATGGGTAAAGATGATTGACTGCCCTTCTGAAAAAAATACGCTCTAGACCAGTAAATTGGTCTTGGTAGGACTTTGAGACCATCTCAAACTACCATAGGTTTAAAGTGTGTTTAAAGCACTTACCTAATATTCATTTTCAAACATCCATGTAGACAGGACATATGGAAGCGGATGCTGGGTTCCAGCTGTGCCGTTTCTATCGGCTGATTGGATGCGAGACGATCCCTGATGAACTCTCAGGATGGGTCTAATTACTGCAAATGAGCAGAACAATGTCTTCCTAGCGTGAATAAAGATTCCTGGTGAGCCGGCTGGTCGAGCTATATGATTTTGCTCATTCCAACCCCGTCTGCATTAAATCGTCTGTCATGATGGAAGTCTTATAGTTTGGAATCTAACACGATAGCTGCAGGCCAGATGAAGAACGCTGAAGTTCTGCCATGAACCATTTCCTTCCTAATCACCATTTCGCCCTTCGCACTTAGTTTTGGCTACCCCGGTAGGAGGCTTCCTGCAGAACGACTGTAAACTTAAACAGAAAAATAAACTCTTTTAATTTTAAAGGAGTGTTATGAGTTAAATACAGATCACGCTCTATTTACAACATCTGTTGTATGATATCATTTACCGCGGAGAATGATTTCGAATAGTTCCTTGGCGTGCAAAGGAAGCAAACAAACAAAATATGCATTTACAGTAATGGGCTTATAATGGAGTCTGTGGGGCAAGGCATTCTGGGTGGGTTGAAAGCAGAAATCTGGTGTGTATTTTTGCAGTTAAATTAAATATAATAACCGACTCAATAAGAAAAGTTATGCTAATATTATATTCCCTGTTATCGTGTCGCTTACAAATGTACAGTGTAAATCCCAGAAACCTGAATAATCTATAATTCAGTGTAAAGTCAACACAATGTCACAGCAATTCATAACTAATTGGAAAAGTGTATTAGTTTGTGCGATCTCAGTCAAACGTTTGAGTATTATCTGCTTTGTCACCAGTAATGGTTAGGTTTTTACCTTTTCTTTTCTTATAACTAAATTTTCATATTACTCAGATCAATTCAGTACAAATTCATTAAAATGCCACCACGTAATATAGTTACGTATTCCTGTAAAATCAAGCTGGGTGTGTTCGAAGAGTGTGAATCTTAAAACAAGACATCTCATCTCAGGGAGAGATGACGAAATTTTGTATGCCCACCCGGCCTGGCGTTATCCAGTGTGGACAAAAGAAAAATTATAATGGATTCTAATGCGTTTCTATTGTCTTTTGTTGTGTCACGCCGGTCTCGTCCGGTGTAGACAAGTTGTTAGCGCTGCACTGGTTCCCTCGACTAAAAGCCAATGCTTTTTCCCCAAAGACGTTTGGAAGATCGCGAAAAGTAAGTTTTGTGATTAACAAAGGTTTACACATTTTTTCCAACAATATAATCTTTACAAATGAACACAACATTTGTTACTTTTGAAGCCTTAATACAATCGCAAGAGTGAAAAGCCGTCAAACAGACTATACTACGGTCGCTCGATATCAACGTCACCAACACCAAATCTCCGTCAACTCTTTCAAACTTTATTAAAAGCATGTTCCCTGGTAAGTATTTCTCAGTGAATGAATCTCCATCCAAGTTTTTTGAGTTTTGAGAGATTTATATGCACGCTGATGTCTACAAAGAATGTGGTCGCTTTTAGCAACTTGTTAGCAACCGCTATTTTTAAGACACAATAAAGCTTTAAAAAATAACGAGTGGGTTAAAACGTGCGTTTTAATATCTTAAAAATAAAACGTGAAAATATTTAAAGGTTTTGTTTACCACAGATCGTATTTCAGGCAATTTACCAAAAACCCATTCAAGACTTTGGGGAGATTGAACCGGAAGTGCTAAAATGCTAGCTCACTTCCAGGGTTTGCATACAAAAATACGTCATCTCTGAGGAACTCAATTAAGACCCTTTCTTTACATATTCTTGTGCGATAAGCCATAAAAACATGTCACTTATGAGAGAAGATGAAAAACAAACAATGCACTGTGCCGGAAATGTATGCACTAAAAAAGCTGTACCTTGATGACTGGTTCAGAAAAAAACCTTTGTATCAGCAGAACTTTAAAACCACAGGTACCCTATAAAAATATTCCCAGACTAATTTTATGCTTTTAAAGGAATCAATACAAGTAGCCTTTGTTTTTAACAGCGCAAGCATAAAGTTTATACAAGGGGGGAAATTACAGCTCCGATTGATGGCTGGAGAGAAACACTTCCTCTGTATTCTTGCACTGTCATCTACTGCCGTGATTTTCTGTCTGTTAAAATTTAGCTGGAGACAGTTCTGTACGTTCACAGCTATATTGCGGTTTCAATAAAAAAAAAAGAGTTCTATGACAAAGTCATCTCGCTCTCTCTCATTTCTAGAGGTCATGGATTCTGAAGCTCTTCTGTGTCCCAAAAGGATTACATCCATGTTCACCGGCACAATTCTCTCTAATCTGAAATCTTAATAGAATTCAATGGCTGAGACAGTCTAGGAACTGAGCAGCTTCAAGAGGTTATCTGGTTAACTGGAGGATATACTTGAGAGATTAAGCAAAAAAATTGGCATTTTACAGGCGATCGGATGTGAAACATCCCTTTGGTTCATGCTTTGCCTTTATATTGTATAAGTATCGACAATATAAAAATAAAGCCAGTGTCATACATCATACAAAAAGTCATACATCACTGTAAAGCAAAGTCACATGACACGCACAATGTTTTTCACTTTAAAAACATCATGACTTTGATGTGAACGAGTAGCTTTAAGATGCTCAGCATCCTAAAAACATCTTTAAAAAGATCTTGCATTGTACTGTTGCTGTCTCATTCACACAATTCTAGGAACCATGTTAAGCTGAAGACATGTGAAGGTCAGGAGACCGAGATCACACACTAAACATGTGATCTCAACTCTCCGCAGAGTCGGTCAACAACTGAACAAAACCATTTTAGCTCCAACATTAAAATCAGCATCTGAATTTAAATAATTTAATGTTGAATTGCTTATATCATTATTAAATGTTTCTAAAATAAGCATTTTATTAAAACTGATATAGCAAGGTACACTTGAAGACAAAATGAATAGCTCAATCCAAAGAGTAGCTAGACTGTCCATCTTTGTTGACCTCGGTTTGGAAAGTCATGATTTTCAGCAAAGCTTGAGGTTAGAGACATAATTAAAAAAAGAAGTTATTTCACAAAATCATTTCGCTCATAGCATGGTCTGCTGGGGCATGTTGTGTATCGATTAGAGAAACCTGTTATCAGTAGTCCCACTTGAACTGAGGTATCTGAGGGCTCGTGATAAAGCCTGTCTGGAGTCGAGAGGGGTGGACGTGGTTTGAGCTGTTGGATAGACGGATGAACAGACCATTTTCTCTTCTTGGTGGAGTGTAGACTTCAATCAACCGAGATGCCACATTTAATTTGCTGGAAAGAAATGCGAGGGACTGTAGCACAGCTGCACTTTTCACAAGCGATGTTGTCGTTTGTTTTTATCTGTGTCTACGAATTTGATTGTTTGTTCAAATAATGACGAATTCAAATGATAGTTAACCCAAAAGAAAAATATATTTTTGGGGCCATACAATGAAAGTCAGTGTTGTTTGGACACCAGCATTCCTCCAGTCTCTTCTTTTGTGTTCTGCATATATCAAGAAAGTCATTCGGGTTTGGAATGAAATTAATGTACATAAATTATGAAAGAATTTCCTTTTTTGGCGAAGTATGGCGTCTAATTGACTTCTATTAGTTGTCTAATTGGGTGTATAGGCCCATCTCATACTGTATACCTAATTTTAATATTTCGTTTAATTTCCATAAGTCATACACTTCAAAAAAAGCATTAGTGTCTTGCTATAGTAAAATTATTTAAAAAAAAAACTTAAATCGAGTTACATTTACTTGACAAGGGAAGTGTCCCAATATATGAACTCTTGTTTCATGAAAATAATTGTAAGAATTAAGTACATTTATGTTTAAACCAAGAAAAAAATCTGCCAAAAATAATCTTGAATTTGGTTTTAGTTTTTTCTTGATTTCCTAATTCCAGATCGTTTTTACACCATTGGCAGTTTTATTCACTTGTTTAAAACCTAAGTATCTTGGTAAAAGAATTTGTAGACATTCTCACTAGAAAAGAAGGCAGAATTGCTTAAGAAATGTATTTTCGCGGTGAAAATATTGTCCATAGGTATAGTCAAAAAACCATTCATTTTAAGTATTTAACATTTAACATTTATATATTCAGCAGACATTTCTATCCAAAGCGAGACAGCATTTATCATTTCGTAAATTATTGTGTATTCAGTAAAAAAAACTGTGTTCACAGAACTTCAAATACAAAGTGCTGACATTTAAAAAATCTGTGTATTTTTTATACCGAACTGCAATTTCATTTTAATGAAGAGAACTAAAATTACAATATTTAAGTAGACTATGGTTATTATTTGAACCTTTTCAGATGGTGAGATGAATGTGCTTTGTGTACGCAATAAAAGTGCTTAAAATGGCATATGTCACTCTTCAGTTGATAAATGATTTGTGTAAAGATACCACCTCCCCCTTCACACACACAGTGAATGTCATTACCTGACAGCTGCTACGCTGTGACCGTTGCCATGGTTTCCTGGTGAATGGCTCAAATCTGTGACCTCTGACTTTTCTTTTGTACTCCGTCACCATGCAAATACCACACACACAGGAACTGTTCGCTCTCCATCCCAAGCATATACACACTTTTTAATTAATCTCTACGTTATGTCAATATTATCCGGCACGAAGCTGAGACATAATTTCCTACTTTTCTTTAAAAAAACATTAACAAAAGACTGAATTACAGTGAGTTCTGATCAATGGAGATTTAACTTTATGTGGATTTCCACTAGGCTACGCTTTTATAGCTCTAAAGACTCTTTTAGACTCTTTGTAAAGTCGTTTAGCAAAAAGCGATAACGCAAAGATCCAAAGCAAGGACTACGTCAAAGAAAATGACGCTCGCTAGTGAAAATGTCTTTTGTCTTTATGCAAACAGCTGATTTGCATACATTACCACAGAAATCACTGGCAAAGTGATCATAAAACCGCATGTGAATATGTGTATTTGCTTCCAAAACAACATTTTATTGCTCTGAGCTGCTCCCCTTTCGCTCAGGAGACGTAATGGAGATATAATTTTTTAAATATAATATAATTTATATCTAACACTTTTCAGAATTTTTTTATATAAAATTTTTGAGGATAGCCTAAGGGGGCCATTCACACAGAATGCGTCTTTGCGACTAAAAACGCAAGACGCAGTGCTCAGGAACGTCTTTAAAGAAAACGCAGGGTCTCAAGACGCCTTTTTCGTAATAAACTGTCATGCCAACTCCCAACTGTAAACTGAAGCTCGCAACGCTTGCCCCACCTCCAAATTCTTCTGATTGGTCCACTGCTTTGGAACTGACATTGATGAGCGGTGTTGCAGTTAAAAGTTGAATATCTTTTCATTTGACACACAGGCGCTCATGTGTGAGGCGCTGCAAAAGACATGAGATGCGAACGTAACGGTCATGCATGTCCATCAAACGAGTGTTTTTATAGAAAAACAATGGAAAAGTAGAGCGTTGGAATGGAAAAACACGCTCTGTGTGAATGTTCCCAATCGAGACAAATAAATTAGTTTATCTTAAAACGTGCTCAGATCTGAACATATCAATGCTGCAGTCAAAAGTCAGTGTGTTCTGACACTTTAGGAGAGACAAAGATTACTTGAAAGGATTTATTTTAACTTAATTCTCACTTTGGCCTCCATTCTAGGAGAAACAATTGATAAACTAAGGAGCAATCCTGATCTTTCTGTCTCTCAGGTGTAACCCAAACCATTGAACCTTCATTCGCTCCAGCGGAATCGCTCTAATTGCCTGACCTGTATTCATGAAATGACATCTAAGAGTCCAGCGTCTCCTGGCCCCATTACTAAAATCCACGCAGAGCAACACAAGGCAAGCCTGATTATCAACATTCTCCACAGAGGCTGGATTTGGATTCCCGTAACCTTTCAAAGGAAGGCAGGCAGGTCGGAGGAAATTTCCTGCCTGCCATTCTCTCCTGTTTAATTGGCTTGAGAGGTTCTGCCCTTTCTGGCCGTATCTGAAATTCCTCTTGTTTGCTTTCTGCTGTTTATTCCCCGCGTTTGGCGTGAGATGCACCAGCGCAGCATTAACAGAGAGAGCGAGCTGAGAGTGCATTTTGTAGCCCTTGTTTGCTTCTCTCGGGCAACGGGCACCTGGGCGGTTTGAGTCGACTGTAATGACATTTACACTCTTCACATTGAGTAACCGATTGAAAATAATAAGAAGAAACAACAAAGTTGTTCTTTCAAGTCAAGAGTTTTATTTCTTAAGAAAGACCAATGTTGGTTTATGTTGCTTACGATTACTCGTAAAAATGTTATTTTGATTGAGAACTTTTTTAAAAGAAGATAAATTCCCTTGAGAGCAGAAATAAAGTTTGTATTTGCGAGATAAAAATCTGAGATCCAGTTAGGCCAGTAATGGACTAAATTAAATGCTGCTCTTCACCTCAACTTGACATTTACATAAAACACACTGTCAAAAATAACTGCAACCAGAAAACACAAAGGAAAGTATAAATGTATTTCTTAAATGTTATGCAAATAACACAATATTGTGTCATGAATAAAAAAAAAACATTCTACGATATTTAAAGCTGCAATCTGTGCATGTTTAAAACATAAAATTGCAGGTTACTTTACTTATCTTTATGTGGGTTGAAGTCAAATGGTGTCGAAACCACCATGTCCCGGAAAAACGTACCCGACAGCTTAAATTATAAATCATTATTACAAGCTCACCAATGCGAGTTAGGTTAAAGGGACAGTTCACCCAAAACTGAAACCCCTGTAATCATTACTCACCCTCTTGTCATTTTAAACCTTCTTTCTTTTGCAGAATGCAAACAAATATATTTTAAAGAATGTTGGTAACAGAACAACGGCGGTACCTATTGACTTTCATTGGTTTTGTGTCCATGCAGTAGAACTGAATGGATACCGCCTTCGTTGAGCTACCAACATTCTTCAAAATATCTTCGTCACAGTTGATAAACAATCCTTTTTCAGACAGCCTTTCTGGTTTTTTATTTTAAATTCTATATAAGCTTTAATGACGACAAACATGATATACATTCTGTATTAAATGCTTATCACAGTGTATTTAAAAGGATGAAACATTCTGGAGTTAAACAAGCTCCAAGTCAATGAGTTTAATTACATAAATTGTTTTGATTTTCGTTCATGGTGCTTTGGCATCACATGAAACACAAATTTGAAGTTCGCTGCCATTAGCCTTTTCATGGTGGTGTGGTAGCTGGCATCTTCTCCATTATTAATGCCGTAATACCGCTAACTGTCAGTAAATGGCTATGTCAGCAGTGAAACGAAAGAGAGTGGAGATTAATGTATTCTACTGTACCTCGCTGTGGCTATGGATACATTACGGCCTTTACCATAAACTCGGGCTAAAATGACTGTACTTATTGTTAAGATAAGTCAGATGGCAGGTTTTCCCAAGCAACGTGGTGACGGTAATTGGCTCTTCGGTTGAAATATCCTTTTAAGTCAAAGCACCACTTTAATATTAATGCAAAACCAACTGCAGTTTTGGTCTATCAGAAAAGGAAACGCATGCATTGATGTGCTGTGTGCCTTTGAGGCTAAAAGCTGAATTTATGTGGGGGTAGTTTGAGTTCGCTTTTTATTACTTGGTATATAAGTCACAAATCAAGTCGGATTTGATGTAAAAAGAAAAAAATCTTAGGGTTGCTTAGTCATGCAAAAGTCAGCAGGTGGTTGCTAGGGTGTTGCTATGCAGTTTTCTAGGATGGTGTGCGAAGCAGAGTTGCTTTGCTTATATATATATTTTTTTTTCAGAAGTCTGATAAACAAAGGGGCAGGAAATATCTATCGATTTCATCACGAAAACTGTTATATACTATTAAAAAAGCCATAAACCTACAAAGAGATTGAAAAGTATGAGATGCTTGTGATGTCAGCTGAAATAGAAAGTCAATTCTATACGTAATAATAAAAATAAAAAGGTCATTTTGAGTTTAATAGACAGAGGTTTTGAAATTTCTTAAACCCAAGGTTAGTACTAGTGATTCTTGCCTTATAGGAAGCGCCACTAAGTATAATTTATAGGCTTCTATGATTATGCTACAGATTTAAGGGTATGGCAAACACATTTGGTGTTTGTGTGTGTAAGCTGGATACAGGAGAGAGAGAAGGCGAATGTGTCAAATGGATAAATGTCAGTGGGCGCTTCATCGACAGAAGGCCCTCCCCTCCCTGTTGAAATGCCATGTGTAAATCGTAGTTCCAGGGCCGACAGCCAGCCTCCCCGAGCAGAATAATGAGATTACAGCACTCGCTGCCACTGTGGACGCATCGGGGTGGGCCGGCGAGGCGCACATAAACCTGGCTTACACAAAGACGGCAAATCAGCTACATTTCACAGGAAAAAGTAAGCTTTACACTGAAGCAGATTACAATTACCTCTCTTTCACACTCTCCGACTCTCTCTAGCCTGGTCTGTCACTTTAAAAGGCTTATTATCACTCAAGTCTATGTCGTTCAAAATGCCTTCAAAACTCTCTTTCCGGACCATGCCATTTACATGAACATCTAATGAAGCAGAGGTTTTGAAAACCGGGGAGACAAATGTCTTCATAAACTTTACTGCCAACAAAAATGTTTTAAGGTTCATATTTTACATACACGTACACCACACATTCAATGTGATTAATTAAATTATCAATTACATATTTAATTTTGTAATATTAAAATTCTCCATATTAATATATAGCGCATAAAAAATATATAAAGGGGTAGTTTTCCCGGACAGGGATTACCTTAAACCAGGACTAGGCCTTAGTTAAATTAGGATGTACACGTCATTTTTTTAAAAACACAATTTACTAAGAAACATTACTGGTGTAGATCTTGAGAATAAACAATCACAAGGATATATTTTATATATATAACTTTTAAGGTAGTCTGGGACTAGACTTAAGTTCTGTCCGGGAATCCGCCCCCTTATGTCTAAAATATGGTTAATATCTGGAAACTTTTAATGGCCAAATCAAAGTGTTGTACAATGTTGAAGCTTCAAATGTTCTTCTTGTCGAAGCATCTCCAAGATCAAATCTCTATAGAAACTCTATACACCATTTTGCAATATTTTATAAAAAAAACAATGGTTAACACTACACAGTTTAGAACAAAAAACAAAAGAAATTTAGAAATGAATCAAAATATCAAACAAAAAGCTTTTTAATTTAATTATATATGTGAAATAAAGATTAATTAAGAAACTGAATCAGGAGGGACCAGTGTTTACATCTCCAAAAAGGGTCTTTACAAAAAAATAAATGCTTCTTTGAAAAACCTAATATACTACAAAAAAAGCAATGCAGCACATTGTCCTTAGGACATGTTCTTAAAGGTCACATTTTAGCATTACTTTCTCACGTGCTTAAAACTCCAGACCTCACTTCTGATGAAGCGATCCCCCCATCCTCAAGTCCATTGCTTTAATAGTAGGAAAGAAATCCAAGCCTCTCAGATAATCTTGGTTGAAATCTGCTGGAGGAGAGCCGGCACACATCTATTCCGTCTCCAGAGTGTTTTTAAGGTCACTCTTAGGCAGCTTCAGCACCGAATTCATGAATTCATTCATACCTCATTCCCTGCATCCACAGCGCAGGTACCAGATGAAAAAAATAACATGCTCACCAGGAGCCAAAGCATCAGCTGGTGAACAACATGAATAATTCAAATCAAACGAGCCATTACAACTACAGCCCGTTCCGCAATTTTGCCACTGTCTCTTCTTTCCAACCGAAGCGGACAGATTTGGTCAAGATTTTCCTTTCAGAGTCTCGCGCAGTTTATGGGTTCCACTTATAAAATTACATGCATGACACTAGGTCAGTGATGTTGTGAGGTGCTCAAACTACAATTTTGTCTGATTTCCATGTATATAACACAGGAGGTAAACGTCACATAGCAAATTGAAAGTCAGGAGTTCACGAAGATAGACAGATAAGTAGACAGACAGACGGGTAGATAAGTGGACAGACAAACGGACAGAATTCCAAGTAGAGAGACAGACAGGCAGGCAGATAAGCAGATAGACAGAAACATGGACAAACAGTAAAAATAGACAAACATGTACATATAGATAAAAAGACAGACACACAAGTATAGAAGTAGACAGAGAGACAGACATGTATATGAGTATACATACAGAATACCAGGTAAGGAGACAGACAAACAGGTAGATGAGATACAGACAGACAGGCAGACAGAAAGATAGACCAGATGACTATGCAGACATACAGACAGACAGAATTCAGAGACAGACAAGCAGGCAGATAAGCAGATAGACAGATACATTAACATACAGTAAAAATAGACATACATGTACATATAGATAAACAGAAAGACAGACAAGTATACAAGTAGACAGACAGACAGGTAGATGAGTATACAGACAGGCAGACAGGTATACGAGTATACATACAGAATACCAGGTAAGGAGACAGACAAACAGGTAGATACGCAGACAGACAGATAGGCATGCAGATAAGCAGACAGACAAATAAAAGTACATATACAGTTACATACAGAGAAACATACAGACAGATAGATAGACAAGACGGACAGACAAGTCAGAAAGATAGAGAGGTAAATGAGTATAAAGACAGACAGGCAAGTGAGCAGTCAGACAGGTAAGCAGACAGACAGACAAGTAGGCACACATGTGATATACTGTAGAATAGATAAACAGACAGACAGGAAGACACGTAGATAAATTGACAAACAGATAAACAGATTATTTATAGATGAATTATATTCAGACAGATATATTCAGATAACATAACAAGAGGAATAGAAACGTTGGTGTTCTCCATTATAAATGTTTATTTTCGCTTTTTGTGTGTCAAGTGTTATAAAAGTAGATACTCTATCACTTTAGTTCACTGAACAGACCTCACAGCACTCCTCTGGTCCTCTCTGATGAAAGCTTTCGGTTCAAATGAGCCCCAAATGCTGCACTTCATTTTATATAGCCTTCTAAAAATAGCTGGGTTGTTCGTTGTGAGTGACACTTCCTAAGAACCAACCAACGGTCGCCGTTTACATCGAACTCCCCCCACTACTCGCATTTAGCCCTGCCCTCTAGAAACGGCACCAAAGTTCTCGGCCCATTTTTCCATATATGGTTACGCACAAAGTTGATTGACAGACAAACACGCCTCCTCGACTCGCGAGCATCCGCAGACGCCGCTCGGGCTCCACACACTGACTGACACAGTAACCTGTGAGCGCCCGATGCTGCTGCTCACATTTTAAACAATTTACGCGGAAAACCAAAACAAACCCGGACGGATGGATCTTTCACGGAAGACATTTTAAGAGAGTTAACCGAGACGTTTCGCATCGCGACCGATCTGAATGTTTCAGTCGCACGAGCAGAAGCGAACGCGGATTCCTCGCGCAGAGAATCAAAGTCTCACGAACGCGCCGTATAGCTGCGAAAACATGGATGTTCTGGCCAATTACAGTATTTTTCAAGAACTTCAACTCGTTCACGACACCGGGTACTTCTCGGCGATGCCTTCGCTGGAGGAAAACTGGCAGCAGGTGAACAGCTTTTCTGCCATTTATTTAAACTTTTTGTATCGTACGTTTTCCGCCTGTCAGTGAGCTCGTGCGCGCGCAACTTCCAAAGACGCGCATCAAAAGATGTTTATTGCATTTTCCCTTACTTGCAACTCAATTTGCGTGACGCTTGGATCACTACGGCTCGTTTGCATTAAATATTGTATTGCATTAAATACTCTTATGTTTCCATGTCTCACACCCTGTAACTTCTTTCCACCAAGCGCACTGCAGACTGACAAGCTGGCAAATTAAGATCTGAATAATACAACCAGAGACTGTTTGAATTATAGATCTACATCTGTCCTATCGATGTTTTTTTTCAGTTCCTTCGGCATAGCACAGACTCTCGACTCTACTGCATTATATATAAACGCACGCGCTTGATTGAGTTATAATGTGTCTGGAAGTTAAACGCGCGTGACAGGAGTGTGCAGCATGCGTGTGCATGGAACTGTATAGAGCTTTACGTTTATTATAATAAACACATTTTCGAGAGAATGGCACTTTTTCATGCACGATGAAAACGATGGCATGCGGCGCGGAGAGAAAGCACATTGACATCCACATGGCCAACGGTGTGTGCACCGGCGTGCCTTCATAACCATCTGAGATTTATGAAATCCATTTAGGGAACAGAATTGGTTTGCAGCGTGCACATGTGAGTAATGCCTGTAGTACGGGACTGCGTCGAGAACGCATTGCCGACAGCATGCTTTGCGCAGAGTTGCGCTCTCCGCAGTGCTGAAGGGGAAAAGCATGGTCCGATAGTGCCGGTGCATTGCTTTTCAACGTGTTTGCAACGTGCATTGATTTTTTGATTGTTCTGCCATTTTTCTTATGCTATGGGATGTGAGTGCATTCGTATTCGTGCAATGCATTCTTTTGAGTAGTGCAAAATGCTTGCATAGACTAGTGGGTGCATTAGCAGCATGTACTTTTGGTAATTTGGACATCTAGGGGCCTGTGTTTTTTTAGCGAAAAAATTGCAGGGACTGACATGTCCTGCAGTGTGACAATCTATACTTTATCCAAAAAAGATATCGCCTTGATATAGTACACAACCAAACATAAAAAACAATGGTGGAGAGAAATTGCAACTAGTTAATTGAACTACACGTACTGATACATTTCTGCCTTAAGTACTTTATGTAAAAAAATGAATGGATATATTATTTGTCATCAACCCATAGGACCTTTGTACATTAAGGGATCCAGGGTTTGGCCTTGCTAATGACTTGCAAAGAACTGTATGAATTAGAAATGCTCAAAGACTGACATTTGACCTCAATATAACTCATGTGCCTTAGGTGCTCTATAGGGCTAAGTGAGCCTAAAGGCCAGACTGGAGAATGTTGCTGAATTGCTCACAAACCGTGTAATCCCCAGTAAGTGGAGAGAAATAGGCCAGAAAAGAAGAGACTGTCTACTAGGCTTGGATAGGCCCACTTAAGATCTGTTATTTCTATATCTCATCAGGTATCTGGCTGTGCTCAGAATCCACTGCAGGTTATTGCTTGTGATTGTCTTGATTTTTAGTGAGAAAAGTGCAGTCAACATATTGACACGGTGCACTAATAGGTTCGGGCTTGTTCAACATATTCGATACTTGATCTTACATGTACATTTCAAAAATAGTTTAAATGTGAGATATCCACCTATATCAGACCAGGAAGTATCAAACTGATAAGAAGAGATTGTATAGCCACTAGATTCAATACAGAACATGAGTTCTATGCATGAAGCCTTTCCATCAACCATTTTAAGCCCTAGAGCTGACAGAGGTATCAAAAAAAATCTCACCTTGAAAAGACAGTCAGTGTGATTCCCCTAGTCATGTGGAGAAGGGTGACTGCAATATTGGAACAGAATGGCATCCGCTCCCAACTAACCCGAATGACCATTCTGGAACACGTGGGATACAGTAACATCAGACTTTTCTGGTGTGCTTTTTTCTCATAGTATCTATTTTGGGACTTTGGGGAACTTGAAATGTCTTTTGTTCTCTTTGCTTTCAAGCGTCTTATATTTTTAGACTCTGAAATGCTTGGTATTAAAATCTTGCTTGCAGCTGCAATAACATGTTGTGGCGAGGGATGGGAAAAATAATGCGTTTATGGGATGTTTTAATGCAATAATAAGTAGTAGGAGTGGGTGTTATGACCAATACCTTACATAAGAGCAAAGCTAATTGTATAAATGGTTTCATAAGACGCACGTGCCGGGCCCGAAGTTAACTTCCGGTCTGTGTTTGTTTATCGGTCTAACTAGTGGCTGAAACACTAATAACTTAATTTAATAATTTATTTGATTTATATTAATATTAATTTATATAAATATTTTATTGTATAATAATTGCTTTTAATATAAAATTTGTTGAATTTTATTGTTTGTTAATTTTATTAAACAAACAATATGTTATACAGGACGTGTAACTTTGTGAAGCCAAGAACCGTTCTTCTACTGATAACGTAAAATAATACAGGCTAGACATATGTTAAACTTGCTAGCTAATGGAAGAGTTAGCTATGAATTTATATTTTTATAGACTTTATATCATAAACTTATATAATAGAATTAAAAATCACACATCATACCGTCATGCCCCCGAGGCTTAACAAGTAGCTCTTTCTTTATAAGACATGAAAAAATGGTTGATGGTTTCAAGTAAAAAATAGTACTTTTCCCAACAGCATGAGATTTCAATCACTTTATGATGCTAGTTAATGGTCCTTCCCAGCTGTTCCTGCATGATTTGTCATACAGCAGGCAAGAAATGACTAATAGGCATTAGAATTATGACTGACAAGAGCAAACAGAAAACACCATAAATTGCTCCAAGCAGTCTCTACTAGATTTAATTGATGTGCTAATGCTACAACAACAGGCGATGTGAAGTTTGACTCCCTTATTATGATTCTGAGATTCCCACATCAGGATGCGGTTGTGAAAATGTTTTTGTACTTTGTGTCTTTGCGAGCTCAGATCCACCACAGACGTTTTTCTCTAACAGCCTCAGGCCAGGGCATACTCTGTAACAGATACTGTAATGACTCTCCGAAGAGCCTAATGCACTGTGCTAAGACAGCACATTGTGTGTTTCACAGTGTCAACTACTTACAGGAATGCTTCTCTAAAGTCATTACGCTGCTTTCTTCACCAAATGCCCCGAGGAAAAGTTGGGAGTAACGTCTAAGAATAAACCAGACTAAGTTTAAACCCCATACCTCGCGTCTAGCCAAACCTCGACAGCTACATTTGGAAAAACAACGTCTCATTTCCGCACCTAATGTTTCACTGCTTCCTTATCACAATTCCTTCTTTTTAACCTGGGTCACAACGATGGGCCAAGCTGCAGAACGGCTCCTGCGGTCGCATGCTTATGAGGATTGACAGGCGGCAGGGCGCAAAAGTGCCAAGCGTGCATATTCTGTGCTGCAGTCTCTCGCATCCAAGCCGGTAACATGCTGAAACTCCGCCTGCCCAAAGCTGGAAATGAGATTCAGGAAGAAAACCATCAAATCTTTTCAAATCGCTTCCTTGCTCATAACTGTCTTGGGTACGTATTCCACAAAACTATCTTCAAGCCATGCTCGGGCCAGTGCAGGCAGGGGCTGCGAGGTCTCGCATATCCACCTCCTTGTTTTGGCCATGGAGTCCAGCGTATTTCCATTACTGTAGGCGATGACTGCTGAAATGTGTGTTATGTAATTCTCCGAGCGCCACAGCTGCCATCTAAAGAGAGCAAGTCAACCGCCGGAGATAGTCAAACCCAAGCCTCTCCTGAAGGCACATCACCGTGAAATCTAATAGAGGCTTCTGGATCGCACGGCTCCGTGGCCCACGTCTTCATGCTGGGAGACAGACCATACGGATCATTTAGTAGAACACACAGATACAGTTTATCTCCTAAGAATAATTTATGGACTTACCAGCTTTGTGTGCAACGTTCTCAGCTGGGGCTGGCCTAGAGACGTAAATAAGACACGCTGTCCTCTGGCTGACTTTATAGCGATACTGAAATATTACACAAAAGAGACTCTTTAGAGCCCATTGAAAACCAGCTCAGATCCTTCTAATGTTGAGACATTATCCATATTGCGATTGCTAGTGCATTGCGTCTTAACCAATTATAGCAAACCAAATTTGTCCATTCGCACCCTTTCCAGACTCCATTCACACTCTATGCTTCATTGCACATCCCGAGATTGAGCTCTCTACATCATCAGATGTGCTGGCTCGTATTAACAGCATCACAGTCCTCATTTATCATCCAAACCAGCGACAGATTTTTGGATAACGCGCCGTGTAATGGAACTGAAATTATCTGGTTGCCTGAGATAACATCAGAGCGCTGATCCCGTTGCTACCGACAACCATCAGTAATTGAAAAAGATGCTCTCAATCTCACAAGTCGATTTGGGGAGTAATTAGAATATAGTTGTCACGCAGAACGCATGGCTGATGTTCGAAGACAAGTACAGCCCGCAGAAGTGAAAAAAAATTCAAATATGCAGAGACATCATTAGTGCCTACACCGAAATATCTCGCTGCACCTTCTGACAGGTTCACTTCCGCAGTTGGACTTCGAGTGTGAAAGCAGAGCCCGCGGCAGCGTTTCGTCAGTAGCTAAGACACTCGTCTTGGCTCCTGCAAAGCAGACATATGGTGCTTTCTCAAGATTACTTAAGAACGTTGTTGCAGTGGCTCTAGCATGACGCACGCGACAGCTACTGATGTCATAAATAGCATTTGGTAGGCGGCACCGCAGGCTTTTTACGTCAATTTTGTTTTAGCTTTTGGAACCAGCATTTCGATACAAACACAGATAATAGTGTAAAGGAAATGATGGCACGACTAATTCAAGAAATGACTAAGGTGGATCCCACCAAACCATGGCAACCATATTCATTAAAAAAGTTATGATATATTGCATTACTAAAAAATATGTAATTGTGTCGCATCAATACTTTCAAAGTTACACAATAAGTTGCTTTTTTGTTGGTGAAGTTTGCATGCATTGACATTTACAACAACTATACAAATTTACAAGCAACATTTTTTAGTTTTTAAAACATTACTCTCAAGGTGTTTCTTAACACAACTAGATACATTCTTCAACAGAGCTACAGTAAATATACCCCCCTATCTCCCAATATGAGTTTATTTTCTGTAAATAAACAATATACAAAGTTATTTTTTGATAATAGAAGTAACACGCTACTTTTCGAAACTATGTTATGGCTTCCGATTACCCAATGCTGGTGATAAACCCAGGCCAGACCTTCCACATTACCGGCGCCATTCTTGACAAAACGTCAAATATTTTCACTCACACTCACAAAAACTTGTTCTCCGGTTCAGTTGTCACATGTGACTCTTATCTCGCCAATAACAACAGTCCTGCCACTGCAGAGCTCGTGCGAGAGTGTCAGGGTCACCCTTTAACAATACTCAAACTGACCCCCAGCAATCCAATTAGACTCCTGCACTACAGCAGTGAGTAGGCAACCCACTCTAGGCGCTCAGATCATTAATCTGACTGGGGCCAGATGATTGCCCGTGATGGCTGCCACATTGAAGGGTGATGAAAAGGTTAGCATCTGATGAAAGAGGAGACGGAAGATGCTGCGCTCATTTGTCGAAGGCCTCCAGAGTAAGTGTCAGCACCCAGAGCTGCGGAGCAAAGTGAAGCATCTTTATGTATGAGTCCTGAATCTAGCGCAGACGGGAGACACAGCTCTGGCACTCCAGTCTTTGATTAACAGGCCGAGTAGAACCTTGTGTTCTTTTCCTCACGCTGTCGCACACAGCTTGACAGCGATTTTCCCTTCATTTAAGGCGGAATTTAAAACTTCTACAAAGCGGCGTAGGGTACTGAATGATCGGGCTCGCCGCTAACGTGGAAAAGACACACAAATGTTCTCACCGCTTTGTGGGAAGTTTTAAGAAAGATGATTTGATTGAAGTTGACATGAATTCAAACCTGACCTTTTTACCTCTTATAAATTGTATACACTTATACTATTATCCTAGTGCTTTCTTGAGAAAATCATTCTTGCACAAAAAATGAAAAAAAAAATTCTAATAAGAATGCCAAAAACCAACTTAAAATCAAAACAGTCTCTTTTTTTAAATAGTGGTACATTGCTAGGCAACCACTTTTTCACCGCAATTCAATGCACTTTGTTTTGGTGTCATTCCGTTCATCGTTCATTGTAAGCATTGAAGTTTAAAGCCAGCGTCGCCTTCGATACCTCAAAAGAAAGCCTTCCAACAGACCTTGAGAGATGCAATGAAGGACAATATTCTCTCTGTAAACAGCCCGTCACTTTTCTTCTCTTTTTTCATCCCAAGCCATCAATCACCGGCAGCAACGATTCGGCCTCAAAATGGGTCGTGAAATTTAAAGCGACAAGAGGCGTTCTTTATCAATGTTTATGCAAGCTTCAATCAATCACACCTTATATCGCTGCGCTGACGAGTCCGCCGCTATACTGTAGTTAAGAGAATTCATCTATAGTCTATACTAGAATTGATCTATAATCCCCACAAAACCAACATTTCAACACTACAGAATTACGTAAAAAATAAAAGTTGCTAACTTGCTAATGCTTATTTTCATTATTCATTTTCGGAAAAGCGTGTTTGAAAGATTAGCGCAGCCTATAGCATAGCACACGTTTTTGCATGTGTGTGAAGTGTCAGTTGAGGGATTTCTGCGCGAAAAAACGCTGAGCTCAGCACTTCTGCTGCCCCAGCGTCTGTGGCGGATGTGTATGTGTGGACTTACTCAACCGTGGCATACATGCAAAGCCAGCTGTATTTCCATATGCTCCAAGTTACCGTTGTCTGAGTTCCACATGACCTGGCCGGCCTCCAGTACAGGCCGGCAATGTAACACCTGGATACAGCAATACCCAGTCTCACCAGCCCATCCCTCATGCTGAAGCAGGCAAACGCTGCGTTTCTCTCTCACCGGTCTGCAGTTGCTGCTCACTGGAGGAAGCGCCGTGCAAATTTGGGTCTCTGTCAGTCAAGCTGAATTTCAGTGTTTTGCATTCTAATTATAAGCCTACAAAAATAACTTCAAATAAAATGAAATATGGCTTTTGTTATTATATCAAACTAGATTTTTACATTTGGTTTTACAACATTGAGGGTTTTTTTATGACTATGTTGTTCTAAGAGTGTAGGTTTTCTATGCGGTTGCTATGGTATTCTAGGGGGCTAGGTGATTGCTTGCTTTCCCAAGTCAAAAGAACCTAACCTCAGGTGTTTTGGACATTCTGGTCCATTTTAATGACTTGGGTTTTATTGCCCACCACTTTAAAAACGTAATTCCAATCACATAGTAAACAAATATCACACCTCTCCCAAACAAAGCACATCATTTGATATTTCAAACATATATGGCACAAACAACACCATGCAAAGTGAAAAATACTTAGCAGTTAGCAGTTTGTTGAAATCTGTAAGCCTGTAATAAGCAAAAGTTGCATTTTAAGTCAATTCATATAGAATCTTTCCGAAGGTCAATACACAACCAATAGTATTCATTGGCATTCACTGGGAATGTATTTTTTGTATTTTTATACTTTGTTAACTAATTCATCTTTATTCAAGGCAATTCAAACTTCCACCCGTTCCTGCGGCATAAGGAGGTTTGTCTTTGTTGTAGCATGGGAAAGCTATTTGGGTCGGAAGTTATTTTGGGACGCTTTGCTAGAAATACCTGTGGGAGTGTGTAATAGTCAAAATGAGACCATCTTTTTGTTCGAAACCGGTGTACTCATTTACATATGATTAGAACCAACTTTGTTGTTTTTTAGGTTGCATTTGTTCCAGTGTGTGAGCACGTATGCATCTAAATGTCAAAATGTGCCCAATTTCTGTGTACGTACCCGCTTCCTCTTCCCGCTGTTGTAGTTTATCATCTATTTCATATTAAGCCAATTATAAGTCATTTGATTCACAGATATGCAGCGGCAAACTCAAGCAGATGTGAAAAGATCATCCTCCCACGCTCGAATCCCTAGGTTTCGCTTTCAGTCTTGGCACAGATTCATATGATCACTCCCCCGAGGTCGAAACGTCCCACGTGCCTCGAGAACAATAGGAAAGATATGTCATCCAAACACATGACTCACTATCCCCCATTGGTTGGCGTGTTAATTGCAAAACAGGGTTAAACGTGCCTAAAAGACTCCTTTGGTGGGGCGATTTGAAAGCGATGGCAAATCTAGACTCCATCTTACATTCTTAATGGTCGGCCCTTGACTTTTCTGCTTTACAATGCGCACTTAAAGACAATGAACATCCCGTCTGGGGTGATTCAAAATGGCCACAGTAAGTAGGCTGCGCGCTTGTCTTAATGGACTGAACTCGATGAACTTGCCTCAGAAGGGAAGGTGGGGGCCGTCGCGCATCCCTGAGATGGAGGGAACGTGGAAGAGGCAGCTCAAGGTGCACACGCTCAATGGATTTGTGTGTGCACGTATATAAAAGCATGCGACTGCTCTGTAAGATAGAACAGGTTTAGCGCTGCCGAAATTCCCACAGTGTGCCGTAATGTGATAGATCAGAATAATGTTATACTGAGGAAAGAAAAATAAGACGGACGTGTTGCCTTGGCAGTGCAATGGTTGGGGAACACACATACTGATAAAATCTTTGCCTTTAATCCTGTTGGATTTTGCAAAATGCATAGGCACACTAGATGTTTCAATAAAAACATTGTGTGTTTAAGGTGTATATTGTTTGCTTTAATGTTTAAGTAGCATTTATAAAAAAACATTTCAAAACATTCTTCGTCATTAACAGTACAAACCAGGAGAGATTATTTTATTAACTAGGAGTCTTACAACAGACTGTATGAGCCACAAAGAGATCTGATCCAAATCAGTCTGGGATTATATGAAGAGTCAGACGAAACCGACACATTAAAGAAATGTGGCAACATCTCCGAGATGCTTCCAACAAGCTACCTGTAAACTACAATACTGTAATTTGTTATCAAAACAGCTTGTCATTGATACACTTGCACAGTTTTGAAGGTTTGCTTTGTGCAGGTAAATTGTTTCAAGCATCTTGGGTATGTTGACAATTCTGAGCATTTAGATTTTTAGTCTTTCATGTAATCCCAGATTGACTTGATGATGATCAGATATTTGTGTGGGTCATACCGTCTGTTATAGGTCTCCTGGTTCGTATAAAAATATAAAATCTTGAATTATTACAGTTCGTCAAAGAAGTATATAGATATTATATATAGACACATTAAAGAAAAATATATTGGAAAAAAACGACTTATCAGTGCATATTGCGAACCCACTTTTCTGACTATTGAACTACATTTTCATAAAAAAAATTATAAACACATCCAAATAAACCAAGCAAACTTCCGTTTTAGACATAACCGTTTCATTCTACTAGAGTAAATGATAGTTTTAGGACCTGCATTGGTTCAGTTAAAAACTGAACCAATCTAAAGGGTGCACCGGTGCATCAGAGGAGCTCTGTGAATCTCCCCGCGCCAGGCCCGTTGCGCTTTGTCGAATGTGCGCTGCATAACAACATAGTGGCCCACTGTAGAGGGATGTTCACTGTAAGCTACCCAACCCGAACCCTTTGATCCTGGCCTTTGTTATGCAAATCAAAAAGAGTTGAGAGGGCACCAGGGACAATTTTCATGATGGAACTACGGTTCCTGTTGACGAAGGGGGTTCTTCTTTAAAATTTGGACTACATAGTTTATCAGGAAGGTATTGTGGAGATAATGTGCTTGAGCATAACCTGTTAATTTATATCCTATAATTTTGTCAGGGGGGCAGAAAAGAACAGGGAACAATTATTGGATCCCAATTGTTAATGGCCAATGCCGGAAAGGTCACAAGCCAAAATAATGCGGTTATAAGCAAATAAAAGGGATATCTCACCCAAAAATATAAAGTTTTATGTTCATTTTTTCACCATCATTTTGTTTAAAACTTTTTTTAACTGAGAAACACTGTGGTTTCGTGTAAATGGGGGCCATTGTTGTTTGGTTACCAACATTCTTCAAAATATTTTTTTGTGTTCTGCAGAAGAAAGTCACACATATTTGGAATATAATATAAAGGTACGATTAATCGCGATTAATCACACCCAAAATAAAATATACACATATACATATTAAGAAAATATTTACATGTATTTATTTATATTTACCTATTATTTAAATTATATATATATATATATATATATATATATATAAATGTTTATTCATTTGTATATGTTATATTTTTCTTGTATGCATGTATGTGTATGTTCTTATACAAAATTTATAAACACATTACACAGACATAATATTATGCAAACACAAACTTTTATTCTGGATGCGATTAATCACGAATAATCGTCTGACAGCCCTAGAAATATTAAATGGCACATCAATTAATTTCGCTGTAGCCTGGTGTGTTCCTCAGATTGTCCATATTTTTCCTTGTGTTACATCTTTTGTTTTGTATTATGGTTCTCATTATAAGGATTAGGCCCACTGCCTCGTGCCACAACAGGTCGTCCCATCCTCAGGGCATGCCCCCCTATCCTTTGTATGTTAACAAGCTGTTAACCCTCAGTTAAATATGAGCAACACCCCCTCATCTCCCCCGCCATCAATGGACTCACGCTGGGACCTAATGCTCTCTAAGTTCTTTAATGAAAATTGGTGGATCTTGATAAGATTAAGCATAATTTCCAGACTGCGACCCGTAAACCAACCCAGAGACTCATAAACAACCAAATCCTGTTAAAGCAAGATAGTGGATCCTGTACTGAGCTGGCACTGCCAGCCGGCTCTTACAACCCATCCTTAATTTTCATTCAAGAACCATCATTGCCCGTTTAATTGGTTTGAATCAATGGAAAATCTATTGGATTGACATTTACGAGAATCACAGTTTGTACTTCTGTTTAAACAGTGTTTTTCTGTTAAATTCTGATTTGCCCTTCGCACAGTTTTTGTGGATTAATACTCCGTGCTGATAGCGAAGCGCCCACTCCATTTTAGCTTTCTCTCAAATGGTTGGGAGGGAAAATGTCAACATGAATTCATATTCAAATGAACTCCCTCTGACAATTAAAGTGACAATAGCCTTGACGCATGCAGCGAGCTCTGGCGAGACGCCGGGCCATGGAGCGCACAAAGTCCCGTTGCACGCCTGACATAGTTTTGCTGATGAAGTGTCTGACTGGGGCTCGGTACCCATTCATTGACCTCTAACCCGGGCTTTTAAACAAACCGCTATATAGCTATCAGTCTATTGTGCTGAATAGGCTGAAACAATGGACGAGGGAGTTCAATTGAGGTGACTTGCTGCCATAGTAGTCGGCTTTAGCAATCCGTCAGAGTTAGCTACTTTACTTTATCTACAGTCAAATAGTAACAACATAAGGTGTGTCTTTTAATTCCTCTCTTTGTAGTCATCAACGTTCTGCTGCTTCCAATGAGACAATGGTGGTCTATGTAGCTTATTTATACGTTGAACTGAAAATGTGCAAATTATCCGAAAGATGCGTTTTCACATTTATCCTCTTCTATGTAAATATGAGACAATGTCTGTACAATTGAAATTTTCAGTTTAAAAAAATATTTCTAGACCCTTGTGTTTTGGTTTCATATAAACCATTTTATAACACGTAAACAAGACTGTTCCAGAAGCACTTCTTGTTTAGTTAATAAATCATTCTTAATGTTCTGTTGGTTATATGTTGTTCTGACGTTTTTTCAAGTATAGAACAGGTAGTGTTTCAGGAACGGAGTTGTTTACGTCTTGCAAAAAGTAGCTTGTTTTTGAGAACGTGTAGCCTACTATGCAAATGCCAATCAAGAAACACGTCTGATTTGGATCTGGTGGATAGAATCCAAAATCACAGCGTCTTCAAGACCGCCTGGTGGATATATTTCGCATTCCTAAACAGCCAGAAAGAAGGGTCAGCATGCACTCCCTTCAAGCTTCCTTCCTCCGATAGTAAAACTAGCTTCAAATAGTCTGGCGCTGATTGATCCACACACATCAGAGAGCCAGTTTATTGCTAATTACACTGCCTTTTCCCCTAAAGCGCGAGCATAAGATTAGCGCTAAAGCTCAGGAGAGACACAAACACTTGGACTGCTTTATTTGCCCCCGGCTTGTAAAAATGTGCCAGGGTCTCTGTGCGCAAGTGATTTCTTAATTGCAGTTGTGTTATATCGGTTTTACTGTCGCCGCACGGTTATCAGCCTCAAACCGCGTGCCACGCCATATCTTCAGCACCTTTAAACAAGCTGCGGCAAGCATCTACAATAAAACGCGTAACTGAACAGATCTTGTACGCAAAGATAGCTTAATAAGCACATGCTTAATTAAACCAAAACCCTGTTATAGGTGGTGGTGCTGAACGTTGTCTTTGGAAAAGGACAGGTTCACATATCAACAAGATGATGACAAACGTACCCAGGCAACGTTTACGTCTTTATCTGGTGCTTTTGTTTTGCCACTCGCGGTGTATGCAGTCCTGTCAATGCTTGTATCAACAGGCCTCTACTGGATCTGTTTCACGAAGGCCAGCTTTGCCTTTAAGGTTACTTAAAGACGTCAGGAGACATTAGCCCACATTCACCCAACAGCAGTGCAAAGATAATGCGAATGTTCTTACACTTAGATGTCAATCCAATGAAATTTCAGACAGGATGCCAAGTAAAAACTAGGGCTGGGCGATATGGCTAAAAATTATATCAACGATATGATGCTTCATATCATTCGATATCGATAATTATTGACCTTTTTTTAAAGTAAAAATGTCAAGTAGAACAGTAAGTATTTAAACACTGCATTTTAACTGACCCACATTGTTAAGGCATACAGCAAATAAAATTAGTTTTAGCAGTAAAAAAACTAAAACATTTAAACAAAATATCTTCTTTATGTCTTACTCTACTTATATTAAGATAAAAGTTTAAATAACTTTAACTTTGAACTTAAAATGTTACAAAATGTGTTAACTTCAATTCCATGTAAACATGGAACAATCAAGGCAAACCTCAAAGTTTGCCTTGATTGTTCCATGTTTACATGGAATCAACAACAGCATCTGTTATAAGTAATACCAACAAACCTTTATAACAGTAAACAAACCTACTCCACTACAATCGCTTTGAAGATTTATCATATGGCATTGTTACCGAGTACCGAAGTTCACAATTTCCTCGCTGACGGTAGGCACGGCACTCATCTTGCACGTGTTCTAATGTCAACATGGCGATGACGCAACCAAACTGAGACTAACACAACCCGGCAAATTAGATCTTATTGGTTGTTTGATTGTCAATCGTAGCACGCTCATGTAACAAAACATCTTATAGGCTGTTTAAGATATTCGGACGTCACGGGCGCGCACATTTTAAGGAAATTATCTAGTTGTACCGTCGATAAATATCGTTTTATCGCCCAGCCCTAGTAGAAACTATTAGCGAAACATGAATTTTAAAGATATATTGTAAGATTTCCATTTTTGTTGATCAGCTTGCATGGAAACTACACTGTATAGTCAACACTTAAAACAAACAATTTTATTTTTACTTCTACCATGATTCTATAAACTTGCACTATTGCCTCATCATCCCCAAACAGAAAACGCATTAATTAGATTTCCTCTATTCTTCTTTGCTTTTTCTCTGCAATACTGGAGCATGATATCTTGGTTGTCTCACTTCTGTGTTTGCCTAAGACTATGTGTGAATGTGCATGTGCAAGCTTACCACAGATGAGATGTGGGTTATTTTTAGGCGCCGCCTGGCGAGGCTGTAAATGGAAGGCAGGGCGAGTTGCGAGGGCCAGTGTTGATGAGATCACGCACGGCCCCATCATTCCCCGTCCTATCGATCTGCCACGGCCCGAAGGGGGATTGTGTCTCTGGGTGCCGCCAGCTGGCCGGTCCCCTCCTGAATCAAAGCACCGGCAGGTGGTCATTTGTGTTGCCCCCTATCCCTTCAGCAAAGTCTTACATTACAGATCAATGGCCGATCAGAGAACAGGCTGGATGAGTTTCACTTCTGTGCCAATCCGTCAGGGGGGTGTCATTGGAGTAAGTGGATATCTGGAGTCAGTCTGTGTATATCTAAGAGAACACAGTGTTTGAAATAGCTTTTGTTCAGGCTTCTTTGTTATCTACTATGTTTTTTAACTAGCTATTTAGTCGCAGGTATGTCAGGAATGGCATGCTACAATGTAGCACTTACTATGCAGATTTATTCAAACAAGAAGTGTTGCGAAATAGTTTCGAAAACTGAGCTTGAACTATGTTTGTTGTATTCATTTTTAATGTGCGATAAACAACCAGAGAATGCTGTGAAAGAGACAGTTTATGACAAAGCACTGCATGCAACTTGACCTTCTATTATGCCAAACACATTATTGCAGGAATGCAAATAAATCACCCTCAACGCTGAAGCTAATTTGCCCAAATTGTTTGGTATAATTTTCTATTTAAATGACCATTAAAATCACTTGAAAGGGGTACTTTAAGGTTAAATGCCTTTTGGCTTCACAATTTGACTTATTGCAGTGCCAAGACCAAGATATTTGTGCTTAATGATACAGATCAATTTTGAAATGAATTTCTTTTGATCAGAATTTAGCAACAGTATTATCTAGGGATGCCGATCTGTAAATTTTGGGCCGATAACGATAACCAATAATTCTTTAACTTTGGAAGCCGATAACCAATATATGGACGATATACAGTATCTAATTATTAATATAAAATTGAGACAAAAGGCAAATAGTGGATACCTACTTTTATTTGAAAACATTCACTGCAGAAAACAAGGTAACAATTAGTTCTCTTTTTTCCCCCTGAAAATCATGTGCCATGCCTACTTTACACTAGTTAACGATTCTTTAACTTTCATACTTTTCTGGTATATTTTTTATTTATTAAACAAATTACAGATGTTTTTCCAGAGCAACCAAGAAAAATGTTCTTAATAGCCACATGTCTAACAGGTCTCAAGACAGAAGCATTCAGACAGTAGTCTGATTCAAACAATATACTTTTGTTCCTATATTTTATACATTCATAAATACTGTATCTACGTACTGTACCTACAACAATGTTTTGGCAGAAATAAGTGATCATGACAGAAGGACAGTTCTGTACTGGGTTTTAACTGTGAGCAGCGTGCAGTTGAAGAAGTTGAACCAGAGGAAATTATTTATGATTTATCGGTTATAATATATCGGCCAATATTTTATTATCGGCCGATACTGAAAATATAAAAAATGACCGATTATCCTCCGATACCGATATGGCCGATAATTTATTGTCCATCCCTTGTACACAGAATAGCTAGTGTTAGCCAAATTTCTGAATAGCACATAAATAATAAGTTAGATATACATTTATTTATTATTTTGTATTTTAATCTAGCCAATCAGATGACATTGCTACTGCAGATTCAAATTAGATCAAAATATTCTATCGAACCTTAAAGTGATTGTAAACCCCAAAATAAAAATTATGTCATAACATACTCACCCACTTGGCATTTCAAACTTTCTTTCTTAAACAGAACACAAAAGTAGATATTTTGAAGAATGTTGATAAGCGAACAATGGCGGTACCCATTCGTATTGTCAGACACGGAAGTCAATGTCTATCGTCGTTGTTCGGTACCAACATTCTTTAGAATATCTATTTCTGTGTTCTGCAGAACAAAGAAAGTCACAAAAGTTTGAAATTACAAGAGCGTAAGTAAATGATGATAGTTGTATTTATTTTGGGGTGAACTGTCTCTTTAAATTTGTCTGCCAAATAAATAACTCTAAATTGGATTCAGTGTAGTGAGGTCATGTGGTAGCATACTACGTTTAAAATGTCTGATGTGCTTACGCATTCACACACTCGAGAATAATGAGCAGTATGCGGTATACAAGCACTTCATCTTGAGCACAGACAGTGTCTCTTTAAATGCACATGGTCCTGAATGGATGTCAATAGGGAGACATCACATGCCCCAGCAAAAAATTCTCCCATTCTTGAAATTGGAAACCCATTGTGCTCAGGTACCTGCCGCAGAGAAACAGGCCAGCACATTTTCCACTTTCTGAACTTTTGACAAATGTACCGGCATGGCGATCAACTACCTGACCTGACAAATAACCCTCTTCCACGGTTTTCAGAGAGCTTGTTGCCTTTCCCCTGCCAGCGGCCTTTAGCTCGGAGCGGGCAATGCTAAATCATCTCCCAAAAATTAATAGAGCATTTCTCTGTCAACCCGCTTAACATCTGTTTGCATTTGATCTGGATGGCTGTGCTGCATTTCTTCTAGGGCCCCTCATTCATTTTTATAACCAGCTTGTTTTATTAGCTTTGCTCTCTGTCAGCTGCGGGGAAGTTGCATTTCGATGCTAATTGGCGCGCCGCGTGACGGTATCCCCGCTGAGCCCCGTAGCACGCGGTGAGATGGAATCGGGGTATCTTCAGCTCGTTTCTCAAATCAGATTATCCTATATTAAACTTAATATAGTGGGAGCCATAGACCGTCTCACATTACGTGCACCCATTGCTCGGTTTATGGTGGTTGTAAAACGTCGGGGTGCTGCCGTTCCATGTTATGATGGCTAGAGGGTGTGCTGGGACGGTAGAGGAAGTAACATGTTGTCACAGGTGCACAGATGCAGAAAAGATAATTGCGCACCGGGTTCGACTATAGGAGACAGATGTGTCAACGTCGCTGTCATAACAACTGATCCCGAGCCAGTTTTGTCACTTTACAGATGATAGATCGACGTCAAACTCACAGCGAGGAACAGGTCACAAATCAGCAGCGATGGACGGGCGTCGAAAAAAATGGCACCTATGTGACTGACAGTTAAGGGCCTTGTGTTTCTGGCTCTCATATTCTCAGCTGCGCTCGCTGCAGGGCACGTCACAGATGACTCACTTTATCAGTTTAAACCTCACAATGTTTGACAGTCGCTCATTCCACGACGTGGTGCGAGATGCCGGCAGGGGGTCTTCACTCGCTCGGTGGCGGCGCCCAGTGACATCAGATACTGTTGTATTTTCATGCTGTGCAAGGTTGAGCTGAAATAGATTTGTTCTCGATTTGACTGAAATATATTTCTTTATTTACTTACTATTCTTAGAAGCTGTTTTTAAATTATTTGTTCCAAAAAGTGACTTAAGCTGTTTTTCACTACGAGTTCCAGGCTCAAGCGTAATTTGTGGCATAAGGTTGATAACCAAACTAAATAATTAGACTCATTACTAAAAAAATACTATTTTTATAAAGTCTGTGTAAAATCTCAACAGATGGTTGAGATTATAGCATCATTTTTTTGGCCATTTTATGCATTTATTAGTACAGGGGATGGGAAGCGAAGTGGATGAGAGAGAGGGGGTGAGGCCGGGATTCGAACTCGGGTCGCCCGGGACACACCCGCCGCCATATGTCGGAGCACGAACCACTGGACCATCGGCTCTGATGATTATAGCATTAAGCAGTTACTAATATTATTTGACAAAAGAAGCATTATTTTCAAAGAATTCAACTGACTGTCATCAATTCTTCCGTGCTTATACAAAAGGGTTTGAAGAGATTTGTACTTGGGCCTATGTGGCTTTCTGATTGCCACTGAAGACGGTCGAATGACCTTGAGTTAAATTTGCGGTTTGTTTTATAACGTAGCCTCTCGCAGATCAGGTGCGACCCGCACAGGGAATACAACATGAAATGTAAGCCATCTGTTGCCCAACCGAATGACACTCTTGTCTTTTTATTGCCCCGTTTTATGGCAAAACCGGGACGTTGAGTTTGGATTAAATATTCAAATTACAGAAGATTCGCTTAACATTCAGTTTACAGAAGTTTCGCAAATCTACATAGGATCCTTTATTGCCGTTTTGTGATTGATTGGCATCAGACTGTTCAATGCGACCCAAGCTCTGCAGCAGATGCATTGAATTTGCCGTTTTAAGTAGTAATCTCCCCGAATGTCACCACCTCAGGGCCTATTGGGGGAGCGGTGAAGAAAAAGAGATGGAAAAAACGAGAATGAGAAAAGGAAAGAAAAGGAAAGAAAACATGGCCGTCGGTGGCTTTCTTTCACATTTTCCAAACGCATCACCTTCAAGAAAATATCTACCCCATTCATGACACGCGCATGCACCTCTCTGTCGGTTACATCCTGTCTGGCCGCTCGGACCCTGTCTGCCCCGTTTTCTGTCATACATGTGACAGTTCAACACGGCCGGGCGTAACACACTGGACTGCTGAACCCCCGCAGCGCAGTACAAAATCAATCCCTACCGTGTTGACGTGTGTACATGGGGCCCATGCGGCTGCCGCCGTGCTGACATGTCATAGATATCATTATATTTTATAGATTGCGCTTTATTTCAGAAACACGCACAGATACACACACCATCAGTGCTTCATTGCTTCATTTAAGTTACTAATCGCCCGTCAGATTAGGTCACGGAGAGAAACTGCTTGCGTTTCTATCAAAGAGAAAACAACAGATTCTGCAAATACAAATATTGGTTTTGAACTGTGTGTTGTGAAAGAATGGTGTGTGTCGAATTTCTCTCCCATATGGCTCCGAGTTGTACTGATGCTCTAAGATCAATACAGTCATGCACAAATCTGTAATTTCGAGCCTCTGCGTTTCTGTCAGCGACTATTTGAGGCATTTAGATATTTGTAGGACTAAATGCTGAGTGACGTCTCGGGTAATATGAATTCTGCTATGCTCTGTTTACCTGTCTCTCCCGAAACCTTGAGTTCACTGCTGACATTAAAATGCTTTTAACGCTGAGAAGACGACACACGCTCTATTCATAAAATGACAAGCAAACAATATTGCCTAGCAACAGAAGTGCCGACGATCCGCCGTCATGATTCAAACCTGAGACGTTTATAGCCAGCGGCCAGTTTGTCTGAGATGAGATAGATGACTGTTTTTATCATTTGCAAAAGGTTTGGGTCATGTAATGAAAAACATATAAGAGGATATAAAACATGGCATAATATTTGATCTAGGTGTTATTGCTTTTGCGCACATAGGTGTGTAAAAACGTGTATTAAAGTTCACACAGTTGTACAGTAGCACTTTCATGCTAATCTGTTTAATGCCTGTAATTTAATTTAACATGACAATTTTCAACCACTTTACAATTAATCTGGCTGGTCACTGTTTGACTGTATTGTCTATCCTTCACATGTGTATCATGTAAATGTAAGTGTTTCAAGCCTTTTGAAACCGGACGATTTGGTATGATTGGCTGAGGAAAGCATCATTTTTTGGATAACAATGTGACATTCTTACCAGTGGCAGATCAATTTCCCATAACGATGCCTCTGGAGGTTTGGCAGCATCAGAGAATTTGGTTTCCACTCTTGCATTGTGACTGCAGTACTGTTTAAAAACAGGAGTAGGAGTTAAGGATGTTAAGGATATCATACCATGATGAAGACATATTATAACATGAATCAAAATAACAACAAGTTAAACTGAAGAATGTGCAGCCCTTGTCATTTCTCAGCCAGTTTTATGGCACCAAAAACAATATGGATATCTAGTCAAATCAAAATAAATTTTTATAGCGCTTTTTGCATTTCATCAAAGCAGCATGAGAAAAAATACAAATGAAAACATGCTCAAAACGCATAGAAAAGAAATGACCTTAAAAGTAATATGAAATAAAGAAAAAAAAACATATAGACACATATACATACATACATAAAATGCATAATATATTATATGTTATATTATATATTACAATTCCCATGGTATTATTGCAAGTTCTACAAAAGATGAGCTAGAGATATTTTAAATATATTATCAACACGGGAAAACAGAATTTAAAACAATATCATCGATTGCGCAATAAGCTTTCCAGGGAAAAACAGTTAGATGCCTATACGATTTGATAGAGTAACTTTATTCAATACCTTTGTAAGTTGAAGTTTTCTAAAAATCATTCTAAATCTATTGAGAAAAGCAGCATTCACACTAGAACTATAACGTTAAAACCGAAACAAAATTAGGGATCACCCTATAGGAATTTTTTGGCCGATACCGATTTTAACAAACAACAATCGCCCGATATTGGTCAATTTTATAGTACTTTACAATACTAGCTAGCTTTTTCTGCATTCAATTAATTTTACTGAACATGAATTGGATCCATCTAACATTTTAATAGAAGAACAAATTTAGATAAAAATAAATGATGACAACGTGAGAATCTTCAAAGGGGATTTTTCCTTTCCAATATTTATTTTATTAACAACATTAACTCATAAACATTTGACTTAACATTGAACTTTTCTTTAATAAACTTATATAAAGTCTATTTCATTATTTTGCTCAGAGAAAAATGTTGGATTATTCAGACGTGTTACTATTGCCTACATGCAGTTAATTAATAAACCATTTGTGTCTCCCTTTTTCATGCTATTGCCGATATACCTATGGTGTTAAATTAATCCAATATCGTCCGATTAATATCGGTGGCCGATACATCGGTGCATCCCTAATAAAAATGTAATTGGCTTGTTCCTTTATAATGTGAAACTGCATAAATTAAACATAACATTATCTCAATTGGTGTGGATGCTAATATAGTTTTCGTTATAAAATATAATTCTTGGTGTGAACAGGCCTCTACTCTTGTCCAGACTTGACGAGAGTACATTTGAATCATAGTACACTGAAAATGTTCATTTCAAACCAACAATAAAAATCTTGTTTTACATTACATTACCGTTAAAACATCTTAATGCAGGAATCACAGCTTCTAAAACATTGATGCATAATCGTATTAAGTCGATGCTGTTGTTCTTTAGTCTGAAACATAAGAACCATCAAAAATGGAATAATCCAAGTGTAATGGCTAACTCTCTCTCCTTCTGTTTGTAGAGACCGTATTGCTCCACATAAAGCACTCTAACAAGCAATTCAGGGCAGGACTGTTTCTTCAGCTCTAGAGAGCTCCGGTCTAGCTTGTGCAATCAATCACAGTGCAAGCATCTATTTCTGAAGACCTGCTGAAGCAAATGATATGCAGTTTCGCTCTCAGTAGCCAGTTAACTGTCCAGAAAGAAGTTACAGCGATAACAGAATACATGTAGCGCTAACAAGGCAGATTGGGAATGATGATTTTATCTTTCTATTTAATTGCTTTCTAATTAAAACACTGACTGCATATTTGTATAAAACAACTTTGTTTTTATTTCATTGTATACTATTCGAATTACATGTCGATTTTCAACTCCTCATACATGAAACAAGCAGAATAAATTTCTGTGTAAGTCCTTCAGAAAGTCCAGAAAAATTCACGCGATAGTTCGCATAAAAATGCGACACAGAACTTCTGTTTGGGTTGTGCCCTTTAGAAATGATGTATGTTAAGTGCAATATGTGGTACGTTCTTATATTTAAAATTGTTTATGTTTTTTTGTGGAAAAAAAGTAACGCATTTAGACAATAAGGGCAAAAAAACTAACCCCTTTCTTTTTCCATAGACGTGCTTGGAGTTGGAGCGCTATCTTCAGACGGAACCCAAGAGGCTCTCGGATCTTTTTGACGAGGAACTAGACGACATCCTGATCCCGTCCTACATGAAGGAAGACCCAGAGGAAGATCTATTAGACCCCGTCCTTCCCAACCTGAGCGAACCCCCTAGCCCACCACCACCTCATCTTACCCCACGCAAAGAACCCCTCTCTTCCTCCTCCTCCACTCTTCCCTCCCCAGACATCACCTTAGGGGTCAACGCTGCCCAGCTGAACGCCGTCACCTCTCTAACACCTCCCTCGTCGCCGGAACTGGGGCGGCACTTAATCAAACCCATGCACACGCTCAGTGCCTCGCCCGACGGGACCCTCACGCTCAAGCTAGTGGCCCGAAAGGTGGGCTTGAGCACCGCCAAGCTGGTGGCGGCCCATCCCGTGCCGCTGTCTCCGCAGCATAGCAACAGCGGGACGCAAAGTGATGGGGAACAGGGCGGGACCTGCTCTGTGGGAGCTGGCGAGTTGGCAGAGAACAAGAAGAGGGTCCATCGGTGCCAGTTTAATGGCTGTCGGAAGGTCTACACCAAAAGCTCACACCTGAAGGCACATCAGAGGACACACACAGGTGAGCACGTTCATGGGGCGGTATATTGTGAATTCACAAGTTAATATTGTTGTTTGTTGGTATATGTAAAAGAAAATTATAACATTTGAAATGTTGAGCTCAGCACGGTCAGGAGAAAGTGATGGTTCTTATGATTTAAGGTTTTTTTAATGATGCCTGCTACACATCTTGCATCTGAAATCAGTTTTATGTGTTACGCTTGTGACACATTTGCGTCTCAGGAGCCTGATTTACAGAAGCACAGGACACATTTCGGAAGTGTTTTGCTGTGACAGCCTGAAGAACAACAGACTGTAGATTTACCAAAAGCGAAGAAAACACTAATTGGAGGTGTTTGAAAGGAAAACATCACTTGTGTTGGGTTAGGGATTTAAACAAAACCTTTTCACAAAAGGCACGTGACTTATCATGCACCATTTGTGCCACGGATATGATTGATACCTCAAATTACATGGCTGCTTGAGGAGAGGTGTGCTTTTATTTTTCTAAATGATCAGATTTATGATTTATGGCTAGCGGAATAGAAAATAGACAAAAATGTGGAATTACATAGACTTGGGTTGATAGGGGAAGCGATGAGGTGTGTGATGTGCCAACACTTGTCGGGCTGAAAATATGAAAACATGCAATACAGGGTTTTCCTGGCTCAAAATGAGACGGAGGCGGTGCGACGTGTGTGTTGGCCTACCGTCCCACTTTTTAACAAAGATTTTATGAAAATTACAACTAATAAGTCACGAATAAATAACTAATTTACATTTAAATGTAGTCATTTAGCAGATGCTTTTATCCAAAGCCACTTACAGACAGTTCAGTGAGCAATAAAACACAACATTTATTCACCCGAACAGAAAATTTTAATGCAACCTTTTCAACTAACTCTTCAGCCCATAATTAACTAAATGAGCAAAGTTCATTCACATCCTACGTTCTCTTGTGGTTCACAGAGCTTTGAATGAATCGCTGATCTATTACATTCTGTTTAAACGAATTGGTTCAAAGGAGTCATTTGTCTGCGAGTCGTTCTGATCGCAATATGTATTCATACTTGCGAACTTTCTGTGTACAGTATAACACTGATTCAACGAGCCAACTTCAAAGCTAAAAACATTCAAATGATGTACAGCACGCAAATTTAAGAAACATTTTCAATAAATTGTACGTAATACACAGGAACAGCCGTCAAACACAGCTAATATAGCTCCTCAGCTCTTCTACTAAGCTCTTTTACTGAACTCTTCAGCGCTTCACTGTGCTGATAACAAAACAGCGCCTCCATCGTGACGTAATGCCGCAACTACAGTTACAAAAGTGTTTTTTTGTGTAGACCCTCGACATAATTTAGGAGGGAGTCGGAGGCGGCACGAAATTTAACTGGGGTGGTCGCCTCCAATTATTTATGCAGGAAAAACCCTGCAATAGTTTGATAATAATTGACTTTGCATATTCCGCAGGTATACGATGAAGTATTTTAACGCAAAAAATTAAGCACTCCAGCTATTAAGCAATGACATGAAGTGTGTTCAGAAACACATTTCCTCAATGCTATTTCACACAATAACCAAAATGCTATAGTAATTAATGCCAGCCCTTGCCATCCCGTCTGTTCCACCACCTTGGTCGCAAGCGTTTTCTCAAGGTTGTAACAGTACTTCCTCAGCAAATCTGAACGGTGCAGGAAACGTCCATAATTCTCTGTCTCTTCGATCTCAATCCAAAAGCACTCAGACTGCTGTCTCGAAGCTGTCCGCCAAGTGAATAACTGCAGCGTGATGGATAGACTGGCCGGAATGAGACGTATTCGCCCGTATATTTTCCTACGTCTGCTCTACGACAGTTAACGCACCGAAGCGGTTCCCTGGCGCTCAGAACTTGAACACACAACGCAGCAACGGCTCCATTATGACGCATTAGAAAATATTTGAGACGTATTTATTATGACATGAGGATTAGAAAAGCAGGACTCTGGGAAAATGATACAGGTGGAAACCATGTGAATCCCCCAAAATGCTTGTGAGATGACAAGAAACAAAACTGAGTGAGGTTTATACAAATATACACAATTTAGCAATGCACGGTGTGTCAAAATATAATAACTTTCGTTTCTGACTTCACCAAGCATTCTTATTTCTCAACCCCTCCAACAACCTGTCTTTTAGAAACCATGTTGGAACAAATCCCTTCCAACATGTTCCCAATAAATAAGCTATTTCACTTAAATATGAAATTATTATTTGGTCGTGAATACCATTTTGATATTATTATAGTGTATAATTGCAGACTTTGATACTGTGTTTACTCTTTAATGCTTGCTACTAAAAAGGATATTGCGTCAGCAATATTAGGGACAGTCTTCCCCAGTGATTACTGTGTCGCGCCTGTCAACAAATAAAGGAAGCGCTGTAATTCCTGATGGCGAAAAGATTCGGCAATTCATTTGCAATTAGCGAAATCCTATTTCTGAGGCATTATTACCCCGACAAATTCCACGATTGAGATTTGTAAAGAAAATGAAGGAGTGAATGGAAATGACATTGCCCTCTGGAGCGTTTTATGAATGGCGAATGAGATAAGACAGGTTTCGAGGGAATCGGCAGAGCTGTGAGGGGGCTGAGGAGAGGAAAGTTGTGGCACTCATTTCCACTTTGTTCCTCGCTCTAAGATCCATTATTACAAAGACTGATTTGGAAAACTCTGAGAGCGGAGATGGGCAGAAAATGGCTTTTTGCCGGGTGCGGGCAACAGCTCCCGAGCTCATAATGACTCTCCCTGTCTCCAGTTTAACTGAGAAAATGTAATTAACTGAGACTCAGGCACCTGTAAGGCTGCTCGGAGAGAGAAAGTCTAGGCGAGTGCGTGTATGTGTGATGGGGGTGGGGAGTTGCCAGGCAACTGGTGTGTCTCCGAATGGGACTCTATAATTGGGAACGATTCTTTGGTATCGCCACTGGTTTCGGCTTACAGCGCTAGCCCTGTCCGTGCGCTTTCATTCCCACGAGCGGATGCACATGCACCTATATCTACCAGTACATACATGTATCATGTAACATCCTGGTTGCCAGGCAACTGCATCCTCCCCTGCCAGTATGAGCTGTAATTGGCTGGTGGCACAGAGGGACAGACGATGCCAGATCGAGCCGGCTCCACTGCTGCCTCCTACAGTACGCTCCTGCCCGGTTGCTAAGCGACAAACATGCATCCGTGCATCCCTGACATATAATTGGTTGGTGCTGCGGTCGTAGCACGCACAGGTCTTAACCTGTCCTGTTTAATGTGGCTAACTGAAAGTGCGTATTAGCACTCAAAAAACGATCTATATGTTGCTTGTTATTTTATTTTAAAAAACGGTGAACATCATGTAAAAATGCATGGTCTTGATGCTAAACTTGCCTGGAGCCAAATGCGTACACAGGTTTGCCAAAAGGAAAGTGGTTTCAGAGGCAGCCTATAGGAAGGAATAAACAAAATAATCAGATCTCTTTAATATTTAAGTTGTTTCTCCTGCAGGCCAATATAAAAATAAATGGTAAAAATTCTTAAAGGGACAGTTCACCCAAAAATAAAAATTCTGTACCCAGTGGAAAACCCACCATACCGTGCAGTACTATGTAGTGGAAAAGCGCTAACAGAGAAACCACTAACCAATACAGTATTATATTGCTAAGAAAAAATCTGAATACAAACCATTTCTTTCGTAAACTGGTACAACCTGGAACGTGTATTAAAATGTGTAATTTTGGGGGGGATCTATTTGACAGCATTGAAATATAATATACATAAGAATGTCTTCAGAGGTGTATAAAGACCTTACACAATGAAGGGTTTTATTTTTATTACCTTCGTGTTGTTTCCACAGTAGTCGTAAACGAACAAACTGCTCTGCAGAACGCGTTTCGTAAACACATTATCTCCTTCGGCAAAGAAGCGACATCTTAGTCCTGTGACAGCCACCGCAATGCTTTCGAAAGGGAGATGTGAGCGGTAAATTGAGCGGTTGGTTCCGTTTCGCAACCTCACCACTATATGCCGCTACATTTCATACACTGGACCTTTAAAAAAGTATATTTGAAGAATTGTATTTATTGTCTTAAATATCAATCATTTGAGCACAAAGCTAAATCATACAGTGTTGTGAGTAGACCTCTGTTAAGTGAATATAAAATCGGACTTATTTTACACTCAAATAAAGGAGCACTCTTGTTTTGGGAGATTTGTGGCTATCAGGAGCAGTGTAGACAGGGCCAGCTGGTTGACAGTACATATGAGGTTCCTCTCCATTACCCATCATTACTACTCCAATTATCACCTCACTCAGAGATCCAAATAAACTCTGCCTGCCCCACATTCATACTGTACACCAAGTGCCGCTAATGAACAAGCCAACAGATTCCTATGCATCACAGCGCTCCTGCGAGGCGGCGCCCATCCGCAACACAAAATACACAACATGGAAAATGGGAAAGCATTCATTTCCATCTGTTAAACCCAGTAAGATCTTACTGGAAACTCGGGTAGTGCACACAGCTGTGTGCCCTAATGACGATCATGTATTTCATAAACTCCAATTGTGTCAACGCTTTTCCGATAGGCTAATCAACTTAAAACAAATGAATTAGACGGCTGGCTGGACCAAGTCGTTGATTTCAGGGTCCCTTGGGAGAAAACGTGTTTAAATCAGGTGTGTGTCTGTTTTTGTGTCTGCGTCAGGGGAGAAGCCGTACAAGTGCTCATGGGAAGGCTGCGAGTGGCGTTTCGCGAGGAGCGACGAGTTGACGCGGCATTACCGCAAACACACCGGGGCGAAGCCTTTCAAGTGCAATCACTGCGACAGGTGAGGTTCAAAATACCACACGTTTATCTTTCTGATTTATTTCTAGTGTCCTGCAGTATGAATACAATCCTTACAACTGTATACTGAATGTCTCAGATAGTTATTTGTGCAGTTTTTGAATTCATTTAGAGACCACGTAATGTATTTAAATATTACAAAGTATATATGTCAATTGCTTCATAAAATATAAACCAGGTGACATTTAATATGTTTTCAAGGAAAGCATTCCAAAAGTTTTGATAGGTGTCAAATGATAAAACAGTAGATATATTGTTACCATTGATGAGAAAAAGTGTTTTGTTACTTTCTGGTTGTCTAACATTGTGGAACAAAGGTAATATAGCAAACTCCACCAGTGCTGGGACACCTGTGTGAACTTAAAGGGAACAGACTTCCAACCACAAAAACATCAGCTTAACATCATTGTGTTTAATGTAAATTAAGAAACGTCTCAGACATTTTTTTCTGAATAAAAGGTTGTAGTATCACTGGTTTAAAGATGCTGCTTCGTTTTGCCCACTGTAAATATGTATATTAAAACAAAATGTTTTCACAAATTTGTTTTTTAATTACTGTTTCATTATAGAAAGATGATTTTTATTGATGGAAACATATCAGCGGCTGCTCAAAAACAACAAATATATCAGCCTCATTTAGGTCATGTAAAATCTAACATCTTTTAGGGATTTGGAGAATTCTGTCGTCCCTTCTGCAATCTGATTTATATTGTAAACATTACAAAATCTAACACAGGTGTCCTTGGGTCTAAAAACTGGATGAACACTCTCAAAGTTTCATTTTGTAATCTCTAAGATCATCCACCTGTCACCTGTGCCTGGTGGACCTAGGATAAAAAACATCTGCTATTTCAACAATGGATGACTTATATTAGCTAGGGTCTCATAAATAAGCTTCCAAATTATAAATGATGAGTGATAGTTACTGTTTCAGGTCTCAAGTAACTGTTCCAAACTTTGGGTATCATTTTTTAATAACCTTCCAGTGCTGTTCTGGTCCTATAAGTAGTCTGACGTCTCATCCAATCAGATAACAGGATCGAAACTAACTAAAAAGAAGGTGTACCCTATCTGCCACAAAAATGTTATTATAGGAAGACAGCAAATACATACAATTTTACATTCAAACATTTATATAATGGTGTAAAAACAACTATTGAAATTTCAATGCAAAAACAAATGAATGGATTACTTAATTCTAATGGTCCCATTTACTAACTAAAATGATTAGATGTTCTAATCCTACATATGAGAGAGAGAGAGATAACAAAATACTAGACTGTTTATTGTAGACTGTATTTGCCAGGTGATCTTCAATATGATGTGACTAAAAGTAATGGTGCACTTTTGGAAAAAATCACTTTTTTCTGAAAAAAAATGTCTAATTACATATTTAATCTCTCCAAAAAGTATTTAATTACTTATTATTACTAATTACTTTCTATAGCCTACATCAACCTTGATAAGAATAGATTCAAGGACAGACATGAAACGGCTTATTTAATTAATTCAAATAAATTATAAATAACTACATAAATTACTCTTATTAACTGACAAAGTATTACAGATGTGAAAAGGATACAATAAAACATACATTTTAAAGTTAGACTTATAATTTTGATGTAATTTCCACTTTTGAATATATTACACAGAATTTAGTTCGATTACACCAGAAGTAACTGTAATTAAATAACAGAAAAATAAGAGTAATCCCTTACTTTACTTTTCAAGAGAAAAGTAATTAAAATACAATAACGAATTACTTAGTTACTTGTTAAACACTGCAAGCGAGCTACTGTCATGCTACTGAAAAATGTGCTTCTACTTTTAGTTTGTTACTCCACAACACCGGCCCACAAAATATCGACATTCGGCTGTGTAGCAGATGACCTTTAAAAGTCCCAATTGTACCGCCAACTAAAAATCATGTCTTTGGGTTTCGCAACCGTAGGTTCTAGTTGAATTATTACTTAACTTAAATATTCAGGCTAGTTCTAACAAAAATAAATGCAAATGAATCCTTATACACTCCACACATGCTCCTACATGCTAAAATAACACCAATTTATGCACCACAAGACTTTTATTACATGAACCATCAATCCACACCTCCATTCAGGCCCAAAGCTTATCATGTTTCCAAGAGAACTAGGCTTATAAAACATTTTCAATTTTGCCGTAATGCCTGCAAGACGCTTGCCTTCTGGTATTGACCGAGAGCGTCAACCTCTGGAGCGAATCTTAACTCGTCTTAGCTTTGATGTATAAACAGGTCCTTCATGCTTGTTAGACCTGCGTATCTCACTTAAGCTCAGCCCCTCCCACCCCTGTCTTCCTGGCGGCTCGAACACCTTGGGGATTCCATCTTGCTGTTGTCAGGGGAGCCCCGGATTACCATAACAATGACAGAGTTGACGGTAACATTGGAGAGTAGCATGCGGCGGGCACCCTTCCTCGACCGAACAGTAAATACAGTAGAGAGAGATGCTAGACCCGTACTCTCGACCCTCAGGCCTCTTCTTAATCCGTCCCGACCGTGTCCGGACCCCCTGTCGGGACAGAGGGTGGGGGTGTCGAAGAGGGTGGAGGTACACCAGCTGGTTTGGTGCCTCCTGGCAGTGACTTGATCTACCATCTGTCCAATCCTGCCAAAAAACACACCCCTTGATTTCCCTATTGGTGTCCATCCCAATTCCACAAACAAACTTTATAATTCCAGGACAGGTGAGAGATTGCATGAAAACATATGTCTCAGGGATGGGTCAAGGAGTCTGACAATTGGCTAGTCTAGTCTAGTTAGGGATGTCAACTTTACTTAATCTTTTAGATGAAATATGTGAGGATTAAGGTGGTTTTAATAAATGCAATTAATAGCAATAGTCCTATTCTGTCAGGATAATAGATCCCTTTCAGAGGCTGTAACGAAAAACAAGTGCAGTAGTGAAAAATGCCTTTATTCATTAAGCAGATGCTTTTATTCAAAGTGACTTGCAAATTAGAAAGCATTCAACATTTTGCATTAAATTTAAGCAAGAAAAACGGTATTCCAAGGTCAATAATGTATACGCTGGTGAGCATACCATGTAAAATAGACCGCGGTATATTAAACTACCTTGATATAACCTTACCATGCACCATCTGAATCTTGTTTCTTTCACCCGCAGGTGTTTCTCTCGATCTGACCACTTGGCGTTGCACATGAAGAGGCACATCTGAGGAGGAAGAGGACGAGACAAAAGGCGAGGTGGAGGATGAGACAGAGAGGAGGTAGAGGGAGAGAAAGAGAGGGATTGCGGGAAAGAGCTGGATAAACCTCAGGCTGTTCGCCTGGCCCATCTGAGCGGGCCCCTGTGAGAGACCGATAGAGGGCCGTTATCGATGGGCCGTCATTGGATGTGCTGAAACAGGTCTTGAGGTTTGGCTGGCATGATCCAAGTCACGTCTGGGATCGGACTTTGCAAACTGTGTGGATGTTTTATCTGATCAACTGTGCAGACTATACTTTAATAGGTATTTGCTTAATAATCAAAGCATCTGTTTCTACTTCTAAGGCTTTCCTACATCTCCAAGATACGATTCATTTTTGTCTATTTAAAGTGCATCGTATGCATTATTGTGACAAATTGACGGAGGGCAGTACAGTTTGGACATCAAGTTGAGAAACGAATCCATTGGAGAATGCTTTGGAGATGTTCCGTAAATGGATTTCTGAGGCACATTTATTTGTTTTTCCATTTCGAGCAAGGATTACGCTTCCGTCATGATCCCGCCAAGATCAAAAAGGGGAACGGGGAAGATGGATTTAAATGGCGACAACATGGAGTTTTGTTTTTCTGCTCAAATGTGAATCTGATTGGACGCAGCGGAGGAATCAGTCTCACCTTCTACATACGTGGACAAACCTCTCTCTTTCGAGTCCCGCCCTGCCAACCAATAGCTGCGCAGCGACACTTTGAGACTTTTTTAAAGGAAAAATTAAGGAAGAGATCTTTTTGATTGGTGACTAGGTTATATAATTCGTAAGGCTTTTTTGCGTTTCTCCTGTGGATGTGTACAAAATATAAAAAAAAAGAAATGAAATGAAATGGACCAAAAACTGCCATATGCACAAGCAAAGAACAGAGGATTCCACACTGGCACAGACGGCAATTGTGGGACTTCATTTCTAATAAACGCAAACTTTTAGTCGCTATAAAAGAGAAGCAGTTATGTTGTTGCACACGTTTTGAGCATTCCTCAACTTTATTTATGACCCTTGAAACTTTCTCTCATACCCTGGAATTTTAGCATGAAAAGCGTAGGGGTTTCGTTACAAACTTGGCAACCGAATATGGACTTCCATTTTAATCAAGATGGCATAGGTTTGCGATTAAAGTATCAAAGAATCAAAATGTGTCCATACAAACCATCTAGACAGATATTTTCCATGATTTTAGTTTGGATGAATGAAAGCGTTTTACTGTAAGAAAGGTGTCCGTTGTGTATTTAAGAGTGAACACAGTTTTGCTGGTTCAACAATTGAGATTTCACAATTACGACGCATCTGCTCTTGTAGACTTTTTAGTGGGGTTAGTGATTTTTATTTTTTAAATTACCGTATGCCTTGTTTTGCAGGTTAAAAATGGCTGTACAGAAAAAATTTGTAAAGTAAAACGAGGCTTGAAATACGTACAATCAATTGCGGGATCGAGCACTTTTCAAGAAAAGTGTTATTGAATGTAAGGTTGTTTCACTCTGGACGGCCCTGCAGCTATGCAATCATCCAGGCAGCTGTAAGGCTCAATCTGCCCGAGACAGATTCTGCAAACATGTGAATTTAAAGGGACAGTTCACCCAAAATATCTGTCATTATTTACCCTCCCATCATTCCAAACCTAGAACACAAAGGAAAATCCAAAGTATTGTTTACCCTACGATGAAAATAAGAGGATTCAAAGATGTCAAAAAAGCACCATAAAAGAAGTCTAAACCATTTGTAAGCTATACTCCAACTCTTCCACAGCCAAACAATAGCTTTGTGTTAGAAAAGAAAAATTTACACCATGTGTGCTACAAATATGGCAATTCACAGCAGGCCTTCACTAGACACAAGACACTTAAGGACCAATGGCGTCAAAACTCTCATGTCTGAACTTTTATGGTGCTTTTTTGGGACGCAATTTTCAAGTTCCCTATTACTTTCACAACATCAATGTTTCTTCATAGTGATTTGGAGTGTAAGGACAGAACTTCATTTTTAGGTGAACTACCCCTTTAAGGAAGATATGTGGCGGAAGCCAATTGGCACATCAGTGAGAAGACAACAGGAGTTGAATGAGGCCCATATATGAAAATGTATAAAATAAGCACAACAAACTCATATTAAATTTTTTTAACCACCGCATACAACTCATATTGTATATTAACATCAATGTTGATCATATTGATGCCTCTAGGGTTTCAAGGGAAATGCAACAACAGAATCAAATTTAAAGTTTTTTTAAACAGCGTACGTAACCTTGACACATTACGATGAACCGAAGAACGGTTGTTTAAAAATGAATATTCTACATTTTTGTTCAGAAATTTGTAAGCATATCTATCAATAAAATAACACCATTAGGTGTTATAAAATGGGTGATATCCGTGTCTCAAACCGCGCAGTCATCTCTAACATTTCACACTCGTCTTACATGGACCAACGGGAGAAAAATTTGACAGAAAGGCAGTATGGGTAATGAGAATCGAATTGGGCTCTCCCGGCACCGGCCACCCTGGTTGCCCCCTCAATGGGGTGGAACGGAGTGGCACCACACCGGGGTCGCACGCCGCGCTTGTGCTGACCACGAGATCTTATCACAACTGCCCGACACAGTCAATTTCACCCGTGTAGTCAGGTGTCAGCTTACCTCCTTCTCCGTCCGCATTTGCTCCACGAGAAACAGAGACCCGAGGTGGACGAGACCCGGGGCAGCAGAGTCACGCATATCCAAATAACTTGGTTTTCCTGTGGGATTTTAATTAAACATTTACATTTTGTAGTCGAAAGCTTTTCAAATGTTGTTCGTTAAAAGCAAGCGAAACATGAAACATGACAAGCAAGACGTCATTTAATTACTCATATTTGGTGTCACCTAATTACGGAGATGATGCGAGATTTTCACATGCTTGACGGTTTAATTTGCTAAATAAACAGGAACAGAATCGTGGCATAAAGCATCCGTGAACCCATCCAGGTCATATTTCAGTAAAACATTACTTTTGCTATACGAAAACAAAGTCGATTTTTTTGCATTGCGACACTTTACTATTATATAAAAACTACTAATACAGAATGTCATTTTTATCACATTGAGAAAAGTCAAATTAAAAAAATCTAAAGTAAATGACCTAAAAGCATCAAAAGCTGAAATCTGATCTGGACGTGTGTCCCCCCCCCAAAAAATATTCATGTTATAAACCAGTATTCATACTACAAATCGAGCTCTTCATATATACTGTATGTATATGCTGCTGTGTATGTATATATGCCATTTCACTTGGTCAACAACCCGTGACGTTCGCTTGTACTTTACCTGATGGATTTCTGTCCATTTGTTCACTCTAAGTGCATCTTTCTTTTCTGCTAAATTCAGTCTTTAAAATCCTCCGGAAGGACCAATTTTGGACGTTACCTGGCAAAAAGCGGCTAATGAGTTTGTCTTAATGGTCCTGTTAAACCCCACAGAGAGCTTGTTCTCTGCTCTTTGGATTTGTTTTATGTGCACTGTCTTTAGTTTCTCTCGAGTGTGTACGAACCTTCTGCCTTTCGCCCACTTAAACAGCAGCGACAACTTGCTGACCTCTTCGCTTGTGGGATCTCGCAATTATTTGTAATTACCGACGCACTCTTGCAGGTACATTTTTACACAGTAAAATTGCAAACTTACACCTTAACGACAAGCTGAGATGCTAACGACAATGCAGGGAACATTAAATTAGGAGTTCACCGCGATTCCATGTTTCATATCTCGTGACGCTACGTTTAGTCAGTTTTACAGGTTTGTGCGTTATTTTCAGATTGAAGCATTAGTTTGTACGTTCACATTAGCAGCTTCTCACTGTGCGCTCACTATTAAAGCGTTGTGTTTTCGTCCCGTTCCACTGCTGAAAACGCTGTGCTAATAGCTTTCAAATAAATGGTACGACGACGATAAACAGAGTGATTTCCGATGTTCGTTGCACTTGTAGTGTAGTTTTCCGGTTAAAGCCTTTCTACCGCATTTCCCGCTGTAAATTAACTCCGATCCGTAGGCTTTCTGCAGGCATTTCACGCTTTCCACTTTGCTCCGATATTTATGCTGTTCTTTTTGGTTTTGTTTTGTTTGCTGTAAAAAGTGTTTGCATATATTATTTGTATTATATGATGTTAGTACGACAATGTTCTTTATTAAGGAAAAAGGAAAAAGAGTTTATTTTTGTTACTGGTTTGTTTCATAATTCTTTTTTAAATTGGTATTGTAATATATCTATGCAAGATCTGTTAAGTGAAGCATTTTTATTTAAGAATGTCATTATGTGTAATAAATGGTAGAAACGTATTGATCTTGTGCTTGTTATTTCGAAGTTCAAGCGCAGACGGCTTTTGGTGAGCGTACATTGCATTCAACTGCAAACATCTACTAGAACATCCTACAGGAACGTACTGATGGATTGCATAAAGCACCTTAAGTGTAATTTTCCCTTAAGTGTGCCCTTAAATATAACTTACGATTTACTTAAGTTATTCTCCTATTGTCTTTGGTAAATGGAAATCACCCCTTAAGTGTTGCACTTAAGGGAAGAACTTAAGGTGCTTTATGCAACCGGGCACTGCCTTAGAGATGAAGTATTTTTTAACATTTTAAGATTTCAGGTTCCATCGCTCCAAACTCGTGGTTTTGAGTTTTTAGTAAATCACCTGAAATGAGGTCTGTGGCAAACAAAGCCTCAACATATTTTTATGTTTAATCTATGACATAAAACACACCAGTTGCATCACACATGTGATTTTTAAACCATTATTGTGTCTTTAAAACGGCGGTTGCTAACAAGTTGCTTAAAGCAACTACTTCCTTTGGCGAGGACATTAGACATCACTGCGCATATAAATCTCACAAATATTGCGGCATGGGCACAAATGTCTAGAATCATTGTTGGGGATTCATTGACAGGGTACACTTTTTTAATAAAGGAAAGGAAATTGGTGGAGGGTTGGTGTTTGTGACGTTGATATCGAGTGGCTGTTGTGTCTGTTTATAGCTTCATGTTAGCTTTTTACTTCTGGTGATTGTATTTAGGCTTCTGGAATGGCAAATATCGTGTAAATCTGTAAAGTTTATCTTGATAGACGAATGTAAACATCAAGAACATTGGTTAATCACAGATCTTCTTGTTTGCGATCTTCCAAAGCCTATGGGGAAAATTCAAAGGGAACCAGCGCAGCACTTACTTCCGGGTTAGCCATAAAAATACCTCATCTCTGAGCCACTCCATATAGGTTAAACGGATTTAAAAAATGTCACATGATTAAGGGAACTATTGCTGCGTCCGAAATCGCCTACTTCCTTACTATATAGAATGCGAAATATACCAGGATGGGTCTACTACTACTGCCGAGATTGGTGAGTGGTGATCGTATGGACATGTATCCCATGATGCCACAGGAGCTGAGCAACTGTCAAAATAAATATGGCGGAAACCTTAAGGCGTACGACCGTTTTTAATGTAAATGCCAATAAATGAATTACTAGTGACTAAATTATGTTTTTATAAACGCTCACGTATAGTCTGTTGTTAAAACGTCATAGGTCAAAGAGCATACGGGTCACATGACCATAAAACATGGCAGACGCAGTATATAGATTGTATACTGTTTTAACAACCAATAGGTTGGTACTTATTTAAATTCAGTACGTACTGTCACAGTATGCGATTTTGGACGCAGCGATGGTCTCTGACTTTTGTGTTGCATTGTGGGAATTTTTGGGGAACAAATGGAATCAGTGCACTGGAAGAATTTTGCGAATGAAACAGCCCTTAAAATTGTCGACTCCCTGATCAGCACCATTACCACTGAAAAAGGGAGCTGATTGAGACGCACCCATAGTTCCAGGAAATGCCAATGGTCATCTGGTATTCTATCGCTGTTCTTCAAACCTTTTTAGGTATTTTCTTGATAAGAAAGTAGGTTACATTTGTAATGATGATGTTTGACGAGTGTTGCTTTTTCAAATGCATGTCATAAACGATTCAACCTCATAGTGATTTTAGGTCGAACAGTACATCCTACTTATCAAATGCCCACAGTTCACAGAAAAGCTGTGCATAAAACCCAGAATCGAAGCCTTCACGATTTCAGAATCGACCTAGACAGGTTTAATTAGTGTGAATCGCAATATATATCGTCACAGCCCTGAAGTACTTACAAAATTCGTAAATCTAACAAATTAGCAACCTCGTGAAGTAGTTATGATTACGAATTGCCATGAGATTGCGTAGGATAAACCAAAACCTCTCTTTCAGTCACAGAATGTAGTCGATCTAATCTTGATCTTGACCCTTTACAACACAGTAGAGAAAATATAAATTAATTAAATTATTAAACAAATATTCCTATTTGAAGTCAAAATAATGTGTGTTACCTCCACATTCTCTTTCTTTGATAACTAATGGCTTCCTTGTAGCTATTTGATTCTTAATTACAACTTTAAGATGCTCATGATGCATAAATGCATGTCTCTCTCTATCTCTCTCTCTCTATTGGCATGATAAAATGAACATTCGAGCTGGGCTGCATACAAATAGTGCATGTATGTATACAAACGAAAAGAAAGATAATTATAGTAATAAAATAAAATGAAATTAAGTTTGATGTATGTAGTGATATATAAAGGGGTTAATAATGTATGTCAATATTTACACATGTAAATATAGTTTAAACAAAGATTTACAAAAGCAAAATGTACATATAAGTAGCAGAATAAAAGGATATAATAATATAATGTTATGAACATATATTGGACACATCGGGTCAGGGCAGATTCATTGTTTTCTCTATTGTTGTGGCAGGCAGGCACATATTGTGCTGCTAACACACAGCAGTCCTTGCGTTAGGAAGATGAGTTCTGTCTCAATTTTCTCTCTCTCTCTAAATCTTTTTCTGCATCTTCTAATGTAGCTGAATCTGGTCTCTTTGCGTTTCCTCACTGTCCTGCAATTTACAGCGTAGATAAGCGAGTTGATGATTTCTCTGCCATTTATTAAGCTTCTGCCCGTGACAAACAGATAAAGGGGTAATTCAATAACTAATGGATAATTAGGGTGCAATTACGTACAAGAAAATGGCCTTGCACAGTTTATTAATTCTGCAAATGTATTCGGTACGGGTTATTCCCAAAAGGTTCTTCATCTATAACTAATGTACATAATTGAAACGGGCACCCTCATCTTACGATTCATTCACTTGTATCTGTCGGCCTCATTGCCTATCATTTTAAAATTATACTGACATGATGCTTCGCGTCTAGTGCACTTTGGGGAACAGAGAAGCCATCTGCAGTAGAGTGAAATCTCTATATGGGACGTTTATTTTTCTTAAAAGTAGATTTGTACAAATACAGTCGTAATTCAATGTGCTTTTGCACTTTTTACATTGAACCACATGTATCATGAAAGAACGACTGCATAACTGTGTTGACAATCTGAGGAGGATTATTGAGATCCATTTCAAGTCAATTCAAACTTGTTGGACTTCCTTTCTTCTGCGGAACTCAAAAGAAGATATTTTGAAGAACTTCGGTAACCAAACAACATTGAACCTCCCATTGACTTGTATGGACACAAAACCACTGAGACATTTCTGAAAATATCTTCATAAACAGTTTTAAAATGACAAGAGAGTGAATAAATGATGACGGCATTTTAGTTTTTTCCCTCGTCTTGTTTTGGACGTGAAACATGAACCGTACACATTTTTGCGAGATGCAACCACAAAGACATCTTTCTATTCGTGAATGGCAAAGTACGATACATACGATTATGTAAAATGGGTGTGAACTGAACAATTGTCTCTTTATTCTTGCTTTCGAATGGCACCAGGTTGACACTATAAGATTTACTCAGCATTTTCCCGGCTTAGTCAGCTCTTGGCATCGGAAGCGAGATTAGTATGTGCATATGAATGGAAGCTCTCGCATTTAGCCTCGGCTGGGATTCTGCCTATTTGCTTTAAACAAAGAGAGTCCCGGGAGAAATGTCCCTCGGCGGAGGGGGCATGCGAGGGGAAAATGACAGCGCAGAGATGCTCTGGGGCCGTACTGCCTGGAAACGGGGGTGTTGGAGGGTGGGCTTCAGGGGTGCGCTGATCAAAGTCTCAGACTGCAGAGATGATACAGGAAAATTCAGTTGTTCGGTGTAATTGTGCTTTGAAGATGATTGCATCGAGTCCTATGGGCCAATTTCGTCCTTTTCGCTCTATTGTAACGTGCGCTGTATATTTTGAATCTGATATAATGAGAACTTCAGAGAGAAATGGTATTGTTTGATAAACCAGTTTATGAGTACGCTGGGGTCTGCTAACTAAATAAGTAATATAACATTATAGTAAAACCTGAATGGGGGAACTGCCAATGGCCCTCACGAGTAAAGACGGCTTAATAAAAGGAATAAACATGCTTTTAAAATCTAACGGAAAGGGTCAGGGCACAGAAAACTAATAAGAGCCAATTCAAAAGACCCAGATGTGATATAAAAACATAGATAATTTTTAATAACGTAGTCTCTTACGTCCACCAAACTAAACCATAAGAGCACATGGGGTATTCAACTTTGCCCAATGGTGTGAAAGGCATATTTATAGTGTGAAATTTTAATAGCACGCTGGCTGGTTTTTGTACTGAACGCTGGATTGTAATCACAATATGACATTATGCTCGCGGCTGGGGGCATTCTGTCCCGGCTGAGGGGGGGGGGACAGGGTTTCATATAAACCACCGCTTTGATCACACACACATACATACTGAATGTTAACATTCCCTTCCATATACTGAACTCAATGCTCTCCAACCCCAAGGTCTCTGATCCCGCAGCTCTACACACATGTATAATACACCCCTGTCCTCATAAACTCACCCAAGACCATCACTACACCCTTTGATCCTGACTTAAAATTCAACACACACCATAACATAATCTATACATCGCCTTATATCTGCACAGGCCTGTTCTCCAATTTCATTTTACCAGGACAGTCTTATAAAGTGATGTCATGCTTTCCGAGCGCATAAGAAATCTGACCTACCAATGAAATAAGCATCACGAGATCACCGTATGACATCATACTCTCTCACAAAACTAATTACTCTCAATGTATAAAACAATAGTGGCAACTACAGTAGAAGAGAAAGCGTTACATTCATGACATATGTCATATATACAATGATATGTATACATGATGTATGTCATATATACAAATGATACAGGAAAAAAATGATTTATTTTTTATATATTTAAAATGTATGTTATAAAACACTTGTGTTCAAAAGGAAATCTATTCAACCATACATGAACACATACATGAGTTATTTTTTATAAAAGTGGATATGTACCAATATATCATCCAATATCGGTATCGGCCGATAAAAGGAATTTTCTCTCGGCTCTCAGCTATCAGTTTGGTGTTCGATGGTAAGTAAGCAAGTTACATTTTATTTTTAAGGCACTTTCAGGCTACAACGCACAAAGTGCTTTACAAAGCATACATTACAGACATTTACATTCAAGAAGCGCTACGCAAAAGACATCACACAATCCTAAAAGCACATCTATACATGTACGTTTTCAGTCGACATTTAAAAACAGACACACAATCAGATGCTCTCATATCCTCAGGCAAACTATTCCTTATGAGCCCTCACTGCAAATGCTCTATCCCCCATAGTTTTATATCTAGTTCTTAGAACAACTAGCAATTGTTTAAAACAAGATCTCAGACATCTCGCTGTTTGATATGGTCTCAAAAGCTAGTACAAAGGTCTGTTTAACGCTTTATATGTCAATTATAAAATCGGTAACGCTTTACATTAAGGCACCCTTTATGAAGCATTTATAAATGTGTTCCTTAATGATTAATAAGTCATTTACAAATGCATTATAAAGCAGTTATAACTGCATGAATAAAAAGGGGGATTCTAACAAATACTTGCCAAAAAGTGAGCCGGTATAAGAAAAACAACATAACACCCTGCAGTCTGACAGCCTATATTGCAAACAACATCAAGATAGTAATGACTGCTTTCGAGTAAAATAAATAATGAATAAATGCATTTATTAAGCATTTATAACATGTGAGTTAAAAATGGCTCTCTATTTGGCAGGTATTCGTTAGAATCCCTCTTTTTTATTCATGCAGTTATAACCGCTCATAATGCATTTGTAAATGACTTATTAATCATTAATGACCACATTTATAAATGCTTTATAAAGGGTTCCTTAATGTTAAGTGTTACCATAAAATCTTATAATCAATCCTAAAATAAACAGGTAACCAAAATGCAAGAACAGGTGTAATACGATGAATTAACTTCGTTTTTGTCAGAAGTCTGGCTGCGGCATTCTGTACTAATTGTAAATGCTATAAAAAATGATGTTGATTCAAAGAAGAAAGTAAGGCATTACAATAGTCAAGACGGGAAGAAATAAAATCATGAATGAAGTTCTCTGTGTCCATAAATTCCAAAAAACTTTAGAATTGCCATTATATGGATTAATAACCATTATATGCATTAATAACATGAATAAATATTCATTTAATCTTCAGAATTTAATTAATGCGAGTGAATATAACCACCAAACTATCTGTATCGGGAGATAGAACCTGGAATAGTCGGATGTAACGGTGGAAAGATTTAGTATCGGTGCATCTCTAATATCCACATATATGAATTCTACATACTGTGTCTGCTTGAAATATACAATAGCCTATTCTAAAAGTATCGGTACAGCCATAAAACACAAAAAGTTTTATACTTATACAATATGTATATCCACTGTTCCCATTTAGAGAAATATGTTGTTTCTTTATTATTTATCTATACGAAAACGATACATTTTTAAGTGTTTTGTTGCATAAATTTACAAGTATGTCACATTTTTATGACAAAGCAATATACATAAACATATATATTATGTATGTTTTTGACATTTATTCCCATTTATCAGATATCAGATATTCGTTTTTTCTTTCAGTTGCCAGTCACAAGTATTTCTAATTCATTTTTGTGAGAAAGTATGACGTCATGCAATGACTTTAAATATTCATTTTCTTAAATAATGCATTTCAGTTGTGTTTTTTAGAGTCCGACCTCGAAAACGAATTGAAGTAGGCAAATTTGTCACACGCTTCTCATCGCCCGCATCATTTCAGATTTGGAAAGCTGCTAGAGCAGGAACTGACACGATGCGGAAGAAAAGAGTAACATCAATCAAACCGTAAACCCGAGTCTCTCTCTCATGCAAAATGCCTACATGTTTGACCTTCACTTTCACTGGCTGTGTTTGCTGCACGCTGACAGCATATAATCAGTGGAGCGTTTTTGTCTCGGCAGCCGTACGAGTAGAGTCAATGTTTAATTTATACCAGCGGTCTGAATAACGCCGGCACCGATGCCTTTGTGTCGCGGCTCTCTCTCTCTTTGCCTCTCTTTTTGTCAGATCGGTGTTTTCTAATGAAGTCTGACAGTCTGTATCAAGTCTATTTAAACCTTAATTCATCCCGGCACCAAAACAAAGAGGTGAATTCTTCTCCGGGCCTAATTGAATTAGTCCTTTAACTGAGAAGCTTTGTGTGATTAGAATTAAACGTCTTCTTCTAATGCATTCTGTTCTTCGGATGACTGCAACGTGGACAATCATACTTTCGGCGAGTTCGAATCTACTCAATTTTGGCCTATTCCAAACTATGTTTTAAATGTTTACAATCTTGTTTTAAAGCTTAAAAATGCCCCTGAGAGGGGCAAAACCCGGGCAGAGCGAACCCCTTGGGAACCTCTCGGATGTTGTCGGCCTGGCGCTATGGTCTCGATCCAAAAGCTCTCCAAGAATCTACAGGCCTCAGAGTTCTTAATGCATTGGGACAGCCCTTACAAACCCTATTGGCGGCGAAACAGGAGAATCATTGAGATCTGTCAGGTATGTGGCAGGCAGCTGGCAGTGGTTACAGGACATTATTGTCACATTTGGCAGTGTTTACAAGCCTGCCAAGTTAGAAATAGAGTTCAGCGTCTCGGCTTATCTCGCCACTCACAACAGCTTTATTATAAACAACGCTGCCGTGCCGTGTTACTCTATTTAGTCGTACGCCTGTAGGATCTCATTCGTAACCCGTCCCCTCGATTCGGTCTCCCAAGAGCTGTTGAGAATCCAGTTCAGTCGATTTTCATGGTTGTCACATGATCGGATGATAGCAGAACTTAAGACATTCGAAGCAAGAGATATCAGTGTGCCATCACTTGTCAAAGATCTCTCATATAGAAAATGTATTTAGGAGATGCATTATCCAAAGTAACTCACAATTTCATAATTTTATCTTTTGTAAAAGTATTGATCTTTGTGCTGCTAACACACGCCAAACAAACAGAAACGACAATAGACCGGCATTGAAAAAAATATGACATCCAGTCATTTTTTAAAATATGCAATACAATAATGCTTAATTATTTTTAAATATAGGCTGTAAATAAAAATTAAAACTGTATTTACACGTTTCACATTTTATCTGACATTCTGGGAACATAACTTCCTAAAGCCACAGTACAACCAGTCTATGTTTTGATAAGGGTCTTGTTGTCATTTCAGAAATAATGTTCGTAGATAAACACATCTCATTGAATCTTGCATCTACTTGTAACTCTCAACAATCCTTGAAGGAGACATCGGAAAGTCAAGTGGGTCATGCACAATCTAAATAGACATCTCATTAGGAACCCTAATGCATTCTTTTGTGTTGTGCTGCAAATCAGAAAGCCCCCAAATATTTCCAATTATTGGAAATGTGTCAAGTTGACCTGTTGCAATTAACACTTAATCATCACGGCTGGATTCAGAAAAGGCTCCTCATTAGTCAGCACCTGTCTCCAGAGATCCAAACCCTCGGCTGCTTATGGACACGCACACTTCACTCACAGTTTTTTTATTTAAATCAGCCTTCATTTACTAAAATCAAATATGCATCCTTCACTTTCCATGAAGCTGTGCTTTTATCACAGGAAGTCCCTTCCTTCCTCGGATCAATGATGGCATTTCTCGAACCAGCCGAACAGAATTTTGTTTCTGCTAGTGGTTCTTTCTAAAGCAAGATTACGTTATATATTATGTGTTGTGTATGTGTGTCTTAAGTAGCACGCAATTTTTTTTTGTGGAATACCAAAATGCATTGTGTGGGTCAAAATTAACGATTTTTCTTTTATGCCAAAAATCATTATGATATGAAGTAAAGATCATGTTCCATGAAGATATTTTGAAAATTTCCTAATTTAAATATATACAAACTGTTTTTGTGGTGGATGGCCTGCCACGGTGCCCCGGATTAACAACTTCAAAGGCAATTTTCTAAATATTTAGATATGCACTCTCAGATTTAAACGGTTGTATCTCAGCCAGATATTATCATATTACAACAACTCATACATCCATAGAAATCGTATTTATTCAGCTTTCATGTTACGAAAAATTGACCCTTAAGACTTTGTTGTCCAGGGTCACGTATATATTTTTGCGTTTCCAGCACTGTGTATGCCATTACCTTTTTGGGAGATCAGACTTACACTTAAAGTGATACTACAGCCAAAAAGGAGAATTCTGTCATCATTTAGTTTTTCTAAATGTGTATACATCCAAGATATTTGGAATGATGCTTGTATCCATCTCAACACACATTGACACCCATAGTAGGAAAAATTACATTATTATTAGTCCAGTCTTGACAGAACAAGAGCCCGGACTAGGACCTGTGTAGCATGCTCGGATAGGAAATATCAGATTTTCCTGATATTGTAGAGGATGAATCTACAGGACCGAGTGGTGCTGGCAACCTAATCTGTGAAGTTGAGCTTCCAGGTTTCTGGCCTTTCTCTAAGATGTGATGGTTGATGAAAATTACTTGATCATTTTTTTTTGTTCTGTTACAAAAGGCATTTTGAAGAATGTAGGACAGCAAACAGTTCTGGGGCACTTTTGACAACCATTGTTTTATTCCCTCTATGGGGTACAGTAACCTGCCTTCACATGCTCTTGTAAATTTTATAATTCCCACTTTCAACCCGGAAATAATTTATGGAGCGACGCTCTTTTAATGTTAGCAGACACTTAAAAGAATCTTTTAATGTTACTAAATCCAAACGTTACTTCCGGGTTGAAGTTTCCGAGAGCAGCATAAATTGTGTCATTTTCTCAAGCGCTTGTACAATCATTAATCAATTTTTTTATGTAAATCATAATTTACAAGTTACAAAACTTCAGTGATGTTTGTTTTGGATCACGTTTTCTCTTGCTTCCGCCTAGAAGCCTAACGCTAGCAACCACCTATAACCACCTCAACACTTTTCCATAGGTGTAAAAATACAGTTTGTAAATACTGTATTTGTTTCTTTCTACTCAGCTCATTTTATATATGCATTCAAGTACAAATCCTAAAATGCGTAAGCCAAGTAATGCTTATCATAAACAATATTTATTTCTGTAGCTCCACAGCATAAAGTGGTGTTTTTGTGTGTCCTATACTCGTGTTCTCTAGACGCATGCATAATGCAATACACCGTTGCTTTTCCATTCTGCTTTCCCCATGCCATGCCCGTAAAAATAGACCCATGGAAGTCCACATCATTCCTGCTTCATTATTTTATCATGTGTATTTCTCTTCTCCTCGATGCTGGCGTAACGTCTGCGCCACGTCTAAAGTGATCCCATCAGAGCTATCCATCAACTTTAGGACAGATGTGTTTTTGTAAACGTGTTAAGATAAGGCGTCTGGTGAGCTGTGGGTGTCCGAGTGTGTGGGGAAATATCTATCTGTCTTCGTGTCTCCATTGTTTATGTTCAGTGTAGACTTTTCAGGGAGATGATTGCTATCCGTGTCAAGATAAATCGCTAGATTAAATAGATCAACGTGGACTTATTTAAGATTGAATGCAGTTATTGTCACTCCGAGTACTGCTGTATCACGTTGGTTATATAGAGATGGTAGAACTGATCGATCACCGTGGTATACAAGGACACTTTTAAGAATATATGGCAAAAATCACCTTTTTTTTATAATTAGCATTTTACAGATACATGAGGTTAAGCAAACATATATTTATTAGCTCATGTAGAGAAGTGAAGGTGAATAATACCACATCTACAGTCTAATAAACGTCATGTTGACGAGGAGAAAATCCCAAAAGACAATTTCAAAAGTCGTTTCCTCAAAGGGGTAAAGGGTACCATATGCACATTATTTTGACCAAAAAGCAAGAATGTGTCTTCGCTTTCTCAAGGTCAATAATTGAATATAGTTGTCAGTGTGGGGATGTGTATCTGTGTTTTCGCACACAATCGCTTGAACATTTGATTGAAAAGTCCAAATCATTTTCAAGGGTTATTAATGGGCATGCACTCACTTTTACACTAATATAAGTAAAAAATAACAGTAACCTCTTTGATTTACTCTTATATATCCAATGAGTTTATCATGTCCCATGGGCCCCTACACACCAGCTGCTATGGCTCAGGGTCACCCCTGCTTTCTACACACACACACAAACACGCACGCACATATTGAGCACGGTCCATGTCACACTAAAAGCACAAGGGTTTATGGGTAGTGTCAGTAAAGCGCTACTCGACAGATAAAACAGCTCAAATAGGTTTCTAAGGGGCCCTGAAAATACTGCCTCATTGAAGCACAGACACCCGGATCCACACAACAGTCCATCGTATGACGAAAACTCGTATAACACCCCTCGTCAACAAGATCCTTCATGCGGCAAAGCAGCGTCTCTCCCAATGGAAGATCTGAGTGTTTTTGGAGTCAATGTGCTAATAAGAATCTATTTAATTCATCTTGCGAACAGCGTTGTTGTACTGAATGAAATCTCACATCACTGTGCAATGTTTCATGAATGTATAGTAAAGTTTTGAGGTGTTTGTATGAGGTTGGTGAACATTTCATATGAACGCACATTTTAAGAAGTCTGTGATGGGATTTGGTTTCAGGCGGGCGACACTGTGAATATATAGAGTTGGTTTGCCATCTGCTGTTCACAGATGATAACGCCTGCAGATGAATTTCACAAGCAAATTTGCAGTGGCCCCAAAAATATTTTAAGAGATAAAATGTCTTAAAAGTCATTACGTAATAAAATATTAAACGAAGAGAAAATTTATACATTCTTTAAAGCAACATTTAAAATAAACAAATAAATGTTAAAATGAAAAAGGATTTAACAAATTTGCTAAAAATTAAAACTAAAAATGTAAAAAGTATAGCTAATTAAAAATATAAATAAAACTATTTTTTAAAGCTAAGCAAACCGTTTTGCTTAAAATGTACTTAATTGTTTTCTAAAATATTAATAGAAATGTACTAACAAATTGATTAATTAAAATAAAATATAAATAGGTTAATATATTTTTTGAATAATTCAATGTAATTTATTTTGTGCTATTTCACTTAAAAAAATAAATGTGGTAATAACCACAAATATACCTTGGTTTTGTAACCAAAATTTAACCAAGTTTTTTTTAGTAAAACTTGTTATACAGTTTACAACCCCTTTACTATGGTAAAAATGGTTAATTTGCCTAAAACAAACACACAATCTTAATGCATTTTGTTTGATATTAGAGTAAAATATGATCCGGACAATGCTTCATTACATTTCCCTTTAACAAACAACGATTAAATACACAATAATATTAACATTACAACAGTCAAGATCACCTCCAAAACCCCTGTTAAACTTTCAGACACTGTTCAATTAACTTCTGTGGCTTAGTTATAAACAGAGGAATGAAGGATTCGAGAGGCATTTTCCGTGAGATAAACAGCTTTATACAATCGTCTGTTGTGAAAAAATGAGCATTGAAAGCTGTTAACCAATCAACAGTCACAAGCAAGTGGTAGAGCGTGTGATTGGTGGAAAATAAAAGTGACAAGGTCTAGAGCAGAAACTGTCCAGTAATGCATATCAGCATGAGCGTGTAACTTATAAACAAAGTTTGATCCCAGTTTCCCAGCATCCGTTAACACTCCTTCACTAAAGTTCAAGAATAAATAAATATAATTTTATCATTTACTCACTTTCATGTTCTAAACACCATTTTACATTCTCCGTTCGATAGAATAAAAACAAAATAATTTAAGGCCTGTGCACTCCAAGAAAATCAACTATATAAGCGTTGACACCACAAGTTTTTATGAGATTTAAAAAATTAAAGGAGTAGTTCATTTTCAAAATGAATGTTCGTGATAATTTACTCAACCCCTGTCATCCAAGATATTTATGCATTTGTTTCTTTAGTTGAAAAGAAATGAAGGTTTTTGATGAAAACACTCCATATATATATATATAATGGTTGAAGGTCAAAATGACAGTTTCAGTGCAGCTACAAAGGGCTTTAAATGATACCAGACGATGACTTATCTTATCTTATCTAGTGAAACGATCGGTCAATTTAAAAAAATATAAAAAATGTACATTCTTTATTAACACAAATGCTCGCCTTGCTCTGTTTTGAGATGCGCGTTTATGACTTCACTTAATACGTGATAACTTTGAAATGGTCAGCTTGGCGTAGGCGGAAGTACCGATACAGTGATAACAAATGTGGAGAAGGAGGACGGTTCAAGACTTGTTGAATGTTCAATGACACATATTCAGATGTCTTTGTGTCAGTTTATCTTTAAAACTGTCATTTCGTGTACGTATCCTGGATGTTGTAATATTCAAAAAGCGTGACCTTTTCAACATAACTGCCTATTACGTGAAGTCATGAACACGCATCACAGAACAAAGCAAGGCGAGCATTTGTGTTTATAAAATATACACTAAAAAAAATAGTGCTTTGTAGCACTGGAAGTGGTTCTTGGCTCGTAATCATAAGGGAACCACTTTAAGTGCTGTATAGAACCATATTTTGGTGCTTCAACCACACATGGCTTAACAGGTTCTTTATACGGAGACGGTGCTATAGGGCACCTCGGTCACTCCAAAGAACCTCTGAAGAACCACTCAAGCACCAAGATATAGTGCTATACAGCACTAAAAGTGGTTCCCCTATGATTATGAACCACTTTTTAGTGTTTTTAGAGTGTTTACATTTTTTTCTTTTTAGAAATTGACCGATCGTTTGGCTAGATAGGACCCTTGTTCATCATCTGGTATCATTTAAAGCCCTTTTAAGCTGATCTGAAACTGTAATTTTGACCTTTTAACATTTGGAGTCCATTGAAGTCCACTATATGTTTTCATCAAACAAACTTAAATTCTATTCGACTAAAGAAACAAATACATAAACATTTTGGATGACAAGGGGGTGAGTAAATGATCACGAAAATGATGAACTACTCCTTTAAGGACTGTCCAATGATATCCATCCTCAGTATAGTTATCATTATAGTGTCATTGGGGTACATTTTAATCCACTTTTCTCTTAAGTTTAAAATGAATTTTTATACTTTTTTACAGTTCTCAAACAACTTTGGTGTGAACGGGCCTTTACAGCATCTCTGAGATTTTTGCATACAATAAGGAAGGGTCAATGAAAGTACCCATCTCATATCTCATATTTAACATCATCTTTGTGAAGTTATCATACATCGACGATATACCATGCTCCTGTACTCTTGAATCTCATTCACGCTTCCGCATAATCAAACTTGGCACTGAGTTCGGGAACGACGAAAACCATGGCGTTTGGCATTGATGTTAAATCTAAGTAAAATATATATTTTTAAGAACTTTCCCTTTAGATAAACTGCACTCAATAGTCGCAACATTTTACGTATTTTTACATTTAATTCTTCAAATTTTCTTTGTACTTCAAACGTACTTCTTCAAGTGCACATTTATATGTACTTCTTTACATTTTTGTTTTAGATCAGTGGGAAACAGCATTGTGAGCAAACCCACAAAACTGAATAATGCTCCAAAAAAACTCCTTTTGTAATCTAGAGGACTAAATATGGATTTGGACAGTCTATGCCGGTCCTAAACTTTGGTACATTCTGCACAAATTTCAGCACCGCAATGCGAAAGCGTTAATGCAAAAATAATCAACATGATCCAACAGTAATTGAACCGGCCTAAACGTGATATGCTCAAGTTTTTTTCTGTTGCTTTTCTAACATGTGATGGACCTTACAAAGCCCCATGGCAGTTTTTACTGGAAGCGATACTAAGTTTGATAAAACTGACCCGAATACAAAACATTCAGAAAAAGTGTCCAATCCAGCGCCCCGCAGACATGGCAGTGTATCGTAAAAGGCTAAACTAATTTAACCTCAATGGAAAAGTCTGGAATGTACTGATATGGTTTTCTCTGGGATTGACAGTCGTCGACTGATTCAAGAAAACATGTTTGTGTTCAGGGCAAGTCGTCAAGAATGAAAAACATTTAGAAAAATGTCTCACTAAAGCTCAGGTTATGATATAAAACCATTAGAGTCAACGTAAAACTTTTTTAAACTCTTTTTTACTCCTATAATGTGATTTATTAAAAAATGTAATTTGGGAAAAAAGGAGATCCGTATTCATAAATGAAAAAGTATTCAGACATGAATGTTAGTTTGTAAGATCTTGATTTTTTTTGCACAATTGCACCAAAAATGTGTATTTAAGTAAGTAAATACTATAAATAATAATTTCATGTTGACTTTAAGGCTTTCGATAGCTTTGTGAACATTCCAGTAGAAAGTCTGTAATCGGAAATCTAACCCCGGTTTCTCAGGAAGGCCAAAGTTGGAAACATTCCTAGATGTTTACTGCTTGTTAGTTTTTAAGATTATTTGCACGTAGTGGTCACATTCATATTGAAGTGCTAGTAAGAGTGCACTTTTGTGTAACATGCCCTTTTTTAAACGTGTTTGTGTGCGAGCATACGCACACCAAACGTGTGAGACAAACAAATATACAAACGTGAAAACGTGACGATCCATACAATGCTAAATTTAGCGGCGAATGAAGACGACGATGCAGTCAAGCGATCAGAACCAGAAGAAATCTAAAATGACACAAAACCCGTCCACTCGCGCTGTAGTTCGATAGTCCATAAAAAAGTCTTTTGTACAGATAAAAAGAGCGTCAAAATATCAAAGTCCTTTGGAATATCAACTTCTTCATATTTTCACCACTTTGCACTTTGCGTGACGGATCTAGAGCGAGTGTGACATCCAAATACATCGGGTGTTCATCCGGAAAACTCGTTTTTACCGAGTATGACTCGTCTGTTCGAGTAATTTGTGAAGAGGTTGAAAAAAGAGAATATGTTCAATCGACCAAAGTGCAAATATGAACATTCACTCCAAGCCGAAAGTGCTGGTCTCCTCTACTGCGGTCAGCATCTTCTCATACAGCATTGAGAACGAGGGATACGGGGGAAGATCCAGGCGATTGAAACATGTGTGAGCTCTGCAAGAAGAATAAAGACAGAATAATCTGTATTAATGACAGAGAGAGATAATAGGACCAACATTTTTTTAGCAACTATATTAAAAACAGACAGTTTGCGCCATCTTGTGAAACAAATGTGCAACGCAGTCTGTTTATTCTGATAATAAAATTGCTTCGAATGCGATAAATAAAATGCATAACTGCAGATAAATGCACTCGAGATCAAGAGATCTCAGAAAGTTATAAAGGGGTCTTTTTTTAATTTTAGTCACACAGATTTGAACGTAAACTACAGATGAAGCTTACCTGGGTAGAGAAGTGATCTTCCCCCATTTCTCTACGCAGAAGCGACGCGGTCCGTTGCTGCCCCGGAGCGATGCGAAGCCCTCGTACGGGATGCTAGACGTCCCTGTCACAAACTGAGACAACACAGACATTTCAGCCATGACTGGAGAACACAGACTCATAAAGAGAGCTGCGTGTTCATCACTTACTTGAAGCAGTCGGAGTCTCTGCTCATTGTTGAATCGCTCCACTGCCGCCCAGAACCACCGAATCACGAGGTGGTTGTCATGGTAACCTGCATGGACAAAATACAGATCAAAGTCAGTTCTGATACATCCACAATGTGTCAACTATAAGTTTATTGGGCAGGTTTTCATTTTTAATAAATATCGATTTTTTTTACCATATGGAATATATGAAAATATCATGACTAATATTTAATGCCATCACTGTACCATGGTAACACCGCAGTAGTTGTTTATAGGTAAACAGTTAGACTGTTGTGTGTCTTTACCTCCCCTGTACTCGGTGTTGTTTCTCCAATCTGACAAATCGATCTCGGCAGTTCCGGCTATCACGAGCTCCAGCTCACGTGCATCAAACACAGACACCAGCCGCGCATCCACAACCTACAGGTCAGATCTCACTGCATTTAAAACTTTCTCTGTGGTGTCAATTAATAATAAATCAAACATTATTAAAAGGATAAATTAAAAAAATATGACAGTTCAGACCGTAACCAGCAATGAATTTTATGTTGAACTTGTTATTATACATTTGTTTTCAGTTTCATTGTAGTTTATTCAGATTTTATTTTATATGTTTACTTTTTATGTTAATTTTAGTTTTATAATTAGTTATATTTAATTTTAGTTTTACTACATGTTTTGCAATTTGGTTATGTTCTGTCATCATATCATTAATTATTTGTTTATTTTTTATATTTATTTGTTTAAGTTTTGGTAAAATATATTAACCTTGTCTCCCTAACAGAAGGTTTACTAATCATTTTTTGTAATTTAAATAAACAGCACAATACCGTTGACATTTTATAAAGCGTCTTTAAAAAAATGTGTAAATGGGGTTTGATAGAAGTCATGAAAGACCTTGTTTTGATTTATATGGTCCTGATTCACTACTTACACTACAGAAATTATTTTTAAATGATACAATGTTATAGTTTTAATGAAAAAATAATCACATTTAATAAATGTACCATTTAACACAGTAACATAATTCTATAGATGCCTTATATTTTACCAGAGGTGTATTTTCATTATTTTAAAAAACAAGAACCTATATTTTTGTTTGCATTTGGATGCAAACCAAACAATGTATAAAGATTCGATATTCAGAAATCTTCTTGATTTATTTAAATATATATATTATATTTATATATATATATTTGTCAGAAGTAGCAAAAATGCAGGCTGAAATGTTGAGTGTTGAGCGTTGATACGATTTTAATACCTCATAAAAGCCTCGGACGAGACTGTCGGTCTGCTGAACGACGCCCCTCTCTATACGCCACTTCACCATCCTCTCAATGTATTCCTTCTTATTCTTCTCAGACACGGGGATATTCGCACCGCCGGGCTTCAGCTCGCGCTCTGTGATCTAACACACACACACACAGTAAACGTACTTATTATAAGCAACAGAAGGGTTGTGACATCACATCCATGTATATACTGTATGCATATCATTGCCGATAACAATATAGAAACTATGTAAAAATATATGTCGTATGTCCAGATGTTCAGACACACACTGACCTGTCCAAAGACCTCTTCATTGACGGTGAAGGTGAGGTCCAGCATATCCTCAATATCATTATCCTTCATCCACTGCAAACTCTGATGAAACTCTTCATCCAGATACTCCAGATCGCTCAGCTCACACGGACTACACCGACAGAGAAACATCCACAACAAATATATATAAACACACAAAATAAACATGAGCAATCCAAGCACGTGCAACAACCATTAAGCCAATGCTTTTATGTAAAAAATCTTGTGAAAATATGATCAAAACATGGTTTGCGCCAGCGTCACTTTAACTTACATCCGCAGCAGACCTTTGTAGAAGGGTCGTGTGAAAAAGGCATCCAGCAGATATTGATGGATGAGAGCCAGACCCAGAATACGCCCGCTAAACCGAAACCTGGAAGGAGAGAATGATCAGAAAACACAACAAAGATAGGCTTTAATCTTGGTAGAAACGAGAAGTCCACCATCTTGCAGACACAGATCAGCACTCACCACTCGTGATGGTTGTCCACAAAGGCAGACATGGGGCTGATCTGAACGGTGTAGGTGTCATTGGCCGAATACTCGAACAGACCGTAGTACGGGTTAAAAAGCTCCCGCGACACCAGAAAGAAAAACTCTCGCGACGGGCCGCTGTAGTCCAGTCTGAACATAACCCAAAATAGACAAATGGTGTTCAATCAACATATCAATTCTGATTGAATAAGCCTGTCCTGTCGGAAAGTCCAGATTAGTCCAGCGCACTGAATTTCAAACCAAACTGGTTTGGCACTTGTCAGGTGGGCCAAATATGTCTTTTCAAAGAGGCAATGATGTTTGTGACACATCGCTTATAAAAAGAAAGGTGTGCTATACAGGCGTGCCGGTGTAGTATTTTTATGTCATTAAATATACTTTAAATGACACTTAAGTACATCTTTACAGACAGAAAAGTAATGTACTCAATCTCTGGATACATACTTATCGTACTCTAAGAATTCTTGGCTTTTAGTTGCATTTACTCTTTTAATTAAGTAAAAAAGTCTTTTTTATATCGTTTTAGATACTGTCTTATAAAAACTACCATGTTTAAGTTTATTGAGTAACGATAAAATATTTGTAAATATAAAACTATACGTACAATGTTATGTTCACGGAAAGAAAAGTTATATAAACTTACACTTCGGTATTAAAACTGAGAGTATCCTTCACAAACTAAAAAAGAAGTGCCCCACGTATTATAACTAATAACTTTATCTAAGTTCACTTGTAGTTGCACTGCAACCAAAAAACACTTGTAAGCTAGTTAAGTTTACTTATATTATACTTAATGCATACTTAAAAGTATACTTTTATAACTAAAAAGTGGACCAATGTAGTCCATAGTGGTAGTAGTGATAAAATAGTACACTTACAAGAATGCGACTACATTGATATTAGTATACATACTACATAAATAAGGTTCACATACATTTGAAGTATTGTATATTTAATCAAATAATCCATATATGTTTATCTATATAAATGTGACGCGGTTTATAGTTGAAAACGAACCCCTCCTCTCCAACGAAGCTGACGTAAAGTTTACTTCTTTGTAGATCCTTGCGTGAGTAGCACATGATCTGGTTGAAGGCGTCCTCTAGTAGGTGGTCTCTGCGGATTATCAACCTAACACAGAAAACATGAGTCTGTGAGAATCTGTGCTTGCGTATTACACCACGGGACTCAGTACGACTGCTTACTTGACTTTGCCCGGTCCCTGTCCGTAACCTTTGGTCTCCAGTTTGCGATAGAAATTTCGAAGTTTGGCCTCGAAGTCTCGTTTGTACGGTGCGGGGGCTCGTGCATTGGCCCGTTGTGTTCCTGAGAAGTGGAGAGAAAAGGGACCGCGCTGTTCATCCAAATACAGCCACTTCTTCACATTTTAACGAAATTAGATGCGATTCCATCACACCACACAACCAAACATTATTACATTATTAAGAAATACTCACGCTTTATTATGTCAAATCAATATACTTTGTTTAAAATTTGGGTTTTGGGGAAAATGATAATCATCACAAAGCACATTTCTATATCAATTTCAATAGACAGCAAAAGTCTCCTGATTTTTATCCATCCTGAATTTTAAGAGAAACATCTGGAATATTTTCTGGAGTATGTTTTCTGATATCTGCATATCTTTAGAATGATGTGAAGTATAGATCAAGTGAAACTAGTTAAAAAAATCATGTTATTTTATTGTACATTTCAATTGATATCAATCAAACTGCAGTTGGTTTGTTTTGATTTAAGCCATCATAACTTAAAAAATACAGCTAACTAACACAGTAAAACACAATATAAACATCATAACATCTGTACACCCAAACATGCAAAGAACAGGGGCTAATAGAAGAAAAATGGATGAATAACCAACCTGGAGAGTTCTGAGGGGAGGAGACTGGAGACCCTCGAGGTGATTGACAGTAGCTGGGGTGTAGTAAGGCATGAGGCGGAACGTATGACATCACATCCTCTTCAAACAAACTAGAGAGAGAAAATACCATGAATACACTGCATATATGTGTTGAAGATGTATTAAAACGGAAAGACGTATTCTTAAATCCGCTTTTTTTTTAATTTTCCAAAAACGGATGAAGCCGCGGAAAAAATGAAGAGACCATTTTAAACTTTGATTTTATCATAGTTTTTTGATGTATCGTGGCCATTCCAGTCAAATGTTTGTTGAATTTCAACAAAATCCAAACTCAGGAGTGACATAAATCATCCAATAGCAATGCGAATGACTAGACACATGAAAACTATGACCAACATCTTTTGGTTGAACATTTCCAAAATATATGTTGAAATATTATTGTTGTGTTGATCAAAAGTGAATCAGAACTTGTTTTCTTTGCAGTGTTGAAATATGAAAAAATACAGAGCAATTTTTTTGTTGTTATTTTCTGAAAATAAATGCGAATAGAAACAATATTTTTGTAAAAAAATTGTGCTAGTAGTTCACAGAATTAAAATATAAAATTCTCATTTTATCTAAACACATACCTGTATAAATAGTCAATTCGGAAGAACTGGATAAAGCTCTTTGGTCTCTTCATTTTTTCTGTGGTTGTAAGTCAACTTGTTGTTTCAGAGAACGTGATAAATTTTGTCCCATTTTCTAATACTTTACATTAGCCACAGAAAAACTCACAGATGTAAAGGTTACCTGAGTAAAATCACTAAGTCGGCATCACTGGAGAGTCGAGCTAAACCAGACACGCCTTCATTACGAATGAACTGAACTTTCTCCCTGCAGACGTGCACACACATCAAAATTCACGTGATGTTTCTCATTTATTATTATAATAAACAGCTATAAAAGCGAATGTGTTTTTGTGTGTTCTCACCTGAGGGAATGATTTCTAATGAGCTCAGGCTGTCTCTCCTGCAGGATCTCGAAAATGTTCGGCTGCCGCAAAAACACTACTATTTTATCATTATAGGCTTTGGAGAAAGAGAGAAACAAACACGGTGCTCATTGGCCAAACATAAAAAAACAAAATGAATCCTTGTCATTTTATTCCAATACATTTGAACACGATAAAGCATTTAACTTCAAAATGTGATTCCGTATCATAAACAATAAAAACGTTATGAAACGACTCACCGACAGGAACTACATCTTGACACAGGTTACGATTGGCTGTGAAGTTGTTGGAGGGGCGTGGCAGTACGGAGGCTCCTGCATGTCGAGGGTCATCACCCACCTGCATCACATATCATTAATATCATAAAATATTAAGTATAAATGTTATAACGGTACAGTTCTCGGCTCTCTTTGCGTAATTCAGCCAATATTTAATCCCTTGTGGATCTACTTTAAGGTGAAGTTTGTTTTATCACAAGTGTCAGTTAATGGTGGTTATTTCCCTGTCTTTATTTACTTAATATTTTCACGAGCAATTCGACCTTTTAAATAATCTAAGAATCTTTTTCATGTTACTAAGAGGATTTAAAGATTACTGGAATGATATTTCGACTCGGTATTCATTTAAATGTGGCCACAGACAAACACAGACGACTGTGGGTGGACTGATGTGAAAAAGACAGCAGTGCATGCTGGGACACGGCAGAGATCGGCGGTGTGAAATTAATCAGCACGTGTAAAGAGCCCTGAGAGGGCGATCTGTTCTTAACACTGTCGTAATGTGAGATTTACCTAATAAAAATCCTGCTGAGCCAATTTTATGAATTTTACGATACCCTGATAATAAATGTCAGAAAAATTCATTACAATCTTCTGTTCTCTTTCCCATGCTTGGCTTTCCATAATTGGTTCATTGAAGGTTTTAACTGTGATGTACAGTATGTGATGCGGGCTGCTCACCTCTCCTGCGCTGTGGCTGCGCTGGCGGCTCAGGTGCTGGCGGTGGACCAGAAGGCTGCTGGGTCGAGCGCTCTGAACCGGCAGACGGGGGTCTATGAAGGTGGTGGCCCTGCAGTTATGGTCCACGAAGAAAGACTGAGGGTCAAGAGAAACAAACAAGACGTTCAGAGACCACACACTGATGTGTGAAATATTTTGGGGTATTACATTTAACAAATAAATAAACTAGTGTAATAAATAAATAAGAAATTCAGACACCAAGATATTCAGATACCAAACACTGATGTGTGAAATATTTTGGGTTATTACATTTAACAAATTAATACATTTGTGTATTAAATAAAAAATTGAATTGTAATAAAAAAAACTAATAGAATAATTTGCCCTACTAAATAAGAAATTAAATAAGTGTAAAAAATACATAAATGAAATAATTTAAACTAAGAAATTAATCAGAAATGTAAAAGAATTACATTTGTGTGACAAATAAATAAGACATTTCAGCGGTCATAAAAATAACTAACAGAAAATTTTAGTGTAAAGTGTAAAAAATCATAAAGTGAGCATTATAAATAAATAGGAAGTTAATGTAAATAAAAATATTAAATTTGTGAAATAAATTAAACTGTAATGTAAGAAGTTCTATAAGTGTAATAAATAAATAAGAAATATAAAATAATTATATTTGTGTGACAAATAAATAAGACATTAAACAGTAATAAAAATAAATAAATACAATGATTTGCCCAACTAAACAGAAAATGTAATAAGTGAAATAAATAATAAAGTGAGCATTATAAATAAATAGGAAAGTAAATGTAAATAAAAATATTAAATTTGTGAAATAAATAAGAAATTAAACTGTAATGAAAATAAATAATGAAAATAATTGACCCTACTAAAAATGAAGATCTATAAGTATAATAAATAAATAATAAATACAATTTTAATAACAAAATTAATTAACTGTTGTAATTTTCAAATATTTTTTTATGAATGTAATTAATTCATAAAAATGAATGAATAAATAACAAAAAGGAAATTAAATGAGTTTAATACACAAATAGCAACTATTACATGTAATAGATAAGAAATTGTATTACTGTATTAAATTATTAATTTAGAAATTGTATAACGAATAGCATAAATAAGTGTTTTATATAAATAAGAAATTGAGTGTTATAATCATTAATTAATATATTCATTAAATGTGTAATAAAAACAAGAAATTAAATAAGGGTAGTTAATAATAAATAAGTGTTACAAATAAAACAGAAATTGAATGAGTGTGATGAGTACAGTAAAACAAAACACTTATACTAAACTGCAGTATGTGAAGAATGAGTGATTTGAGACCTTGCCCACGTGATCATGTTTCATTTCCCAGCCCCGCGGCAGATCCAGCTGTTTGTTGGCGAACATGTTGAGGAAGGCCACCAGATCTCGGTTGTGCTGGTAGCGTTCGAAGTGATGCGTGTCGCGTCGCACTTTACTGATCATGTGCTTCAGACACGTGTTACTTGTAAACATGCGGTAGGCACTCTGACAAAACAAGTAACATATTTCAAAACAATTTGTTACTTTTACGAAAAGTATGTCCACAAAATAACAATTCTCAAAGTTCATTTATGAAAAAAAAACCTTTCGAAGTAGTCCGGAACTGCTACTTTTTATAGCACGAGACACCACAAATCTCTTCAAAGAAACTGGAAAAAGGCTTGTGGGTAAAACCTCCATATGGTGTAAATAATTGATGACTTACAGGGTTGGAATGCAGTACGGTGAAGAAATCAGGGCTGGTGAGAAACTTGGCGGTGGGAGACTGAAGCAGCAGGGACAGACGAGATCGAGAACTCGTGGGTACGACCACACCATCACGACGGTATTCTAAAAAACAACATGTATTTATGATGTCTGTTGCTTACGTTATTGCTAAGTACAAAAATATAAAATAATATATAATACTAGTATAATAATAAGGTGCAATGTGTCACATTAAGGAGGTTCTATTGACAGTAATGCAATATTATATACATTATTATGTCTTAAGAGGTGTATAAAGGTCTGACATAATTAGGCGTTATGTTTTTATTACATTAAAATTAGCAATTTCTATCTACATACAGCGCAAATTCACCATCTATACTCCTATAGTAGCCCTAAAAGGACAAACTGCTCAACAGAACGCGTTTTGTAAATACATTATCTACTTCGGCAAAGAAGCAAAAACATAACAACATCTTAGTTCTATGTCAGCAACCGTGGAGTGAGCCGTTGGTTGCAATTCACAACCTCCCCACTAGACGCCACTAAAATCTCCACATCGCTTCTTCAAACATATTTTATGTTTCTACTGAGTCTGTTGCAATGCATTCAGGGAAGGTCAAAAGACACATACACATTTTAAACATTTTTGATTAAATATCAAAAGTCTGACCATTTTGCAGTCCACTATTTGGTAAAGGCTGCTTGTTTGATGCCTAAATATAATGCTGTCGAGGAAGTCAGCTAACTAGGGTCATATTCCCTAAATTTCTGGGCTAAATTCTAATTAAGTTAACATATAAATACCGTGACCCAGGCAGTTTTTGAAATAATTTAGAGTACCACAGTAGTTTAGAATGGCATGGTATGTGTGTACCAGGTATGGAGTTATGCAACAAGTCAGTTTCATCTGACGGCATCTCTGCAGCCTGCTCATCTGTCCTCTCATTGGTTATTGTCCTTCGAATACTCTGATACCTAAAAAAACAACAGTAAAGAGAGAACGGACGAGAGAGAGAGTCAACGTCTGAATCATCATACAACTTAAAGACCTTCCGTGTAAATCAAACACATTTGTTTTTCAAACACATCGATTTCTGCCTTGTTAATTTAACTCCGACATCTATGAGTTGAGTTGATTCAATTAATCCAACCACAAATTAAACAGAATAATTGAACAGAGAGAGAGAGAGAGTTCTGAGTCCTTAAAGGGACAGTTCACCCAAAAATAAATGTCTTTGTTCTGCTAAACACAAAGGAAGATATTTGAAAGAATGTCAGTAAGCAAACAAAACTCATCCCCCATTGACTCCCATAGTTGGGGAAAATAAATACTATGGGAGTCAATGGGGGATGAGATATGTCTTGTTACTGACATTTTTCAGAATATCCTTCTTTGTGTTTAGCGAACAAAGAAATGTATACAGCTTTGGAACAATCTGAGGGTGAGTAAATGAAGACAGAATTTTCATCTTTGGGTGAACTATCCCTTTAAGACAAAAAAATTGTTGGACATATCAGGTTGTTGTGGAGACTGGTGCGTGACATTTTAAAAGAGCTGTTTTCCATACAAGAGAGGATTAACAAATGCCAATCTGGACTCTCATAAATCCCAAGATATAGCATCTTAAGGTCACAGGATGCTCATAACTCTCCTCCAATCTGATCTCCTGGTTTCACGGCATCGTGTGACGTGTGTGTGGGACTGACCTGCGGTTAAGCTGCTCCATCTGTTGAATAGAGTTGGATCTCTGAAGGACCTGAGGCGCAGGTGGCGCTGTGGGACGCTGCCAGGTGGTCGTTCTGTTGACGTGATCCACGTAGAAAATCCTGCCGTGACTGTCGATACGAGCTTCCCAATCTACAACGTTCATCGTAATGCCAAACTTAAAGAAGCCGCCTTATATATCTCACAACAAGAAATGTATGGCAAACCATCTTGTTTGGTAATAAAACATTGAAACTGTTACTACTGAGAACACACACACACCCAAACCATCACAAAGAAATGCTTTCTCACTTGGTGGGAGAGGCTCATCCACTCTCTGATAGCGACCGATGTCGTGACGCACCGAAGGAAGTGACCTCACTGCCTGATGGCCGTTCAATTGAGCACTTGTGCCTGACAATGACAAAACAAAAAAGTGATTCATTCATTCACAAACGTTTCTACTCTACGTTCTAAAAAAAAAAATGAAGTCACCTGTCTCTGCATCTGTTGCTGTGGCAACCTGTGAAGACTCAGCCTCCGCCCTCACTTCGTTACTTGATTCCACCCCTTCGGCCTGTGATGCGCTACCCGATGCCCGTAGGTTCCGCCTTCTCCAGACGTCTCTATCTTCCTCCCCCTCATTGGCCGCCTCGTCAGAGCCCCCCTGCTCTGATGGCTTGGCGGCAGTGGCTCCGCCCACTTCGCTAGCTGAGGCCTCTGATGCTGTAGCCTCGGATGATGCCACATCATCCCTGGTACCCAATCCATCCCCATCCTTTGTTATGCATATTTAGTTTCAAAAACACACAAAAAAACAAGTTTTTATTTTAGTTTTATTAAAAAAAAATTCAAATGAACTTCACGTCAGACCTGTGTAACGGCAGCTGGCTGCTGCGTGTCGTCAGTGGTTTGTGTCGGGTCGTGACCTCCCTCCGCCCCTCCGTTTTGGCTCGTCGTGTTGGTGCTGCTCGAACCCGATGCGGTAGCCTCTGTGTCCGTGGCACCGCTCGCCGTTTCTGACCCAACTTTCCCCCTGTCTTTCACAGGACCCTTGTCCTGTTCAGAGGAGGCGTGTCCTTGTGCCCCATTGGTCAACGCCGCATCCCGAGAGGCGTGTCCTTCCTCGTCTTCATCCGAGTCTATATGAAGCATGGCATTGAGCCGGGTGTCAGTGGGGAAACTGGAGCGTAGTTTAGGGGACGCGGCTCCCAGGGGTCTGTCCCCGGGGCCTTTAGGAGCCTCAATGGCATCCAGGTAATCATTAAGCGAGGATTGTCTGTGAGTATGACCCGGGAATCCTTCTCCAGGGTCTGGGATCCCGTCTCGTAGGAGCCGATCTTCATCGGGCTCCACGGAGAACTCATCGGGTCTGAAGGCATCGCCGTGCAAAGAACCTTCGGAGCCGGTGGGTGAGGGGCCTCTGGTAACGCGAGGGATGGGATGCAACACGTCCTCATCGTCCGATGGGCTACCGGGGTCTCCATTTACAGAGGAGGCTCCCAGCAGGGACCCCATAGCATCTAATAAAGCGTGAGAAATCCCTATTGAACCCCATGAAATTTCACTTTTGAGTTTACTGTAATATAATCATAAACATGAAAACTAAAATGTACCTTCTTGTCCGTTAGATGTGATCTCCACCCTTAAGTGAAGTTGCCCGCTCACATATTCAGTCGGCAGACGCTGACAAAGGGTGTAACTCACATACTGATCCCTGTAAACCACAGATAATCGCACAAGAACAATTTATTATGCAAGGCAACTTCATTCAAATTAAATAGATTTTGCCCTTTCGTAAATGTAATTTCAAAAAATTCAATTAAAACCGTTACAAATTGTGGGCTCCTAAAAATAAAACACAGCTATTAATGGAGGTTCATGCATAATAGATGCTCAGTGTAAAATCTGAGAAGTGAAACGCTGACCCCGCCGCATGTCTCTCCAGCAGTCTTTGAACCGGGATCGTCAGCTGACCCAAAAAGCGCTTAATGATCGGCCTACTTTTGGCAAATTTGTCCTTGACCTCAATTTCCAGAATGTCCGTCATTAACGCTACAAAGGTGTACTTCTGTAAGGGAACATGAAAGAAATATAAGAGTAACGATATTTTGTGCACCCCCCAAAAAAGTACAAATATATATATATTAAGAAAATGTCTAATATATATTGTGGAGCATTGGTGGTTAATCTTTCTTATTGCTTTATTATTTTAATTTTATGTGGAAATTCATTTTTTCCCCAATGACAGATATTAAATCTTAAAAAATTTACATAAAAAGGTTTAATTAACCCTTCAACATTGTATATATATATATAATTATATAATATATAATTTCAGTTTTATTTTTTCAATTATTTAATTGTGTTAATAAAAAATATTAAATCAATAAATAATGTAATACTATTGTATTGTGTATTGAACAGGAATCATGATAGCATCGTTGCAGTCTTAAAAAGTACTACAAGTTAAAATAGATTTGATCATGTAACAGTGTTATTTACCTCTCCGTGCCACACCGGGTTGGTGGTGTTGGATATGATGGATGTTCGTCTCTCTTGGCCGTGGTGGGTGAATGTCGGGTAGCCGTTTCTCTTGCCTGGGTGGATGCTCATCTTCAGATAGGGGTCCGGGTTAAAAAACATGCCTCTCTTCAAACCCTGAGCCCTGATATCTGCATAACATCGAAGAATGAAATAACCAAGAAGGGGTTATACAAAATATGAAATCTCACGTGCACTGGCAGGTGTTCACCACAAGAGGGCAGAAACATAGCAATGTTTTAATTAAATAACACATCATAGCAGTGCTGTGATACCTGAAAATGTGAGATGATAGGCAGATTAAAATAAATAGATTTAAAACATCATTATAGATAAAAAGCACCAACATAGAATTGATATGTACAATAAATTAACTGACTGTATTAATATTTATTTGTGATATATATGTCCATTATGCATCAGTTTACAAAAGCATTCAGCCTACCGAACTGCTCATGTAGATTCATAAGCTAAAAAGCAAAAGTCTGTTTCATTTAATTGAAATAAAGACAATTGCAATCGGGGATGTTAAAATATAGAAAAAATAAGAAACACAAAAAAGCTTTTTGTTGTACACAAATAAAATTGTATAATTATGAAATATTAAGATGTATATAATATATAATTCTTGCTACAGTACACTACAATTAAATACAATTTTATTCTATATTCAGTCTACAAACTGTATCTGCAGTATTAAATATACTTCTATTCATGAACTATATTTCTGAATGAACTGAAATACTTTAAAATGTTACACATATGCTACTTTTTCTTTCATTTGTATGTACGTACCCGATAAAGTGAAGCTGACCAATTTCCTGCAATGTTCTGTTACAGACTGACCATCCAGCTGCCCTTCTGCCCCGACCTATAGAGGGCACCATAAGACACAATTACACACTTCAGTCCGTAAAACTCCATATTTTGTTTAGTCTGAGTTGGATGATGGACAATAAGATGGGAAAATCAAAACCTGTTGAAAATTATGCTTGACTTTGAAAGTAAAATAATGCAACATACCTATTTCTAAGCTATATTGAAACAACAAGTGATGAGAATAAACTTTGATATAATGTAAAAGCATTAGCAGGACTGGTTAGGTGTTTCAGCAGAAACGGTAGATACGTTTTTGTGAGAGGGTTCAGAGAGGACTGTAGGTTCATGTCATGAATAATTGAAGCCCATTATAATGTTCCTGCTCATTAATGTGCCAGTATGTGTGATTTATGATTATGGACTCTCGGTCAGAGAACTAACATGAATATTATGATCCATAATCTCTTACACATCATGTCAAGCGCATGTTTAATTCACATTCAGATTAATAATTTTCTGGTGTGCTATATACAGCCTGATACAGGCGACTTCAAACTTTTAAAACTAACTGAACCTGAACACTTTGATGGATGAAGAGATGGAGCAAATGCCCGCCGGCTATATTTTATATGAGCTTTTATCCAAAGGGACTTACAAATAAGGAAAACAATAGAAGCAATACTATGTTTGTATTATTATCTTTAACATTTGAGCTTTTACATTACGTTTAAACTGTCAAACAATTAATCACAATCAAACGCATGCAGAATAAAAGTTTGTGTTTACATAATATGTCTGTGTACTGTGCACATTCATTTTATATTTATAAACATACACGCATTCATATTTAGAAAATATTTACATATATTATTTTATTATATATATATATATATATACACTAGTGATTTAAATTATATATAAATGTTTATTAATGTTTATATTTTTCTTAAATACATGCATATATGTGTTTATAAAAACAAAATTAAAATGCACAGTAAACAGACATATATTATGAAAACACAAACTTTTTTTTGGATGCGATTAATCGCAATTAATCACTTTCCTTACAGAAAATACACACCAAATGTACATCACGTGTGTGAAATATGTTTTTTGGTACATTTTATTGTGAATCCCATGTGTAACCCATGGGATAACGTAAAAACCACATGTGCGACAAGTGGTGATATGTCTCCACCCATGATCACATGTTCTTCACGTGTCACCCCATGTAACCTATGTGTTTCATATGGGATTCACACAAAAATCTTCCAAAAGCACACATTTAACATGTGATTATTGCACATGTTAAACACATGTCGTACACATGTGATCACATGCAACATAAAATTCATGTCTTTTCTGTGACAGCCCTTATATTTTTTTTAATGAAACATAGTTTGAGATCAAACAATAACTAACTTAATCAGATTCAATGGCACACAAAAGTAACTAGAGAACGCCCAAAAAAATGAAAGATAATGAAACAATTTGATGTATTAAGTAGAAATAAAAGAATTGAAGTAAACTACATTAAGACCGTAAGCAGGAGATTTATGTGCAGTACACATCTGGTGTAAGACCAACCATTAGATAAACTAAATACCACGAAATGCCACAAACATCTGATCCAAAATCTCTCCCCTCCTTATACTTTCTGTCTACCTAACGTTACAAAATGATTATTTTTATATTTGGAAAATGCAATAGTTCTTTTCTATGCAAAAGTTGCTGCGACACTTTTAGTGGACAGAATGCAGACAGAAGTCTCTGTGAACATCTGGAACCAGATACGACTCTCATCCATCTCTCAATATAACTCATTCTACATCTGAGGTATCACTTGTTCAAATCTCTTACCCTAAGTTCAAGCATTACTCATTTTCTCCTGCACCAACACTTGAATCACTAACAATTCAATCAGTCCTTTCACATCAAGTGGAGATGCGCTGTTGTTTACACTCATGTTACAGTATATGTGGAATGTGCCTTTTGCTCTGGAAGCATATCAAAGAGCTCTCTCTCTCTCTCTTCCTGTGCATTCCCTGCATGCCTGTGACACATGATACGCCTCTATAGAGCTCAGTCAAACTCCAGCGCATGATAATGGACCCTACGGGCAGATGGACAGAGACAGACCGAGAAATACAGACACACATAAAGATGATGATGTGAAAATGAGGCGTGCAGTTTCCCCTCATGTATGTGCTGCATTTTTCAAGACACTGATGCTGTTTTCAATCATTGCATGCTGATGTTTATAAAACAAATACAGTAAATAATACACACTCATTAACTGATTCTCTTATTTGCCTTGTTGCTTGGCAAATGTGAACATCCTAAAGAGCCGAAGGATAATGAACAACAAAAGTGATGTCAAACTTTGGAAAATTGACGTCTTTATTCAAATATATTATTTAGGATTTCTTGAAAATCATGTTCAATGTGTTTTGTTGTCTTTTTACACATTAGCTACCCATCTGAAGCTGACAAGCACTGAAGACCGCACACAGACACGGGCGCTCGTGCACACACACTTACCGTGACTCCTGGGTTTTTGACTGTAATGCAGGGGGTTGTAGCCCTCAGTGCCCCGCTCACTCCATGATAATATTTAAAACAGATTTTGGTCTCAGCTGAGGAAAGACACACAGACAAACAAACATGATCTTTGGTTTCTGGAAACACACGTTTCTGATACATCGATCATTATCATAGGTTGACAGAAACAGTCTTTTGTCATTTGTCGCGTACATATACTGTACCTTAAAGAAAATACTTAATTAATATTAATAATAAATCAACATAAATATCAATTTCCCCAAAGACAAAAATTATATTAAACATGTAAAAATTAAATACATGAAAGGATTGAACGTAGAAAATGCATATTACATATTGCTGTCTGAATCTGCATACAAACAGCGGGGGGGAGGGAAATATACTTTTTTACTTTTTTACTATTTATCTGTGTTTAGGTAAAATTATCATTTTTGTTTCATTCTGTGAACTACTGATTGAACCATTTCTCCCAAATTTTAAATAAAAATGTTGTTTCTATTTCCATTTATTTGGAGAAAACGAAAATCAGGTGAAAATAAGAGAAAAGATACTCTGTATTTAGTGCAAATACAAAAACTTCATTTTCTGCTTAAAATAATCCGATTTGTACATGTGTTTAGGAAAGTTTGAAAAAATGGTTTTTTTATGTGATAACCTCGATTTTTCCTCGACAGTTTCCGTGTGTCTTGTCATGCTGTCAGTCTTTCACATTGCTGTTGGATGACTTTATGTCCCTCCAGAGGTTCGATTTTGTTTTTGGTCTATTAACACTTTGACTGTGAAAGGTTCCTTGACGTTCTTAACAGAGTAATAAGCCCAACTTCAAAACTCAAAGTATAAAATCTATACAGATCGCTAACCCAAAGATCAAATATACCAGTCATGCTCGCTATAAACAACACTGATAAACAGTCTGAAACTGAAAAACAAAGTTCCACTTACGTTCCATGAAGTAAGGCCCAGGCTCTAACCTCCATACAATCTGCCCCTTCTGAGTACCATTAACACCGCGGTTCTTTGAATCCCAGACGTTGGAAGGACACGTCTCATCTGTGAAGACACAAGCACGATGTGTTAATATGTGTCATACCTGGATAAACGAAGAATTAAAGAAGAAAGATTAGGAGTCACGTGACTGTGAGACAACAGAGGATTGGTCGGCGCCAGGAACGCAGTTATGACCACGCCGCCACGGGCTCATTCTCTCAAGGGTTTAAGGTCTTTTCTAAAGGTCTAAAGAACAAATACTGTAGAATACAAAAGGTTTTTCTTCCTGAGAGTTTGTCCGGACTCCAGTTTAAGTCCTTCCTGTTTGTCAACTCGTCGTGACCCTGATCAAACAAACCACCTCGCAGCTCCCATCGGTCTTATAAATCTCAATAAAGAACGCAGAACTATGGCTCAATACATATTGTACATGCATAATATATACAGAGCACTCAACTACAGATGCACTTTAATAAAAGAACTTTATACAACCCACAGCTTTAATACGTCATAGGCTTTATGTATAGAAGTGATTATGCAAGAATGTTAAAGGGATTGTTCACCTAAAAATTAGATTTATGTCATCGTTTATTCACCCTCATGTCATTTCAAACCCGTTTGACTTTCTTTTGCAGAACACAAAAGAGACATTTTGAAGAAGCACCACTTGCTTCCATTGTTTGAGCACAAAACCGCTGGGACTTTTCTCAAAATATCTTCTTTTGCCTTCCACAGGAGTAAGAGTCATATGCAGATTGATTAAATTATGACAAAGTGTTTATGGTTTGGTGAACCATCCCTTTAAATGTACACAAACACTATGCATTTTACTTCAAATACAAACAAGTTACCGAATCAATGAAATCACGATGATCTCAAAAGTCCCAAAGTATTGAAAATATGCAATAATACCATGTATCAAATTTTTTTCTACCATTTCTTTTTCATTATTTATATACAGATTCCCTGTATTTATTCCCTGTTTGATCTTCTTTTGTTAAGCTGCTTAACAATGCAAATCGTGAAATGTGCTTTAGAAATAAATCTGAGCTGCATTCAATTAATTATTAATAAATTCCATAAAAAATATGGTCCAAGATTCAAGCTTCATGTACCACCAATATTTGGTATTATAGTTCCAGACATATATATATCATGACAATGTAAATTAAATCTGACAAGCACATTGCTGGGACTCAGGAGTGACTGATGATTGATACGTTTACAATATCTCAAGACATGATTCAGGACATCAGGCCATATACTGTAGCTTTAAATTACTAGTATTAACATATCAATATATTAGAGTATATATTATCACAAAGAGCGAGATTAAACGGGTTAGTGCTCAGTTTATAATAATGAATTTCTGAAAGATCAGAATATTTAGTGGCACAGTAAACAGACGACTCTAATGAATTGATTGGCACTAATTCAGAGCAGACAGATGGCATTGTGGGTCCATAAACGCATTAGCTTAATAATATCCGGTATAATCAATACAACCTCACACAAACCAGAGACCCAATACCCAGTCTTGATTATTTGGCCTTTAGCGCAGGACAAAGATTATTTCAGTAAATTAATCGAGAATCTTCTTTTTAAACAACAAAATCAATTTAAAAATAAAAAACAAGGTTAATATGACTCTTATTTTAGAAGAACAGATACACTTGTATTGATATCAGCTTGCATGCTGTATATCTTAGGCTGTCAGTGTTGAATAATATGCAAATTGAAAGAAAAAGAAATGTGTTTATAAATATATAATATCTGCAATATCTTTAATATATGTGTGAATGTGTGTATATATACTGTGGATATATATACTGTGGATATATATATGAGCAAAACATGAGCTTAATCTTATTTATGTATGTCAAAAATGATCATGTGTATGATATTGTATTTATCTTAAACAATAACAGGAGAACCATCTGGAACTATAATTAACTCTTGAGTTTGGAAAATAATTACGGAGCAATAAAATCAGTTGAAGTCATACTGAGTGCATGACACACTACAGGGAAGATAAGAATTTCTGCACATAAATATAAAATCTCATAACGGATCAAAACTTGAAAAGTGAGTTTCTGTTGAAGAAAGACCTGCGATGTGTAATTCTGAGACACAACTCATTGTGTCAGCACCTCTGTGAATAGACTAGACTTGTCTGCTGTGATCTATAGATACTAACTTGAAACTCTATCACTGATCTGACACCGGGCCTTTGTTACAGAACGTCTATAAAAAGCCACAACTCAGCCGACTCTGTCATACGATTCAGATAAAAAATCAATCACCTCTGGCACCAGTGCAGTGATGCCTTACGCCACACTGTTTACTGGGAAGCCATGTTACCAGAGATGTTACATGACCGCATGTTCCGAGCACATGCTGAAAAATAAGCCAAATATAAACCAAAATAAGACAAATTGCACAGTTACACTTACTGGATGAAAAGATTAAAGATAAAAATAGAATCAATATTTACCCCCAAAATTCATTATACAAAAAAATATTAAATAATAATGATAATAATTACAAAAAAAATATTTTCATTACCATCATAATCATTATTATTGCTAGTCAATAGTATTAATATATATTTTTTTTTATGAAGCAATATAAGAATAATAATAATTTGGTGGTAATTGTTATTGTTTTTTCTTTTCTTTTTTGTGTAATGAATCTTTTGGGGTGTATATGTCTAAATCCAGGTCTTAATAAACTGGTTTCACCTTCATATTTTTATTTTTTGGGTTGAAATGACCACTGACATGAGGTTTGTGATCAATGAAATCAAGATGGTTCTAGATTTATATATTTATAATCATAATTCATGTCAATGTTGGTATAAAAAAACTGAAAGAGACTTTAATGGTTAAGTAGATTTTACCACCATAACTCCAAACTAATTCATCAAAATCATAAGATCAATATATTGCATAACCCTAAAATGCATGAACAAATCAACACCATTTAACATCATAGTTCAAACCAGAACAATAATTTTGACTAATCAAAATAACTAATCAGATACTCATTCCCTGAACCCTGAAGTCATATCAATACCTCTGTCAAGTACATTCTGTGAGAAAGGAGTCGGGTTTAGGCAGTTACTGTAGGACAGGTCATACATCAGGTCTGGGTCGCTCCCATGGGGTGAATTAGACTACAGGCATGAAGGGAACTCCAGTGTAGATCGATTACTGGCACAGTCCCTAAGTAAAGCCCTTTATCTGGGACAGGCCACAGAAGACTCTCCCCGTCCAGATCGATGGCTTCATACAGCTGAATGCAGTGTGGGGGTACTTTTCACAGCTCACTTTTAACCGTCACACACTTGAAAATACAGTTCTTCTTTCCATTAAGGTATTTATTCATTCATTATTTCGTATGTGATGTTGACTGTATAATTACATTTACATTTATGCATTCTACAGATGTCATACTAAATACAGTACTACACCTGCCAAAGTGCATACTTTAGCTGCCAGCAACTACATACTGCTGCAGTTACATACAGGTCCCATACTACATTTGTCACAGAATATACATTAGGCCTACTACATCTACCATATTACATACAACTGCTGCCATAGTACAGACTACTACACCTGCCAAACAACGCACTACAGTCACCTGACTATATTTTGCACTGGCTATATTACACAGAGTACTGCACCTGCCATACTACATACTATTACTGCTAGTAACTACATACTACTGAAATGACCATACTACAAACAGTACTACAGGTCCCATACTACATTTGCCACAGCATATACATTACTACAGCTGCCATAGTACACAGTACTACACCTGCCAAACTAGGCACTGCTGTACCCACATTACATACTACAGCAGCCAAACTACATGCTACAGCTCCCATACTACAAACTACAAGTGCCTTATTACAATTTACAGATGCCATTCTACATGAAATGCACTATACTTTGAATAAATAGCAACATAATCGGACTTCAATCAGGTCAAATAATTGAATTGATTTTTTTGTGGAATTACCAACATTACATAAAACTATACTAAAAATGAAAATTCAATATGAACATGTTAAAAATGTTGTAAGCATAGTAATAAACAAAATTGGTGACTGTACAATAATGTCTCTAAATGCAACCAAGTTTTCTGTACTTCAACAGCATCTTGACCAATAAATGGTTAATTCTATCGCAGTCGCTCTTATAATCTGTATAATCTAGGGCCACTGGTGGATTCCAGCTCGTCCACGTTTGCTCACCGTCTCATGGGATAAGTTTAGCTCATCCGCCCACTTCACCTCTGCAAATCAAAACAACAGCGGTTATGAGCTCTCAAGGCCATCAGCAATAGCGCTAAGTAATGAGATTCAACAATCGGTGCGAGCGAGGGTTCAAAAGAGAGAGAGAAATTCAAGATAAAACGCAGCTAATTACTCGGGCGATCAAGCCAATGAGTTACTGAGTCAGCTGTATGGCTGGTCTTTCGCTTATTCGCATTTAACAGCTCGTGCTTCATCTCTCTCATTATGAGCAAATTACGACTCATCCATCTTCAGATCCATGGAGCGGAAAAACAGAGATTAACCTTGCCTTCCACTCACCTTTGCAGGTCAGAAATGATTTCAGTGTCTAGTATATCAAAGTAACCTAAGAAGCTTTCATGTCTGAACTTTAGAAGTGTTTACCTTTACACATTCGACAGATGCCTTAATCCAAAGCGATTCATTTTTTATTTTATTTTATTAAAGCCTAAAGAACATCTTACCAATATGGTACAGCCCGATCCAGTCGGTGGCATCCACTTCCTCCTTGATATCCCAAGAGATGACCAGGTTTTGTGCCCGCCCGAGCGTGAACTGGTACGTCGAGGCTGTTAAAGACGAACGGCTATCCGACGTCACCAGGTCGGTGTCGCTGTTGGCCCTCTGCAGGCCCATCGGCTCCGGGGCTCCTCCTCTGGAGCTTCCCCGATTTCTAGAAGCACTCTGCGCCGAAAGGCTGCGGAGGTTTTCCGGGCTCAGCGTGTAGCGCATGTGCGGGCTTCGACGCCTCACCACTAGGAGATGTTCACGGGCAGTCGTGGTAGTGCCGGTAGCCATGGTTACCTGGGTAGAGGGGTGGTGGGAGGTGTGGTGGGGGGAGGGAGGAAGGTGATGAGGAGGGGGTGGGTGGTGACGGGAACGGGGAGGGAGGACTGCCGTTGCCAGCGAGGGGCGAATGGTGGAGATCGGGCTGAGGTTGGATCAAGAAAAAGGTAAAAATAACTAAAAAAAGGGGGCTTGAGATTTGGGTTTAGGCCAGGGGTGGGCCAACTAACCCACAGCTCTAGTATACAGGTTTTCTTTCACTCGGTTCGCTGGAAGTGATGTTTGGCATCAAAAAATTGTCTCCCCTTTCAAATACCCAACACGGTTGGAGTATCTTTAATGCATCCAATCAAGAATAAAAAACAGAGCTGGGTCTCCAAAACCCAACTCACAGAGTCAGATCTCTCAAAAGTCCATCATTTAAAGTCCCAGAGGATTCATAGTGTGAAAATATGGTGAGATAAACATTAAAGAAATGTGAAAGCGCCTCAGTTTCATAACCCACATTGCTGTGCAAATGAAAATTGTGAATCACCTGCTACTGGCATCATTACTTCCTTTCGGTTAATGCAGGCTGGTTCACTCCTGTCCATTTGTAAGAGCTGACGAGAATAGCAATTAGATTGGAGATTAAACCTGATCTCCGTTTTGCCTTGAGATCCAGGAATCGGGTTGAGACAGGGATGGGCTCCGCGCAGGGGCTGTTCATGAAAGAATAATGGTACCTAGAAGAGATGGGAGGAGAGGAAAAGAGGTAGAGAATTAGTTTCTAGCAATTAATCAGTTACCCACTACTTAATTGTGCTAAGTATGAACACGTATTTCAAGTACATAGGAATATCAAAATATTATATATTATACACTTATCACAAAAACTATCTTTTTTATCCATCTGTACCTTACCTTTATCTCGTACGTTATACTTGTATCATACATCTTTCTCACTGTCAGTACTGCCTTTAAAATCGTAAATAAACGTGCCTCCCTATAGAGATCTATGCTCGAGTTGTCTGTGCAGGTTTAAAAAGGGTATAAAGCACCAAACGATACTGTCTGCCCAGCCAACCTCATCCCTTCCTGGCCATTGACCAAACTGTCTACACTACTGCCAAAACCAACCATGAGACGTCTCACAGTGCCCCATTCAATCCCATTCAGAAGTAACAGTTAGCTATCAAAGTCTTCAATAATTCATTTCACATTGTTCTTACATTTTCCCTTCAATCAGAAGAGTCAGAACACCTAAGTAAGGATAACAACAACTCAAAACATTGTCAACTGCATTCCAGTGCACTAACAAGCACTTTACAGAACCTAAGCAACAACCAGGCAACAATCTAGCAAACAGTTGGAACACCTTAGTAACTCCATAGCAACAGGCTTACAATGATGACCGGAAAGGGATGCGCTAACAACCATTCAGAAACCATCCAGAAACAAACCTGCATAGCCTCATATCAACATGCTAACAATAAACACATTGGCAACTGCATAGCAGTGCGCTAACAAGCACTCAGAACAGCTGAACAACAGCATAGCAATGACCCAAAACGGCATAATAAACATGCAGAACACCTAAGCAACCCCATAGCAACTACCTGGCAACAACCCATAACAAACTAACAACTATAGAACACTTCAGCAACTGCTACATGCTTACAATAAATCATTGACAACTGCATAGCAGTGCGCTAACAACCACTCAGAGCATCTAAGCGACCAAATAGCTACGCCCTAGCAACAAACCTAAACAAACTAGCAACCAGTTAGAAAAGAGTTTCTCAAATCTGGCCCGCAAGAGCTTAGCTCAAATATTGGCCAATTATAACATCAGAACACCTTAGCAACGACCCAGCAACAACCTAGAACTCCCTAGCATCATCAAAGCATGAGCAAGCACCGAACACAATTTCTCAAATCTAAAACTTTTGATTATTTAAAGTCGCAGTTTTTGATTAACAGCGGCCCCTAGCGTTGTATTATAGATTTGTAACAAATCTCTCAGTCCAAACACGACGGTGGCCACCACAGTACAAAAAGATGTCGTCGGCTGAGACAGCATGTATTCTCATGTTGACGCAGGGAAGAGATCATGCGGGCATTAGAATAGGATGTCTTATTTATTACATCAAATTAAAGGTCTGTGGGTTTTAAGTATAAAAAGAAGGATAAAAGTCAGTCAGCAGATAGGACCTGCAGTAATATTATAAAGTCTTTCCAGCAGAGACACGTTAGGACCCGCGGTACTAAGGCGTTAAGCGGAGATACTCATAGATATCTATGGAGATACTTCCCAGCAGTGAGTCGTTGGAAAGAAAGATCGTCAAAAATCCCCCCGGAGGAGGTTTCTTTGATTCGGATTGGTGTGCGAGTAACATTGTTTTTCTGTTTGTTGTAGATATGTTATTGTTGTTGTTGTAATATTAGCTGTGTGACGGAGCAGTTTTGAGCGTCATTGTTTATAAAAGAGAGAGAGAGAGAGAGAGAGAGAGAGAGAGAGAGAGAGAGAGAGAGCGTTGGCGCTAATACTGGAGAGAGAGCTTTTTTTCTCTTTTACTCAATGATGAATAACCTTGTAGTTAATCCGCGGGTCACATGCATTCTGAACTGTAGATAGATGTCAAGATCCTTCTAAAAACTCGGTATTGCTCCTTTAAAGCAACGCTGTATTTTTCGATGTTAAAATAATGTTTCCAAAATTGTTTCAGTGGTAGAACAACTCTTCACTGGACGAATTCTACAGCCGCTGCAACCTGAGCAGCTTCATAGCGGCTTCAACCACACTCTTTAAGATTCTGTATTGCTCTGGACAAGATCTCAACATCCTATTAGAGTAAACCAAGTGTCAATTATACTAGCCACGGATGTCAATAAAATCTTAAAGGGATAGTTCACCCAAAAATGAATAATCTGTCATCATTTACTCAAATTATTTTTAATTTCACAGGGTTGGAACAACCAACGTTTTTCAGGATGTACTGTGATTATGCAATTCCTAATCTTCCCTCTGGTTCATCTCTTGTCCCCATCCGTCTCTGTTTCTGCTCATATTTGTGTCTCTGGGTAATTGAAACCTTATGAAATCCAAACAGTGATTGACAACAATAGCTGTGCTCTTTCAAACACACTTACAACTAGTAAAAGTGGCCACTGCAAATCCAACATCTTTTCCATAACATGTTAAAAGTTAAAGCTGCTGTGAATGTGGCTGAGGAAGTGCGAGCTATAAAAACATGGATGTGAGGAAGCAGAAGTTGAAGTGGTCCCACCGGGCGATCTGCTACTTATGTAACCGGCATGCTGTTACTCTCCCACACATTTCTGCGCTGCATTGTTTAAAATCTGACAGCGAGACGCTTTCCAGGGAAATCAATTGAACAGCGACGATCGTGACATTGAGGGGTGACAGGTGTAGTATGTTTACCCGTCCGTGAGGTGCATGTGTATTGGTTTGTTATTCTGCGCACAGCAAGCTTGTCAGACAAACCTATCCACAGACTATGTTTGAAATCTTTACATACTTATCTTTACGTGTCTTCAAGTCCAATGACTTGTTTAGGATGTTTTGCAAACCCAGACTTGATAGCTCAATCATTTTTATAAGTTTCCCATTAAGAAGACCGTTGAAAACCCCATCAGATATACAGTATAAGTGCTGTCACCTTTTCTCAAAGGTAAATTTAGCCAGCAGTTTACAGAACGCAATGTAGACAGAGAAATGTAGTTTATCCAAACATAAACTGTTGAACTGACTGGACTGTGTAACTGGGTAAAAAAAAGTAATTTGGGATGAAAAGCAAACCTTCACGGGTCTAGAAACTATAACAGAGGCTGTTCTTTAAACACAGCACCTTTTTTTCAAAATTCTCTGTGTAAACACGTTGTGGCAACAGATGTAAAAATAAAACTGTAACTTTCATCTCTAAATGTTCCCAACAGAGTGATCTGACAAACAATTTGGGAGTCAAACTAAATTATTCTGTCCTCATCATTATGCTAACATGGTGTCGTTCTAGCACATTTGTACTGACGCACGTACTCAAAAAAAAAGATTCATAAAAGATTGAAAGAAAACATTGTAGGATCGTAATGTTGTAAAAAATCTAAATTTTCAATGAAAATATTGTGTTAAAAAAAATCTACTTCAAATCTTTAGTTCAAAAGCTACCTCAAATTTTCATGTTACCCTATATCAAATTGACTTGAAAATAAACTAATAAATGAAGCTATCAATTTTACTTAACAACTTTAGTTCAAATGCTTATGTTAAGTAAAATTGGCTTTACAAGTTATTTATATATTTACGGTTTTAAATTATAACTTAAAAATTATAAAAATAGTTGCATTTCGTATAACTTTATATTATGGTTGTTATCTAGTCTAACCAATTTCAACTTAGATGGTTTCATTGGATGCAGGCGCCTGGTCCAATCTTCCAGTCTATGTTTGTTTATCGCCTATATAATTTAAAAATGTATATTATATTTATACTAATATTTTAGTTTATTTTTTACAGTAAAACTATACAGGGAGTTAGTAGATATTGATTCTTTGTGGAGGTGTACTGGAAGTTTTGGACATATCATTTGTTTAATAACTGTCTGAGCCCTTTTTGAGCCTACACATGAAAACACGTTAGAACTAAAATGGTGGTAACTCATGAATTCTTTGGAATACAGTCTTACAGTTGGTCTCGATTGAAAGAAGAAAAGTATTATTTAAGTTATGTTGTTAGGTTTATTGTAAAAATGTAATAAAAAAATATTAAATTTTACATTTTAAAAATACGGGTCGAAAAAGGATAAAAAAAATCTAAGCACACTCTTTATAAAAAGGAATCAATTTTTCCCCCTACATAAATGATAAAAAAACACCAAAGAGATCTGTATTCTAGAGTCTTAGACCTTTCCAATGATATATAGTTTGTCATGATTCGATTAGAAATTACATGCGCAATATTGACGCAAACTTAGGTGTCCCGTATACGGAACAGGTGACAGTTAACAGGCTACCATTGAACAAAACGATTTAAGTTGAATTTTTATAATGTATTTTTACACAGTTTTAATTCAGTATATAAACATACAATTTATCCAATAGAACTTTGTAACAAATCTCAATAAAAGGGAAGGAAGGAGGCGAGAACCGGAAGACAATAAAATAAACATTTAATAAAGTAATATAATACCCGGCGGCCCCTCACGGACGACCGCCGGCAAACAACAATACAATACAACATAAAACGAAATATAAACACAAGTTCGGGCCCGGTCCTCTCTCTTCGACGGTCCGGTCGCTCGTTCCTTTTATGCTCCCAATCTCCTACGGGATTTGAGCCAGGTGTGCGCACGGCTGGCGCCCTTTAACAATTACTCACCGGACTCGAACCACGGTCTCGCCCCACCTACTCTACTACATACCCCCATCACCCCTCACAGGCCGGGGGGCACCCCTGCGACTGTATAAGCTTCCTCCCCCTCCCTTGGGGGGGGGGGGGGGGGGTATGCAGCAACGAGAAGAGGCAACGGAGACGGGAGCCCTCGGAGCGACCGGAAAGAGAGAGGGGAGAGAGGAAAAAAAAAATAGTCCGGTTCACTGACATGCTGCCGCTCGTTCCTCAACCAGCCGAGTACTCTCCTTCGCGGTGCCTTGCGGTGGCCCTGGGCCCCCTGGCGGCCGGCGGAATCTGGGAGTCGGGGCGAGTTCCCCGTCCCCTGCTCCTCCCCCTTGGGCGGACGGACGCAGGCTCCGGCCTCTGGCAGGCGGTGGCCATTCTTGGTACTCCCGACCCCTGCTCCTCCCCCTCGGGCGGACGGACGCAGGCTCCGGCCTCTGCCGGACGGCGGTAACTCCCCCGCTCCCGCTTGGACGACTGCCACCCCACCTCGACCCAGGGGCGCGGCAGCAAAGGTCGCCGTCCCACCGAAGCCACCGTTCCCCAGAGCCACCGCTTCGGGCACCCACTGGCGGACGCCCTTCGTCCGCGCTGCCCGAACTCTCCGGCACCGCGAGGCCACTCGGCGGCGAGGACTCTCCGACAGTATGTCTCTCCTTCCTCCCGGGTTTTGGCACCAATGTAACAAATCTCAATAAAAGGGAAGGAAGGAGGCGAGAACCGGAAGACAATAAAATAAACATTTAATAAAGTAATATAATACCCGGCGGCCCCTCACGGACGACCGCCGGCAAACAACAATACAATACAACATAAAACGAAATATAAACACAAGTTCGGGCCCGGTCCTCTCTCTTCGACGGTCCGGTCGCTCGTTCCTTTTATGCTCCCAATCTCCTACGGGATTCGAGCCCGGTGTGCGCCTGCTGGCGCCCTTTAACAATTACTCACCGGACTCGAACCATGGTCTCGCCCCTCCTACTCTACTACAAACTTATTCTGCCTTCAAGCGATGGATTTAGGTTTAGGACGATGTAGGTTTTTGGGGAATTTAACCCATGACCTGGTGATGTTAATACAACAATCTACCAACTGCGCTACAGGAACAATGACAATAAAAACAGAATGAGAAGCTTTACAAATTCTGATTCATCTTCTACGGTCCCCCATTGAGATTTCCTACGTTCCTGCATCCTTTTGGCTCTGATTGTCTGATAAAAAAGTCACAATCTCTAACAGGTGGATCTAATGGAATCATAAGGGGTTGCAGACTGCCAAGAGAGATGACAGCGAGTGTTAAATATCCCAATTATTCCTCACTTCTGACGTGTTCACTCCTTGTGATGGTCAGCGTGAAATTTTCACACCAGTGCTGTGTGTCACAGAGACTTCACACTGAGATGGCTGCGAACCAGTCAGAAAAGCGATGATTCAACGAAATCTAGGTCAATCATTCTCCTCGTGTCCCCGCACAACCCAACTACACAGCGAAGGAAAACTTTGAGGCTATTTAAAGAGTCAGTTCACCTAAAAATAAAAATTCAGTCATCATTCAGTCACTCTTGTGTTGTCTCAAAACGGCGTGACTTACTTTCTTCTCTGGAACACAAATGCTGTTGAATCTTTCTTAAACATTAAATTAAAGAAATGGGGACCAGGGACTGTCAAGCTACAGTAGTAAAAATAATAAAAAAATACATTAAATGTGCAACAAAAAGATCACGTTAAGCAAACAATTAGTTATTAGAGTTATTTTTAAAGCGATAGTTTAAAACGAAAAATTCTGTCATCATATACTCAGCAACAGTTCTGGGGCACTTTTAACTACTATAGTAGGAAACGAAACTACTACATTTTTGGGAGAACTGTCCCTTTAAGGCTGCGATTTGTAACTTTTGGCTCTCTATCGTTATCACTGCTTGAAATATAAAATCATAGCTTACTACTGTGAAACTACAGTACGTACTATCAGACGCCCAGACATCTCAAATTAAAAGAATTTCAAGATTTCCTCACGTGTTGCAAAAGAATGAACCTGCAAAAAGTGCCACTAAGCGACCAAATCATTTTAGTGAACTGAATCAAAAGAATCGAGTCACTGAATCATTTGTGAATCAAATCCCCACCACTAAAACACACAGTAGATGAGTGTGATCGCCTGGTGAGGATTAAGAGGAGAATGGTCTGATTTATCAGTCACAATATTAATCCGTTTTACCACACACGGTTTTATTTCATTTCTGTGGCATGTTCGCCCCCCTCTCACATACATATGCACAGAATTTATTCAGCAGTTTTCTCATGTGATCTCAGCTTTCTGCACCTGTTCCATTGATTTGTTTTCATTATGATAATGAGATATCCACCTCTCGCAGAGTTCACAGCACATGCCTCTCTTTTCTATTATTATAATACAATAATCTTTTTCTTTTCAATCAACGAACAGTACATCCTAATTCTCAGCTTTCTGTTTTGCAGCTCATCTTATTGAAGGTTATGGATATTAATGTTGCTTATAGGCAGATTATAAAATATAAACCACTGCGCCAATATGTTTGAAGTAATGGGGGATGTCTGCTCTCCCCAGTCTTAAGCAGGTCAGTCTGTAGCACTGACGGATGTGGTTGTGATTCTGCCAGGAACTGTCAGTTCACCTTAGATCCATTAGCTAATGATCTTATATCCTGTCCCGTCCTTACAGCGCTTCCTCCTAAAGCCGTCAGCCGGTGGATGACTGACTCAGCTCTCCCAGTCTGAAGCCTCCTGCGAGAGGTCTTACCTTTGAACCTCGGGCTAAACGTTGGCCCGACGTCGTGTATGACCAGACAGTTGGAGAAAGCCTACAGATTATCCCGCTAAATGAGGATATCCGAGGTTCAGCCCTTCATTTTGACATTAAGGCATTGTATCCCTGCTAAAAGAAACAATAGATTTTATAATGGCTTCCATGACGAACAATCAGCTGTTTACCATTAACACCATTACACAATTCCTTTACGTAGGATTTAATGGTTCTATTGGTAGAAGATAAAATCCCAACACAGTGACCAGTTTCCATTAAAACCATACAACTCCCATTATAACCATCAAATCCTTTAAAATAAATGATCACAAGCGTCATACACGACCACAATATAAGGATTGTTATTCTTTCCTTTGATAAGATCAACTCCAGACCGGATGAGGAAATGACAACTTAAACAGATGTGATGAGTCACTCGAGAAGTATTTCAGACTTCCACCGACATACAGTCAAGGTTCCAACTATATATTTTTAGATTCCTGAGCAAAACAGTCAATCTTGCATGTGTTTCCTCTATATATCTCAGGAACGTCCCTCTCAGTCATCTCAGAATAGAGAAAAGAAACTGACATTTCCAAGACCAAACTACCTGATCTATAATATTCAGAACGATTTTGTAAAAAAAGAAAAGACAAAAATGAAAAAAAAAACTTGTAGAATTTACTTAATAAAATCCTTGTAACAATTTTGAAGTAAATTTTGCTGCCATAATTTAAGTACAGCCTACTAACCGGAGTAAAGTAAATTCTCAATATGAAATACATTTCGTTTTTGTTCAAATATCAAGTAAATGATACTTAATGTATGTTTCATGCCAAATCACTATATTTCCTTGTTTAAAATGTACTGCAGTTTCTTTCCAAAACGCTATAAGTCCCAAACCTGTTTTTAGCCTAAATGCGATATGTCCTCTCGACCAATCAGAATTCGCTCGTTAGTGGTATTTGTATGTGTTATTTCTAAATTTTTTGTTGTATGTGGAGGAAAATATTGAAACATGAAATTGAAAATATTTATTTTATTTTTCTATTTAGTTTGTTACTATTTATTTTATTTGGCTGTTATTTAATTCATGCATTTGCATTTATTTGATTTATATTAATTTATAGTATGAGTCCCTGATGTCATATGTTTCATGTTCTCTTGTTTGTTTGTTTTTAAAAAGAAATAAACCAACATTTTTTTGAAAAAAAGGATGGATTTGTAGCATTTTGAAAAAAATTAAAATAAAATTTGAATATATAATCGACAATATTGTTGTTTCATTTAACAATCATTGTTTAACATGTTCAGACTGAGCCAACAGACCATTTTCACAGGATAAATTGAATATTAACAAAATGTATGGGTCTAGGTAAAAAAATGTCATTTTCATGAAAACTATTCAAATGGATTTATAGCGTTTTGGAGAAGAGCTCTTCAAGTCTTTCTTCTCCTGAGATAGGAGCAGGCTCCCCGTGACCCGAGGTAGTTCGGATAAGCGGTAGAGAATGGAATGGAATGGAAAGTCTTTCTTTTTACTGAAAAACCCCGAAAATTACAGTTAATTTGGAAAATGTATCTCCTAATGCAGTCAGATACAAAGCATGCTGGGAACTACAGTTCAACTGCCAAGGTAGTTTTATCTACAAAAAATATTTATGCAATCTCAACACAAAATAAATAAGTAAACTTAATTTGACCAATTGAAATGGGTTTAACATGATAAAATTTAGTTTTATTTACTTAATATTGTAATTTATTCCTTAGATGTTTACGTTATTTTAACTACTTTTTTGTCAAAAACAGGAACATAATCATACTAAGTATATTTTAATAATTTCTGTATTAAAATCTATTAAGGCACATAATAATTTTTTTCAGTGAAGGAGCATTTACATCCACACGTTTTACAGACACTTTTATCCAAAGTGACACATCGCATTATACTAAACATCTGTATCTGAGTATGTGCAATCCCTGGGATCAAACCCATGACCTTGGCATTGCTAGCACCGTGCTCTAACCACTGAGTTTCACAAATGCTAAAAAAAAAGAACAAAAAAAAGACAAGAACAAATAAAAGAAGGAAAGAAAAAGAGTTATACAGATATTCAGTAAAGACAGCTAACTTTTTCATCAAGCTTTGTCAGCAACATCCTTGTACAATTTTCCATCTACATGTACCTTTGTCATGATAAGCATAAATACAGTTTAGCATTTAGGAACACACTCCCAGTCTAACACTTTCAGTGTTTATTTATACAGCGATGAGGATGACGCTATTTATAGATGAAGCAGCAGATCCTGAGCACTCGTGTGGCAAAGCACTGACCCATATCTGAGACGGCTTTATGGATACCCGCTGTTGGTCTACAGCAAACAATAGGCTAATGTAACATGATAACATGTTTGCTAATTAAAAATCAAATTTTATAATCTTATTAAAAACACAATGAAGACTTCCACTACGTCGTCAACAAATGTCATCAACGTCCGGGTCTTTATTGACAAAAGGGTCATACCAGTTTGACCACACTGTTTGGATGAACAATAGATGATGTTTACTCTATTTCAGGAACAAAGTGAATATGATGTAAGTTGTGTTTATTGTCCTTCGGTTAAGAGAAACTCAGGAAATAGCCTTGACTGTTTTCAGTGTCTATCCTGCGGGCAAAAACTTGCATGACCATGGTGACGCAGAGACAATGACGTTCCCAGGATTGATGTCACATTAAAGCTGATCAGTAAACATGTGCAAAATTAGAACTGGTTTATAATGGTGCTGGAATTTCAATCACATGCTGTTAACCAACAGGCACATATTTCACTAATAAAACAGATTTAGTTGATTTTAAAGCTGTCCAATTTAAGATCCAATTTGATTTTTTAATAGCATACAGGTTACAGACGCGTAAAAATTCATTTTCAATCATGCTTTCAGTGACTGCTGTCATTGCTTTGACACTCCTGAGGTTTGATTTTGTTGAAATTCAACAGACTCTGGACTAGATTTGCTGATTTGAAAGGAAAATTTGGTCTCTTCATTTTTTTGCGGCTTTATACAAATAAAAATTGTTTATCTTCATTTAGACTAGAGAAAAAGGCCAGAAATTAACATGTGATTCAGAAATAAATGTGACATTTATTTGTAATGACATATTTCTATTCAAGGCCTGGTAGCATTTAAAAAAAGAACACCCCCAAAAAGCTGACATTTCAATTGTGATTTTTTTTACATTCAATGCATTATAGTTTTCAACCTTCTTTTATCAAATACCAAATCATTTTTCAAACTAGAACAAGGCAATAAGCACACAGCCGAGAGGCAGAAGTCAAGCTGGAGAAAAGTGTTTTGGCATAGTCAAGATAAACGCTCTCAATCCTTCACTTTATGACTAGAAAATGTGTCCCAGCCAGGAACAACTTGACAAATGATAAAAGCTATAACTTCAATGTAAAACTGAGTTGACGGACAAAAAGAAAACTGCGAAAACAACAGAGGAAATGCAAATACAAAAAATATTTTTGGTTAAAATAGCTATTTTTTATGTTTTTTTTACTTAATGGTTTAGTAAATTTAGTAAATTTAGTAACAAACAGTTAATTTTTTTGTCTCTGTTCAAATAATGAAATTAAAACCTTGGTAAATGTTCATTTCTTAATATACTAATGCATATTTTACTATAGAAGATGTATACAGCCACGGATAAAATCAAGAGACCCTTCCAAATTTTCATTTATTCAGCATTTCTAGATGTATTGTGGCCCTTCCAGTCCAGTGTCTGTTGAATTTCAACAAAATCAAACCTCAGGAGTGACAAAGTCATCCAACAGCAATGTGAAAGACTGACAGCATGACGAGATGCATGAAAACTGTGTGAAACATCCAGGTTATCACATTAAAAAATCCTAATATGTGTTCAAATATTACTTGGATGTGAATATGAACTTGTTTTCTTTGCAGTACTTGAGGTCTGAATAAATACAGTGCAGTGCGTCTTTTCTGTTTAGACCTGTTTTTCTCCAGATAAATTCAAAGAGAAACAACACTTTTATTTGAAATTGGGAAGGCATATTGTTAGTAGTTCACATAATGATACAAAAATGATCATTTAACCTTGTCAAACCTATAAATGGCAAATTCAGAAAAACTGAAAATTGTCTTTGAAATCGTCTCTTCTTTTTTTCCAGGGCTGGGTGTTACCATTACTTATTGTATGAAGACTATTTTTGCTGTACAAGACGTTCAATGGTTCCCATCACATATTCAATAAATTAAACAAACTCTGCATTATTGTAAAATAGTATGTTATTTGCATTGTCCAAAAAAATGTCTTGACAAGTACAAAAAAGCTTGACTGCTATTCAAAATATCTGCATGTATCTGCTTTCGTCCACCTACTGTATGTTGGTATTTCAAGGCCTTGCATCAACTTCGAGGTGATGCTGCAAGATTTTAACATCCTGAAACACTTTAAAAAAACGTAAGCCTGCACAACAAAAGAAATCTTAGTACTAATTTCCCCTTGTTTTCACTTGTTCAGTAACGTTTTGGAATAGCAGTTGTACTGATTTAAAACAACTAATTGGAAATACAAAAAAAAGGATTAATTTAGGATTATTAGTTTTCTTGAGAGGTACAAAAAAATAGGTGAAAGTCATTAGCTGTCACAGCATAGTCAAGTTTACCTAGTGAACAACGTAACCAATTTTTTTGTTGGCTGAACATAAATAAAAAATATATATTATAACAATTAATTTAAAACAAATATTTTTGGCTTTTACTACAATTGTTAACTATGATCAAATAACAGCTTGAACAGTTTAAGTTTAGTGCATTTATACTGGTTTTGAAGTTGGGTCATGCACTTATGCCATGGGAACAATCAAAAACCACCATTCATTAAAAAAACTCTAAACACAACTGATAACTAACAGGAACAACGAGATTAAAGCATAAAGTAATCCAGCAAGAACTAAAACACTAATCTTTAAAAGAAAAACACAGAATTGAACATGCTGTACATGCTAAATTTTACATTTATAGAGGTCTTTTTGAGTGAACTTGCAAATAATTTTTCACACAACTCATATTTTAAAGTTAATAAGGGAAATGTTTGGTTACAATGAATGAATTCATTAAAATAAGTTCTGTGAACTTCTTCATGGACTTTTGCTCAACCAACACAACAAATTGAGTTTTTTTGAGTTGGGTTTTTTACAGTGAATGAAACTTTTCAATTCGTTGCTCCTCTCTTACTTTTCAAAAGGAACGTGTAAACAAAACTGACCCATTTGCTTTACAAAACCATGCACCTGATCTCTGTGAACTATTTATCAGTTATTTAAAAAAAATGGAAAAGATACCTCTTTTATCTTACCCTCCCCTTCAACCACCTGTTTTTTTAATACCCTGTTTCGCTTATTAAAAATAACAATCTCACATCGTGGCTGTTACATCACAGCTTAAAAAAATCAAACTCAACATTTATGAAAATCAATCTATGGAAAATGTATATCTACATCCTCACTCGCCTTGTCAATAAAAAACAACAATACCAATTTGTTCAAGGAGCTCAATATCCGATTGTCTATCACACCATACACTACGTATTTATTTCAGACTTTCCAGTGATGTCAGACTTTATAAGTCTCTATCCCGAGCATCTGCTATACTCTGCCAAAACCGTCTCTTGTTATATCCAATAACAATCTTACCCAAAGAGATGAACATTCAATGCTTAAATATAGACAGTTTGCCAGACAAAGCGTGCAGACCCTTTCTGCATTTTGGGGAACAATCTGTGGCATTTTAAACATGTTTTTGGGTGTGGCCTATAATGCAAACAACACCGCGTGGCACTGAATAAAACCACTGATCCAAAAACACAAGTCATTGGCTACGTGTTGTATAGATTCTACAATATGCTGGGATATGCCCAAAATACACCCAGATATGTTGGGTTACTAACCAAGCCTTTTGAAAAGGCAACTACTAGATTGAAGAAGAACCAGGCCATCCTGAAATTGAGTCTCAGGCTAGAGACTGTTGGCATCAATGACCGAACCAGCATCATTAACTGTGTCATTTAATCCACGGATCACATAGCTGGTCGAAATAGTCCTGTTGTGGGATTTTGGAGCTGCTCTTCAAAGCAATTGTGACCTCATTACTTGAGGAAAACTAGTCTCAAACTTTCTATAAAGCAGGTGTTTCCACAGAATTTTAAGCACAGAATTGCGATGAAATAAGATGACTCTGGGGCTCAAAGTCATGATATAAAGGCACATGGGAACCGCCTTAAACATATTTTAGGTTTCAGTACAAAGATTTAGTTCTAGCTTCAATAAATCAAGTTGCAAATCTAAATCGAGGGAATTTTGGGGAACAACGCATGGGTTCGAACCCCACCCCAGCCAACACAGAAAATGATAAAAAGTCTAGAATGAATGCACTGTACGTAGCCAATACATATAGGAAAAGGGCATGAAATAAATTTGCACGAGGTTAGAGGGAAGATTTGAAAAGAATTGTTGCTAATCGCAATACGCGCTTGACAGATATTAAAATGTAAACCCAGAACCTGTGGCATTTGGTGACCAAATCATATGACATTTAATTCTAAGAAGAAAGATGTAGCTGTCAATGTAACCTATAAAGCAACGTAATGCATGAAAATGGGTTTAGCTTGAGTAAGTTTTAAAGGTACATCGACGTCCAATAAAAAGCGAGACTGTTATAATGCGTTTGCTTTAAAAGCCTAAATTCTTCTATTACTGCAATAGACATCAATATTCTTTAAAAAAAAATGGTGTACATCTAGAAAAACTTCGTCACTTACCAGCAAAAACAATCTGAAGGTGAAATTCGGTCGTTAGGTGCGCTTCCATAAAAACAATACAGGGATGCTGATGCGCGCAGCCGAGGGCCACGGGCCTCTGTGAGCGATTCAGTGAGGGATTACGCGCGCTCACGCGGGCTTCGTGTGGCGCGTCTTTCTCCTAAACCTTCCGTCTCATCGGTACCATAAACCGAACGAACCTCCCCGAAGCCACCCCAAGCGCAAGAGATATTTACTGCGCAACGTCGATGCGTATCCGTGCGCACGGCGCGCCCGTCTGGATCCAGCCGCGTTCATCTCTTATTAATTTAGAAAGAGCTCCATATCCTTTCCGTGCCAACTCACAGCCACGAACACACTCGCGCTTCAAGAAAAACGTGCGCGTAAAGCGTCACACGAGCGCGCAATGCCGTTGTTTTGGGTGTTGCTTTGCATTTGTGTTGGATTAAATCCACGGGACTGAGCGTCCGCTGCTTTTGTTTTGAGCATCAGCGCACAGACGCGCGCAGCTGATGATAGAGAGGCGTGCACTCACATTGTCGCGATGCTCGAATCGCCAGCGAGTCGTTTGTTTGAATCGGTTCTCGACGGAATCGACTCACGATCTTTAAATAATCGCTCCGCTGTTTACGCACGACGTCTTCTGCGGTTTTTAAATTAACAGCTTATGTGTCAGACGACTGCGTTGAGAGATGACATTTTATATTTATATTTTTGAACAGAAAATCACGTGTGCATGAGTAAAATTAAGTTAAATATGATTAGGTAAAAATACACATGAACGCCCGCTTCTAGTGGTAAATACGACATGCGAGATCAATTTTCATATAGGAAGCTGCTATTCTCGATATTCCGAGAGCACTTGAATGGAGCATAAATACTGCCAGACACCTCGGATTTAGGATATTTCCCAACCCAGAATCCCAGAGTAATGTTGGCTTCACGTGCTCTCGGAAATTCGAGAATTCCCCACTTCAAGCCGGAAGTAACGTCTGGATTTAGTAACATTATAAGTATTTAGTAGGCTAGCATTACGGAATTAATGTTACTAATGATGATTAAGCAGCATTAAACATTACAAGTACCTGCTAACATTCCCCGTTCCATAAATTACATCCGGGTTGAAGTGGGAATTATCGAATCTCCGAGGTCACGTGCGGTAAGCGTCAGGATATCCAGTCAGAGAACCGTTCTGTGGCCTAACCGTGGTTTTACTACATCAACCCACAGTTTAACTACACAATACACTGTAGTAAATCTAAACAAAAAATAAAACATTGCATAATGAATAAAAACTATAATAATATATATAACAATAAATGGCTGTTTTTATAATTTAATAATAACTTCATCTATTAAACCTTGGTTAACTAAAAATGAAATGTGGCGCCGCGCGTTTGAGTGATTACACAAAAGATTCACGGAATCGTTCATTCATAAAGAACCGGACGATATGATTCGCTATTCTAAATCCAATTTCACAAACGCTTTCACACTTAGTTGAATAAAGCAGAGCGGGTGTACTTCTATAACTATTACTTGTAGTTTAGCAAATTTCCCCTTCCTTTATATTTTTCTTTCGGTCAAAAAAATACAAATCATTCTTTAATACTCATCTCCTGCAAAATGTCCCATTTGTATATTATTTAGTCGTCCAGATGGTTCACACTCTCCACCCGCAATACAACACAATGTGATTTTATGCAATACACAAATGGTTGTTGTGATCATTAAACTGTAAGCAGGGTAATAAAGGTAGTGCCCAAATTAATGGCAAACAATGATCCTTCATGCATTCAGTTCGCAAATCGAAATCAAACATTCATACAAATAATAAATAACTTTATTTAAAAAACATTGCAGTTATTTTTCTACAAAGGAACTGTACATTGAAAATGCAACTTTTTATAAACAAAATCCCATGATCCCTTGGTCAGACAGTGCAGTAGGTATAAATGACATGTCGGGCCATATCCTTGTTTCCACTGGATTGATAAATGAGCGATAAATTGTGGCCAATCTCTCTCCTCAAATCCACCTGATCATCTTCCATTCCCTTCAAATGAACAGCAGAAAATGGTAAATCACAAATGCATAATATTTCTACTTGAGTGATTACAACAGTGCTTTGTGCTGCAATATTTAGCCGTTATGCTTCAAGCTTGAAAAAACTCAAATAAAGAAATATTAGAAATGCTGCCTTTATTATTAACAGCAAATAAGAACTAAACTAAAACTCGAACCGAAATAAAAATAAATTAAACCTATGAAGCAATATTACAAGAATACAATAACAAACGCACTTAACAAAATATATTCAATTAAACTTAAAAATGAAAACCTTTAAAAAAAAATGTTGAACGTTTCCTAAATACAATGTAGAAATATTACTGTTGCATTGCTTAAAAGTGAATATGAACTAGTTTTCTTTGCAATATTTGAGGATGTACAGAGCATCTTTTCTGTTATTGTGCCCTGTTTGTTTTCATTTTTTGCAAATAAATGCAATGATCTCTTATTTTTTTCCACAGCTGTTAAAGTTATTTTAAAATATCTCTAAAAATACGATCAAACTAACATGAAAACACTGATGTGGTGGATCATGCGGGTGTTTTACCTCAAGTTGGAGTGGAGGTAAAGTGAGGGCTTTCTCATAGTAATGAAGTGCTAAATGATTGAGTCCGAGCTGATGGAGAGCCCGGCCGAGATTATATAGAGACTCCTGACAGTGACCTCTGAACTCCACATACCGCCACAAGAATGAGAAACCCTGAGAAAACAACCGAACCGACATGACTGAGACGACTAAATCTCAATTTGCAAAGCAAATTCAGACAATATTGTACTATTGAAGGATTGTGTGTGATCGATACTCACTTAAAGAAAAACAATTCAATAGTGCAACGTTTTACACTTTTACAAGTGTACTTAAAAGGATTCATCCAAAAATACAGATTAGCCATCATTTTTTCACCTCCTTGACGTTTATATCCCAAAATAATTAATTTTCATTTTAAACAATACGTACCTGCACAATCACGGCGTGTCTTTTCATGACAAACCTCTGACAGGCCATATGGAAAAATGTGAGACCAACACACAAACAATGAAGGGGATGGTTGGGCTGGTTTCTGAAAGCTTGCATGTACTGACCTACTCGCAGGCCGAAGAAAAAAAAGCACACAAAAAAATTATAGGTACATCATCAAACACTAGGCTGAAATTATAGCCTTAATATAAACAGGCGCCTATAGGTCTAGCCGTGACCCACTTATGTACAGATCGGGCTTTCATACTTTATGCATTCAAATGAAACTGCAAAGGAACAGGTAACGTTCAATACCGAGTGCGTGTTTGAAGGTTCCAGAAACAAGCGATGTGTGTCCGTTTAGAAGATACAGCGCGTGGTTGTCGGGGTTCTTCAGCATGAGTCGCAGACAGAAGCGGTGATGTCGTGCATCTTGAGAGTGCAGAATGACCTGGTTGAACACGTTCCACAGTTGCGTCCGCTCATTGTTGTCCATTAACATCAACCTGCGACACATCAAGTATAAAGAATCCTTTAACAGAACCCTTGAATTAATTAAACCCTTAGAACATCTAAGCATAACTCTTACTGCATCCTGCAAACATTGACAGATAAGCAGTTTAATGTTTAAAAGTTACTTTAAATATAGCAGGAAGTCCAATGTCTGTGTTAATGTTTCCTATAAATTGAAGTAAAACCAAAAGATAACAAATATGATAAAGACAAACTGAACAATCTTAACTATTGTCCGCAGATACCACATTTATGACTCGGCTGTTAATCCGCGCATGCTTTGATTCTCACTCATCTCTCCGGTTTACAACCGTGATGAAGTGATCGTGTAGGTTCATAAGGAGCTTTCCTGTCTTTCAACTTCAATCGATTCCAAAACGAGTGCATGAGAATGAACGGCGCATTTTGGGTGCTCGTGTTTCTGAGTTTCTGTGGGAGATCGACGGCAGAAGATTCTCCTCTCACAAACAATGAAATCGGTCCGTATGATCATGATTTACCCACTGAAGCAACAAATGAGAACGACACCAACGCCGTAGATGCCTCTCTGGATCTTCTGAAAGATTTAAGCATTACAGTTGAGGAACTCCAAAAAGAAATCAGAGGTAGAGTTTTTGCTGTTTCTCTCAAAATCAGGTCTTGCTATTTGCATCTTCATGATTTCACTGTATTCATTTTCATTTGTCATTGGTTTTTTACATATTGGCTGTCCAAGTTCAAGCAGAAGAGATCAAACAATTGAGAATCAGATCTTTCAACACAAACATCGAGCTGCTGAAACAGAAAGCCCAGATGACGGAAATAAGGACAGAGTGCAATGGTAATAAAAAAAGTCATAGTTGACCCAAAAATCCAAATTTGGTTATTATTTATACGTGACTTCTGGAGAACACAAACGAAGATATTTTGAGAAATGTCTAGAATGGAAGTCAATGATGGTTACCAACATTCACCAAAATATCTTCTTTTGTGTTCTGCAGATGAAGGAAAGTCATTATGAAAGATCCTTTTAAAGAAATAATTAAAACACTATACAGAGATAACAAATAGCACAGTCAAACAAACGTTTAATTCCTTGTCTTTTTTATTCCAAAGATAAACCGAAATATGCATTTGCCGCTACACTGGGGGATGGGGGACATATTGGCCCTTCGAACAGAGAGAGCACGCTGGTCTACAGAAAAGTTCTCACCAACATCGGCTACGCTTACAACGCAGCATCAGGTGATCTTAAAACGTGTAACATCCTTAGACACTTGAGAAAACCTGATTTTGCGGAGTTAAAGATCATCTTAAATGTCAGAGATGATCATGTTTTTATCTGAAACAGATTTATTCTTGTCTTTCTCTCTAGGCATCTTCTCTGCTCCTGTTAAGGGTGTGTACTACTTCAGCATCTCCATTTTCTCATGGGATAAGAAAAAAAGTGGCTGTGTAAGTCTGTTCAGAAACCACGAGCGAATGCTGACTGCATGCGATCATCCTTCGGAAGATCAATCTGACAGCGCAAGTAATGGAGCAGCGATTCAGCTGGAGAAAGGAGATCATGTGTTCATCACACTTCATGCCTATTCAAAGGTCTTCGACGATTATCATAACAGAAGCTGTTTCACAGGCTTCCTTTTGTTCACACTGTAATCTATATCACACAATTAAAGTCTAATTTTCAGAACACTCAAATTCTTTAAAAAGTGTAAAATGTGGTCAGAATTTTGTTCAAAATAGACTTTAATTCTGTTTTAGTGTTCGCTTTATTGCATCTAGAATAAATGTGACCCTGGACGACAAAACCAGTCGTATGGGTCAATTTTTCAAATTGAGATTTTTACCTCATCTGAAAGTTGAATAAATAAATTATAATAGGACAATATCTGGCTGAGATACAACCGTTTAAAATTAAGGAATCTGAGGGTGCCAAAAAATTTAAATATTGAGAAAACTGCCTTTGAAGTTATGATATATTTAAGGTTGTACATTTACTTAACATCTTCTGGAACAAGATCTTAACTTAATGTCTTAATGATTTTTCGGCATAAAAGAAAAATCAATCATTTTTACCCATACAACGTATTTTTGGCTTTTACTAAAAATGTTCCTGTGCTACTTTAGACTGGTTTTGTGATCCAGGGTCACAAATGCATTTGTTTGTACATAATGTCTGTGTACTGTGCATATTTATTTTGTATTTAGAAACACATATCCATACATGTGTATATTTAAGAAAAATATATATAAATGTTTATATGTATATAACTTAAATTATATATAAACATTAATGTTTAGGCCTAGATGGAAATATTTCCAAAAAATATGCATGTGTGCTTTTCACACATTTAAATACAAAATAAATATGCATAGTGCACAGATATACATTTTGTAAACAAAAACTTTTATTCTGGATGCGATTGTTTACGATTAATCGTTGAAATGAATGCAAGAAAATATAATTTCAATTATAAGTGAATAATGTTATTAGGGAAACAATCAAAGATAAGTGATCCACACAGTTAACTTCAGTAAAAACAACCAGAACGAATGTTCTACTAAATGTGTTGTTCACACAGTGTTTCAACAGTGTTTCCTCCTCTTATCCGAATTTATTGGCGATTCAAGACTGTATTTGTGAACAACAACCCGAAGAAAAAAACTTGTATAACTGACTTATCTAATTGTGTTTAAGCTGATAATTTTAGTCAGGGTTTATGTTCTTAAAAGCGCACTAAATAAAAAAAAAAATCACCAGCCCCCGATAACAGGTTTGCCCGAATACATTTTATTGTAGTATTATTGCAGCACATTGTTCTTTGTACCCATAAACTTCTTGCTACCAAAGTACCGTGATCCTTTAAGAGATCCGAGTATGTTTTTTACCCATTTTTACTTTAGTTAGTGAGTAACGTTGTTGTTTGAGCATAAAAAAAGATACAAAGCTCAAAGTCCACTGCAAAGGGAGATTAAATTTACATTTACATTTACATTTAGTCATTTAGCAGACGCTTTTATCCAAAGCGACTTACAAGTGGGGTAGATAATGGAAGCAATTAGGACATCATAAGTACAACAAAAGCATAAGTGCAATCAAAAAGAAGACTACTCTTATATAGCCTAACACAGTATACGGAACCATTCATTCATTTTTTTTTTTATTTTTTTTTTTAGAGTAGAGTAGAGAAGAAAAGAGTAGAGAAGAAAAGCGTCATAACAGATCAGTCAGATGTTGAGATATATTCCTAACTAGAATATCCTTTTTAAGAACTACAGTACATCAAGGTTATTGAGGGTTCTGTGACTTACAACCTAAATATTTTGTGACTAAATAAATCATGCTTACGAAAATCACAAAAAGGGGTTGGTACAGTTCTGTTCCCATGTTGAATAAACGTGCGTTTTCCACCCTGATTCTAAACCCATTTTGTGATAAAACTAAAAAACTTTTTATTTCGCGTCTTTGAAACTTTTACATACACAGGACAGCATTGTTAAAAGCGTGGAAACAACAAAAAACGCTTTATCATGTGTGCCAGGCCAGTAGTTGGCCATTTTGTAAAGAAACGCGTCATGTCAGCTTTTTTACAAAGTTTCTCTTTCTCAGTTTACACGGAGACGATAGCAGCATCATTTTCAAAAACGTGCACTTTGAGACCAGATTTCAGTCCCTCAAAACGCCGTTGTCATGAAAAAAAAGAGCCAAAACACATAGTTGTAAAGATTTCAAGATATTTAACAATAAATTTTGTGTCCGGTTTGCTCACCTTATGTAGTTATAAGCCTTTTGGAAATTGCGGTCGAGGAAGGCGGCGGACAGGCCGAGGTATTCAAGCTCTTTGCGTTTCACGCGTTCGTCGTAGAAAGAGTAATACTCTAACGTAGAGTCTACCAGTAATTCGGCTTCTGTAAAACGCTTCACATCACACATCACGGCCAAACAGCGCAGCAACAACTTCCACCAGTCATCTCTGGAGAGCACACTCGTCTTTCCTTAAAGACAAAGAGATTGCGACTGTCTAGATATATGCAGGGAAGGTGCAAAAATGTTTGCGCGTTACTGCCTTACCCTTAATATCCAAATACGCCGCTTCCTGGTCATCAATCTTCGTCAGTTTGTTCCGTGACACTTTCACAAGCTTCAGGTGTTTGACACCAGAGGAAGTATCGGAAACCACACACACCTGAGCGCGCACCATCCCCACCTTCACAGTGAGAATCATCAACATCTATCAGTCGACCTGAGAGTCCAGCAATAAAAGTCACATACAAGAGCATAATCTGACCTTGAGAAGCATAGACAGCATGGTCAACAGAGTATCGATGTAATCATCGGTACGTCCTTGAGAAGAGAGAAGAGTCGAGCGATGCAACAACAGCTTCAGCTCCTGAAACACACACACACGTAAAATTCAGCATCAACAAAACACTGTGTCTAAATACACACATTCAAACATATGCAGACACCCACCTGCTGGGCAGCTGATGCGTCCTGCGCAAGGGTTTCGGAATCGTACATGGGCTCCAAGGCCTCAAGGGCCATGTTGGGGCGCCCCAAACGTTGCTGGAGGGTGGAGAGCGCCAGACGGGCGTCTAAATGCAACGGTGCCATCTCGACAACTTTGCTGTAGCTCTTAACCGCCACTTCCAAGTGACCGAGCGCCTTCAGACACTCTGTAAACACAAATTACAGTAATTATCCTGTGTTGGCATTTGAAGGGTACACGCATCGTGTACGAACTCACTGTTCAACAATATTAACAACCAGATATTATAAACATCATTCTCGTTTAAAAGTGTTTGATTTCTGTGTATTGTTTTTTTTTCTTACTGTAGAATTTGTAGACTTGTTTGTTGCAGTGAATTCTTTTATCGAAATGTTATTGCTCACTTTATGCGTCAATCAATTGATCTCCTCCTCTGTGGGCGGTTCTCGGGCAGAATGTGGATTTTATGTTTAGAAACAAGCTCTTTTCTGAGCATGTTTGATTGAGAGGGTTTATAGTAACCTGCATGTCGGAGCCAGACGACTGCGAGGTTGTATCTCTCCGAGCAGACCAGGGCGGAGAGCAGAGGAAGGGCGGAGTTATACTCGCCCTCTTCCATAAAAGCCTCGGACACGTCCAGATACAGATCGCCCAGTTCTTCAGGGCTCTGCTCCATCAGAGACGTCAACATCGACTGCAGACAAACACAGAGAAACAAGAAACGTTGGTCATGCTTTATTGGAAGGGACAGCACATTCAGATGATCTCAAAACAAAAACAAAATTGTCATCCAGAGACTAACCCCTAAGGAGCGTAGTGGAATATTTTTCAGTAATCACTTACATCCAGCGGTTTAAATACATGCTGGTGGATGAGACAGACCATCAACTTTGCTCTGATGTCCACAGGAACATCTTCAGGAACAAGCACCTCCACAATTTTCCCTAAAACATTCAAAAGATGCATTCACACAAACATCACACGGCTCAAAGACGGCATAACTATATTTACACACGAACCATACAGCAAGTATAATATTTCTAAGGAAATGATATCACAAGTTCATTTATTAGCCAAACTAGACGTGTGATAATGTTCTTTCCAATCATCTCACCTGTTTCCTTTTCACAATCGGTTTTCTTCTGTTCTTCTTCTTCATTGTCTTTTGCAGGCGTCTGATCAACCGTCTCAGTCTTCTCCTCTCTCCTCAACACGATGTTACAAAACTTCACCAGCGCCTGCAGACACATTCATTGCATAAGTCACATCAAATATTTAAAACATACAGTAAATGTGCTTCACAATTGTCTGCAGTACCCCTGATATGAACCATAACATTACAGAGCATCCATTGGAAAATGCAGAGAAAATGATATGAGTAATGTTCTAACCGGGAATAAACAACAAAGGACAATGTTTTAATATAAAAGACATTATATTTGAAGTATTTTATAAAACATATACAATACATATATTTTCAATTATTATTGTGTCTAATTTGTTAAATTACACTCATTTTTGTCATTTTGCAGATTAAGACATATGTAAATTTATGACACCAATTATATAATCTTACAAACCCTTTTCAGTTTTGTAATTTAATTCATTCAACATCATACATCCTCATCAACCAATAAACACACTGGGTGGGTGGAGCCCTAAGATCTATCCCTCTGACCTCCAAAGCTTTGTCGTGTTGGTGATTGGCTATGAAGAGCTCAGCTGCCATGTTGATGCACTCGTGCGAGACGAGCTCGGGATGTCTCTCCAGAGCTTCCTCCATGACTCCTATAGCGGACGGCAACTCGCTGCTTTCATAGTAACTCCTGAAAACACACACACACAGAAAAACTCAATAACATACGTCTGCTCAGGGCAAAAAAAATACAAAATATTGTCCCTTTCAAAAAAAAATGAAATTGTACTATGACGTAACCAAGAATGCATTGCAGCATAAAGTTTTCTATAGTCGATGTAAATTTACATCAAAGTACCATGGTAAACATCACACTACTATGGCTTTACGATATAATACTATTTATGTAAGTGCCGTGTGCATACTTTGCCATGTCTCGAGACAGCTGCATGAACTGTTCTCCATCAGATGGCGGGAGAAGGCTGAGGATTCGCCGGTATCCGTCCATGGCCTGCTTGTGTTCGCCGACCTGTTCATAGAGACTGGAGCGCTCCCATAGGTACTGAACATTACTGGTGTCATATTTAATCGCTGAAAGTAAAAGAGTAGACTTTAAAAATTAATTCTGTCAAATTAAAATCGAAATCAATGTCTCGTCAAGATTCGTCCTGAAAAAAAGCACCAAAAAAACCACACACCCCAAAAAATTGCCTACCTCACCACCTATGGTGGTACATTCATTTTTTCAGATGGCACTGACATAAGATTAAAAGACCTCAAAGACATTTGTACAGACCTTTAGTGTAGCAGATGATGGCTTGTTTGATGTTGTCTTGCTCCAGAGACATGTCGGCCAGTTTGACCCACTCCTCACAGTCACTGGGGTTCAGATGAGCTGCTATCAAACCAAACTGAAGAGCTTTCTCCGTGTCTCCTTGATCCTCGTAGATCATAGCCAGTGTGGAGAACGGCTCATACGCCAGTGGAGCTGGAAGAATGGAGACAGGTTTTTCGTTTAGAGTACATTATTTAGACATAATTACAAAACCATATCATAAATCACCGTTAATGATAACAACTGAACATTTCCGTCATGTGTTTTTTTATACCTCTAATAACCAGTACAACTGAACCCACCTTGCCGAATGATCTCCATACACATCAGGACGGCATCCTCTTTCTCTCCTCTAGCATAGCGGATATTGGCCTCTCCCATAAGTCCTCTCAACGCACGTGGTAACTTACTACGGTGACGCCTCTCCTACCAATACAATGAGAAACCGGAAAGATCCATGTCATGATTCGAAAGATTTTGGAGGAGTTTTTCAGCTGTGATTAGTAATATTTAAAACTAAGCTCAATCAAATTAAGCATACAATATAGATAATACTTTACAGATGAATGGTTTATGGCTGCTAAAAAGGCGATGAATCATTGTACCCTCATCATTTTCTTATTTTCACGATTCAACTCCATTTCGAGGGCGAACGCGTCTCCGGGTGTGACGTCATTGCCATCATTGTCCTCTTCGTCATCATCGTCATTGTCGTCTTCGCCCTCCTCTCCAATATCCTTCCAATCCATCTTTGTATCATCATCATCCTGGTCCTCATCTCCTTCATCTTCATCTCCATCTCCAAGCATGGAGGCAAAAGCCTTCTGAACAGATGGACTGACGCCCTCTTCCGTCTGATCTGCCATAAAACAAGACCAAATAAAACGTGAGGTGTGATTTGGGTTTTGAAGGGAAAGTTCACCCACAAATGAATATTCTGTCACTATTAACAAACTGTTGCAAACCTGTATAAATGTCTTTGTTTTGCTAAACACAAAGGAAGATATTTCGAAGAATGTCAGTAACCAAACCTATCTCATACCCCATTGACTCACAAGGTATTTATCTTCCCTACAATGGCAGTAAATAGGGGGTAAGATCTGTTTAGTTGCTGATATTCTTCCAAATATCCTCCTTCATGTCTGGCAGAACAAATAAATGTGTACAGGTTTGAAGGGGGAGCAAATGGTGACAGAATTTTCTTTTTTGGGTGAACTATGCCTTTAAGAGGAATGCATCGTCACAGACACAATTGAATGTGTATATTAACACAACTTAAAAATGTTTCATATAAACTATGATTTTTGTCGATGACTACAGTAACGATACAATCATTTTTTGATTTTGTACCATTGTAAAACCATCTTTTTGCATTGTAAAAATATTAAAAATAGTACTATGGTTATGTGACAGTGTCTTTGTAAGCCTAAACCACGTTCATAAACCAACCTGTCTTGCGTTTCCGTGTCCCTCTGACACATTGTTTAGAAGTGGACGGGACAGGGTCATCTTGATCAGCTATCTCGCCTTCATCTGAAACCTCTTCCTTCTCCTCCTGAAAGACATAAACATATATACGTGCACTTACAGACAAGACATTATAAAGTTATATGAATGTCGAACAGACACATCTTTACAAATGAATAACCATATAAAATATGACCTTTTCCTTCGCTATTCTCTCCTCTCTCCGCTCCTCAAACTCTTCGAAAGTGATCTTTCCCTCCAAATAATCGTTTAGTTCAGACATTGTTGAATAAAGTTCGTTTCTTCCGCTACATTATTACTTAGAAACAACAGGACATCCGCACGCTGATGTACAGGTACCACTTGATCCCTGTATGTCAGGTTTAAGCCAATCAGAGAGCTCGAATTCTTCTTCGACGGTGAGCGAACACAAAGACAAGCGACGTGGTTCCAGTTGCGTTCCAGCGCTCTCTGGTGTTAAAGGAGCGTAGCGCACAAAATGTCAATCTGAAGCTAGCTTTTAGATTAAAAGAACATATTTAAAAAGGTTAAACAGCCCGATTTGTAACTGCTGGCCGCATCACTTTTTTTCTGGGTTACAAGTGCATTTTGTCACTGTAATAAAATAAGCATATTTGCTATCATTAGCATAACCGTAAAGGGGATTATTTGTATATTAAACTGTATCTAACTAGCCATCCTCTGCAACTTTTCATGTGCAATCTTTTCTTGTGCACATGTAACATGTCTCGTACTGTTTCATTACGTTTTATATGATAGTTCACATGCAAAAATAAAATAAACAGTAAGAAAAACCATGGAAGCATTGAAATTTATACATCTTTTTAATATCATTAGCATTTTTCACATATATTTCCCTAAAAGTAGGTGTTTCATTTGCTATTGAATGATAAATACAGAAGTTTAATATTTATATCAATAAATATGCATCCCAGAACAATCTCTTTGCGATATCAAATAAAGGCTCTATGCATTACGCACAAACCAATGAAAAACAACAGAATTGGTTCTGTAGGTACATTCATAACATTTACGGGCTGTCTTGATGTACTGTCTGCCCTTCAGTGGATTCCTGTGCAGGAAAAATCAGCTTCTGGAGCATCTTTATCCTCTCCTCCTCCGTCTGAGATCTGAGCTCATGGATTGGAACCTGAAAAGAGAGAGTGAAATAGGAATGCACACTCCAAAATAAAATAAAAAACAGGGAATTGTTTCATTTTTCTCACCAGAACAGGTTTATATCCGAGTTTTTTAAGATGGCGAAGTTTGACAGCCAGATGGCCTCGAGGATGTGTCGAACCGAAGCAAAACGAATGAAGTAGAGCGCAGACAACGGCAGTCCTGGAATAACAAGGAATGATAAATTATTATAGAATAAATCTAACTTAACTCAGTATGTTTTGCTGCATAGTATTGTCTTCATTTAATAACCATTTAAGCATTAATTTAATAAGTTTAATGTTTGTTACCTTTCGGCAACTTCAAGATACTTAGAATCATCATTGTGGGGTTCACAATTCCCTTGTGTCTGACCAGATGGAGTTATCACACAGTCTAATACAAGCAACGAGACAAAAAGTTTTAAACAATATATGCACAGCTCCAAATATTTGTGGCTCTCCAATGTACTTAATTTATTTATTGCAACATATTTTCGACTGAATATTTAGCAACACATTAAATGTAGGACAGGATTTGTATTATTCTTTGGAATTTGACTGTATACCAATCCCACTTTTTAAGACAAAATTTAGATTTTATATTATCCATAATATTCTAGTTAAGTTAAGAAATATTACACTAACATAATAATCGGTAAAAACTACACTTCACCCAGACTATAACCTTACCAATAAAATAAACGCCCTGTTCCAGCACACCCTCTTGAACCGCATCATTTCCCACAATGCTCCTGACAGCACTGAGCACTTCCTGGTTCACTGAAATCTCCTGAGTCTGAGCCGGGACCTGGAGGTTTGGAATGGAGGTAAGGGATGAGGGCAGGTGAGACTTATCCAGACGTAGACACAGATCTAAAGCGTGCAGCCAGTTCTGAACCTTGCCTGCCTTTCTGCCTGTGAACACACAGAAATGGATTAAACATGATTTCATTCGGGTGAGGAAAAGGAACAGAAGGAGAGAAGATATGAACCTTTTTCCAGGAGCAGGTCCAGGGTGTCCTGCTCAAACAATTTCTCCAGTGGAGCTTGGGGGAAGTGCTTTAGGAACGCAAGATAGTGGACGGCTTTCAGCAAGTCAATGTTGGAGATTTTAGAAAGGTAGGTCTCTAAACCTCTTGTTACACTGATCAAAAACCTAAAAAAAGATGAATCACATAAATTGACTGAAAACAGAAACACACTTATAAAGCACAGGAAAAAGCATGCAATACACGAGAAGGTGTTTTATGGTCCTATAGTTACTTTAGATCAACTTTGGCACAAGTTAAACTTCAACATTTATCACACCCCATTATAGACCTCCATTGGAAGGGCATTACTGTTAACAAGATTTTTCTTTTTTTTTCCTTTACAAGAAGGAAAACAGTTACTTACTCTTGTCTGTTGTCTTTCAAGTCATGATTGAAGAGTGAAAAGACTTTTAAAATGCTCAGGAGATCTCTCAGGGTCAAAGAGTCGGAGATCTGAAGAATTCTCTTGGCAAACGCATCCAACAGAGCCGAGGGTCTGAACGCAAGATCCTCGAATGTTACCAGAAAGAGAATAACCTACAGAAGACATTAAGAATAAGAGTGAGAATATAACACAGATGTTATGACTAGGTCACGATTATAAAAATTGTTTTTTATAATGTTTTTACAAACATTACAATTAATTGTCATACAAATTGTAAATTGAAATTGACATCAAAGTCTACTGATATTGCAATGCTTTGAACACTGTGGTAGATAGTAACAGACCATAACATTTTCTTTGTTATAGCCAAGAACCAGTTTGATGGCTGATAGTATCCATCTACAATGTTTTGCTCGTCTTTTAGTAAAGCTTTAATAAAGTTGCAAAAACTTTCTTTCTTCTTAATAACACCAAAAAAGATATTTTAAAGAACTAAACAACATTGCCCCCCATTAACCATCACTGTATGACCACAAAACCACTCAGACATTTCTCACAATATCTTCCTTTGTGTTGCACTGAAGAAAGACTCACACTCGGTTTTGAACGACATGAGGGTGAATAAATGTGACACAATTAATTTTTTTTGCTATTCCGTTAACTGCTTAAAATGTATGAGCACAGCAACTGAATACATAAAGGGGTCATGTGGCGTGAATACGTGTTTTTCTGTGTCTTTGGTGTGTTATAAGTTGCATGTATAAGACACATAATTGCAAAAATTAATGTGTAATTAACAGACCTGCGTGAAACGCCTCGTGTAACCACACCCACACAAATCTACATCAGTTCGTGGTATGATTTGACTAAGACCACAAAAATGTACACGCAGTGGTCGACCTGTCAGTACAATTGCTTTGGAACCTGATATTCCAAATATGGGAAGAGGTGTACCAAAATACACCTTAAATCGTGTAATGCTCTACATCTCAAACAAACGATAATATTCGTTTTAGCCATGTCATATCACCCCTTTAAACCAGTGGACATCTCACCTGTTTGTTGGACCACATATCAAAGGTGCTGACCACATACTCCGACATGGCGCTGAAGAGGCTGTAGTTCCTGTAGCGCAGTTCATGGCAAGACTTCAGCACAACTAGAAGTCTATTGAAGGGAAACTCATGCACGTTTTCTGCAGGAGAACAGAATAGAGATTTAGCAACAGGATTAGACCATTCCAGTTCTGGAAATTTGGCAGTCTGAAGCTCACCAGCTATCTTCAGGCTGCAGACATCTAACAGGGGTTTAAAGTTCAGACCCATAGCTGCCAAACTGCAGAACATGTACTGGTTGTTGGGTGGACTGAACTTATCTGTCATGGACAAAGCTTTCATCTAAGGGGACAAAACCAGTATATAACAGTCATCTCAAGACACGATAGTGATGCTAGTTTTTTTGGCCACTGTAAAAAGAGGATAGTTCAATCTTACCGCCAGCTGTTTCTTCAGCTGAACGGGAGAATCCCTGCCCACGGCTCTCATCATGCTCTGAAGAACCACCACGCTCTGAATGTCTGATATACGATCTTTCAACAACAACCTTTACAATACACAATAAACATCTCAGGGTAACATCACATCTTTGTATGCAGTTTTATTTATAGGTGCACTTCGGTCTACCTCAAAGCATCTATCAGGCCTTGGACATTCTTGCTGTCCTCCATGTCTCTTAAAGAGCCAGCCAACACAGAGAGAGACCTCTCATCAAACTGATTCAGACGCTCCTGTACGTGTTGCAAACAAATTCAAGATGTTACTTTACACGCTGCTTTCTATGTATATATAGACCTCTTCGCAAGATGTAAACACTAAGCGTGCACTTACCTGTATCACCCGCAGCAGCGTCTGCACCACACGCGTGTTTTGTGAAAGCCCCAGCTTGACCATCGCCAGCAGACTGTACACCAGATCATCGTTCTTCATGCGCCAGGCGTCGGTCGCGGCCCGATCGCAGAGCTCCTCGAACCCAGGATGATCAAACATCAGCCGGAGCTCACAGCGTCTCTGCTCATCCGACAATCTCTTCATGGTGTCCCACATACGAGTTAACGTGCTGCTAACGTGCCGCTGGGACTCTGGAAACTGATGCGCCGTGTCCAGCACATCAGTGGGTGAAGAACAGTCTAGCAAATGTGTGTAGAAAGGTGCTGTTTTTTCCGGAGATAGATCAGCGGGGTCAGTAGGTTGCAGTTTAGTGGTTTGTTTAACCTGAACATTAAGAAAGTCTCCATGTTCACTAGGCTGACTGTAATATCGGACACTTTCAAATGAGCGTCCTTGTGTGGTTCGTCTGTCCCAGTGAGAAGAGGAGGCAACACTTCTAATCCTACAGTGTAAAGTGTTCTTACGTAATAAAGAGTCACTTTTCCACAGCGATGTGAATCTAAGAACAGATTTGAGCATATCTACGCCGGATTTATACATCCTTATGTTGTTAAGTCTCAAAGGCACAGGATTCTTCTTCCATGATGTCAACTGGAAATAAACAGAAAATTACATAAATAATAATTCCCAATAAAATATCATAAATACAATGGTGTTTTTATTGCAAACCTATAATAATTTAATAATAAATCTACTCTAGATACAGTAATAAACAGTAATAATGTATTTTGAGAAAATTATTTGTGACAAATAAAAAGGCATTTTGGACTTTCCAAGAGGTCTTTTTTGTGCAAATACTTATTGTTCTCTTTCAATATGTTTGGAGCTCAGTACCGTAGTTGTCTGATTCATTCTAACTTCAGAAAAACAATTATACCAATATTTTTGTATCCATACTTCTATGATAATACAAGCATTTATCTACCTGGTGCACCAAAGTACACTGTGGTATTACCATGGTCCATAAAAACATGGTAATGTGTGATTGTGATTTGTACTTTAAGTTTAAAATGGCAATACAAAAGCGAACTTATCCAGCAAAGTAACCTTAATAGGTTTTTTTATAACAAATGGCGTTACCATCATGATTTATGTTTTAAACCTTCCAAATATGTGATAAATATATAACTCATATAATTGTGTAACAGAGTAATAAAGAAATGATTATATATCAGTTAGATAAACATACATATATATATATATATAAACATGTAGAAGACACAATACAGCAGCTTTATGCTAATGCTCATCCATCTACAGTATGTAAACATTAGCTACGTTATTATAGTCACTATACGTGTTCTTGTAGAAACAAAATTCAAGTAATGCCAATTAGTTTCGTTACATACAATAATAATCTTTACAAATCATACATTATATGTTTACCCTTCATTCGTTCAGTCTCCTCACATGTGAACTGCTTTCACTATCGACGCACGCAGCCATGACAGGACTTTTCAATTCCGGACCAACAACAGTTCCGCTTTCAGTATATTATGCAATTTTACAACAAAACATAGATTTTTAATTAAATATATATTATTAATATATTATATAAGAAGTGATACAGTTAAATTAAAAATAAAATATACCACAAGCTATCATATATATTATGTGAAATGTAATCCGTAAATTGATGTTTCCCTCCGGACATTTTTGCGGAACACAAGCGGTTGCATAGCAACATTAGACGCTTTAGTGGACGTTTCGTAAACATGGCTAAGTTTGTTCTTGCGGGTACTACATTTTTGGCTTATTATATTAATAAAATAGTCATTTTATAATTTAATAGTGCAATATATCTTTTTCTGAAAATTGTATCCGTTCATCTGCAGGCAAAGCTGATTGTCCTTATTACGCAAAGGCTGAACTTCTTGCAGATGTGCTGCGACAAAAACTGCCCGACTTTCACATCCACAAGATTTGTGTGCATCCAACTGATTGGAAGGTAAATCCGACTTAATGTGTTATTGTTTGTTGTAATGTTTTCGATTTGTCTTCTCTTAATGTTGCATGTTTATTCGTTATCTGTGTGTAGGTGTGGCTGGAGGACACATGTGCATTAAATGGCTGGAAGCATTCGAGTTCTCCTATAGTATGGAGGGAGTTGGTGGATCGTGGTGGGAAAGGCATGCTTCTTGGTGGATTCAGTGATTTTCTTGAGCATGCACAGGTTTGCACAGAACACTAAACACAAAGAGGAAGATAAAATCATGACTTCCTCCAAATCCTGAACGCTGCAGATTTGCAGAAATTCTGTCATGCACTGTATGCAGTAAGCATGTGCTTGGCTGGCTTATATTAATATTGTTTCACATAAAATCACATTTTGAGGTTAATTCTGAGACTTGTTAACTGTGTTACCATTCCTAAAATGTTTAAAAACATCAGTTTAACCCGTAGAATCTTCTTATTAGCTCATTTAGAGTTCATTTAGAAAAACGATGTCCGTTCAGATCTTCTTCTATTCAAGTTCAACGTGAATTTTTGAAATGGTCAAAGGTCAATAACTATAAGACATAATGTATATGTGATGACCATATTGTTCTCTCCGGCAGGGTTATTATGGCATCACCTCAGATATGACCTCTGATCTGATGCTAAATATTGCAGCGGAGAATCTTCAAACGAAAGAACTGTGCATGCAGGAGGAATTTCAAAGATGCAACTCACTCACACCACTACACGTATGGATCAGCAGGTACGTGTTATCAGATTACTTTTTCCTAAGAAACTGGATTTAAGTTATGTTAATGTAGACACTTGCTGCTGATTTGAAACCTCGATAACAGGAAGAAAATAAAGATGCTTTCCAATCTCGCATCCGTGGTGCTAGTCTTGTGGGTTAGTGCCAAGGTTGCTAAGGTGTTCTTAGTGGTTTTGTGTATGATCACTTGTTCAGATAATGTTGCTTTTTAGGTTGCATTTTATGTCTTTTAGTGCATTGAACCCGGTCTCCTACAGCCTCATTCCTCAGTTATTCACGCCAAGAATGTTCCCAAATTCCCCCACCATCAGTCTTCACCTCCTTGATATTGACGGCTCTGTGGAACAGTTACAGGAGCTCAAGATCGAGACAGAAGACCTCGCGCTACCTCACCTCCATGAGGTCACCATCCATTCAGACCAAACCCTACTGTTTCTGCAAGCCCACCTGATCATCTTTCTGGATGACCCGCTCTCAAAACGTGACAGTAATGTTGAGCGGGATAACAAGGAGCACGGGGTGACCCGGGTGGCAGAACGTTTTCTTTACTACGGGCAACTCATCGAGGCAAATGCACAAAAAGACGTGAGAGTGCTGGTGGCAGGAGATGTTTTTATTAATCTGAAATGCTCGCTGCTGATAGAGAACGTGCCCTCGGTCGACCCGTGCAACTTCGTGGCGATGGCAACGCAACTGGAGTGCGAAGCGAAAGCTCAGCTCGCACAGAAGTTAGCAGTGAAGACAACAGGTAACAGATGTTCATAGGGATCGCGTATAAGAATAAATTCCAAAGCTGTATGACTTTCTTTCTTCTGCAGAACACAAAAGAAGATATTTTGAAGAATGTTGGTGACCAAACAACACCGAACCCCATTGACTTCCATTACATGAACAATGAGACATTTCTCAAAATATCATCTTTTTGGGTTGCACAGAAGAAAGAGTTAGATACAGGATTTGAATGACATTAGTGTGAATAAATGACAGAATTGTTATTTGTGGGTATCACTTTAAAACATTCATTTAATTTAGGTGTAAATGTCATTTTCTGCATGACTTTATATTAATAGATATTTGATTTTCTCTCTGTTGTTAACACACAAATTTTCCTCTTGTGCAATATTCACAGACATCACTAACATCATCATATGGGGAAACATCACCGGCAATTGCTACATTGACCTACAGAAGGCGTCGGTTTTCAGATATGATGGTGCTGTTTGGGGACCAGATAGTTTTTCTCAACCAGTCTTGGAGATGATTTACGATCGGTGAAAATTTATCTGTTTTATTCCTTTTACTCTTTATAAATTATCCTGAGAGCTAAGATTTAGCAATGAGCTGCCATAGATTCAGATGTTAAGTGGGTTAACAACAGGACTGTCATTATGAGACGTGCGCATATCACACATATCTTCAAAAACGTGTTATTTGCCACCCACGAAATTATGCACATTCTCTTCTGTAAGGAAATGGCTGGAGACAGATTTTGTGAGATTAGTACATGAACGTCGTGCCACAATTTCATCAAAGACCAGCAAAGCCACAAGCGTGTCAACCACCAACGGGATATTGGCAGTTTTAAGAGCCTGGAACAATGATACGTCTGCAGATGAATTCTTCTCATTGGGTGTATACAGCACAGGCAAGACCTTTAGATCAAATCACATGGTTTAGATGGATTCACTTACGTTAAGAAAATTGACAGCATTTATTCACCCTCATGTCGTTCAAAAATTTCCTCTCCGTTGAACCCAGTAGAAGATATTTTGAGAAGTGTCTTGGTTTAATGGTAACCAATGAGGTTTGGCCACCAACATTCGTCTAAATATCTTCTTTTGCGTTCTGCAGAAGAAAGAAAGCCATACAGGTTGCAATGATCCAAGGGTGAATAAATGATTATTTATTATTGAAATGTATTATGCAAGTTGTACAGAAGAAAGTGAAACATAAATAGTTTTCTGGCTGTACATAATAATTCATAGATAACTGATATAATGGGTCATATACTGTATAATATGAAAATGTATCTGACCTTTTCTGTATCACCAGGACAGTTTGGTATACCAGAAGGTTTGGTGTTTTCTATGCCTGTGAGTTTCAGAGCCGGTCAATGGGCACCTCGACTGGATGTTTCTGTGACAGATGAGCTGAAGGCAAAGCTTGAGGCTTGTACTGATGAACTTAAAACAGTCAGTATGAGAAGAAAATATTTGACATGCCATATGGTTTTGCGCTTACCATTAAGTTTAAATTTTTTAGTTATCCATTTGGAAGACGCATTTTCCAAAGCAAAATATTCAAGCTATACAAATATGATATTAAAGGAGCAATGTTGAGATTTTAGCGGCATCTAGCGGTGAAGTTGTGAATTGTAACCAAAGGCTCACTCCCCCCTCCCTTGTCAGCACTACGGTGGCTGACACAGGACTAATATGTTGTAACTTTTTTGCTTATTTGCCGGTGGAGATAACTTATTTATGAAACGAGCTCGATAGAGCAGTTTTGTCCGTTTAGGGCCACTGTAGAAACAACATGGCGCATCCGATGCAAGAGGACCCGTGGTGTATGTAGATAGAAATAGCTCATTCTAAGATCATAAAAACATAATGCTTCATCATTTGATGTCTTTATACACCTCTGAAAACATAGTCATGTATACTTTATTGCACTATATAGATTCTCTTAATTATTACATACAGCACCTTTAAAGGGGTCCTATTTTGTCTATTTTTCAAAGTCTTCATTACTTTTATGATGTATAATAGGAAAAAAATCCGATTTAAAAAAAAGCTATTTGTATTACATATTTCACCTGTGTTTTACACCTTCACCATGAATCTCAGAAAACAGGGTGTTGAGGTACTGGTTCTATGAAGTCCTGCCTTCTGAAATGCTCTGATTGGTCAAGCTGAGCCAGTCTTTTGTGATTGGGTTTCCGACTTAGTTGTGTTAAGATGTTCATGATAGGATTCATGATGTCACTAACCCAGGAAAATAATTGTTGTAGTCCCAACGATCCATTAATTTAAGTCTAACCTCTGATAAAGAAAATATTTATTTTTATTTAAAGAAGTTAATTTCCATCAGACCTCCCCTTTAATATACATGTCTGTATTTATTTGCCCTACAGGAGAGGCATATTGCAGGTGGAGTACGGAGGGAACGCGTGTCTGATGATTCACTTCATCAATGAAAACGTGATGATTTCAATAACAATGTAATTTTTAAAGCTTTGCGTTTTTTCTTTGTAACTATACAACCACTGAATAAATGAAGAAAGCTCCAAATTGTAATTTAATCATCATTTCTACATGTATCAAATCAAATTAAAAGCAAACCTTAGTTGTGACAAAGCCCAATAGTGAATATGTGAAAGACTGAGACAAGATGCATGAAAACTGTGATTAAAAAGAAGTCTTATTCCATCAAATATTCATTTTTGAACCATTGGCTGCTATTGTATCGGCACAAAACTAATGAATTCTAGCAACATTTGAAATACATCCACTCTCCAAAACCTCACTTTCTGAGGACCATCTGCCGTGTCCTCTGTTGCCAGCTCACCACATGTCCTCACAAACCGCAGGTCAACGATGGCGGCCTTACCTCATGTTACCTTCATCATGCCTGTCTACACCTCCGAAAAAGCATGAAAGGCCACACCCAGAGGTTAGAGATGGAGATCATCCAATACTAAATAAATCTATCAAAATAGTGAGAACATTCAAATTATTTTAAAATGAAAATAAAATATGTGAAGTTGAAAACTAGAAAAGACATATTGAGAAAAAAATTCAGACCGACCATTCAACAAGACGCTTAGTTAAATGCCAAGTGCTTTTTATAGAGCGTAAAGCAGTAACAGCATGAGCAAAACACAATCACTTCTACACAAACATGATGTCTCTGAATTCTTTTAAAACGCAAGACTCTCGGAGTCGGATGCTTGTGGGGATCTACATAAAAAGCAAAAAGCACTCCACCCAGAGAAATAACTGTGAAAAAAAACACTTTTTGACACAGTGTCCTAACCAGGCGTGATATGCTTCAGGTTTCCAGCGGCAAGCAATCGTTCCACATTAAAGCAAACCTGAAAATCTGTGATGTTTCATTTTGGACCAATGATATTTCACAATATGAGCAATTTAATTAGAAACATAGAATCCAAGCAATTGACAAAAAATACTCTCTTTTGTTCTCAATTATTCTGGAAGAGATTTAATAACTTGTAGTTTATGACGTCACACCTGGTTAGCTCGCTGTGTATGAGTTCAATTCAACTTTCCACTTTGAGAAATGTGAACAAGCAACGAGCATATCTCCAGAACGTCCATTTTAAAAGATGTGTAAAATGTTACAGGCCATTTAATATATACAATGGTTTTATATACACGTCTCCAGTTTAAAAGATATTTCCCTTTAGCGTGATTAGTAATTGAAAAATATATTATATATATTGGATCATAAAATCCTATATTCATTAAGTTCCAAATAAAACGGTCACCGAGACTCTGAAGCTGACATAAAGGCAAACATTTTCAGTTTGGGCTTATTGATTTGTAGGAATATACGTTGGACATATATCGCCTACATGTCACAAATGTAAACAAAGCTCAATGATTCCCTCTACAAATTTGAATTTCTATTGGAAAAAAGGGAAAATTATTTCAGTCAAGCCCATGCACAAACTCCTCCCACAGAAACTTTAGCATATCTGTTGAAATGCTATTTCAGGGAATCTGTGACCACGTGATAGGATTTTTTACAATGCAATGGAAATCATTTGGCATGGTTATGAAAATTCAGAGGTCCTTCAAAAATCAAGCATGTACACAAACAAATCATACAAGTGTCATAATATATTTAACCTGAATAGAAATATATTAATGTTAGGATTCAATTCTAACATGTTTAATTAAAGCAAGAACGGCTAAATAAGTGTGTGCTACTATTTCGTGCGCTGCATTCACAATCATGTTGTGCGTAAATTCAACAAGTTCATAGATTACTTTTCAAGACGCAAAAAGTAAATGGCACAGTCCAATATTTATTTCATCGAGACTACTTTCGGAAACTGGTTACGTAACATCTATAAAGCCCAATTTATTCCATGTTTACAATTTTAAAATCTTGCTTTAAATTCTTCCGTGTTTTGCCGTCCCAAAATAACATTTTATGATAATCTATATTTTCATTCCGACCAACTTTAATAAATACAATCATCCACTTTATATGTATATATTCCAGAATATATTAGTTCAGTAGTTGATTATGATGTTTTTATAATCTCCATAACTATTTACTTATGTGCAGGTTTGAAAAGTTAAAACCAGTTCATTAAACCTTACGATGATGGTCAGTCAGGGACTGGCAACCGAGGTCTCATGTTATCCGTTACAGAGATGTGATGAGTATCAAAATATGCAGTAAACATTGAAAGTATTTCAGTCTATTTGAAAGGAGCAGTTCACCCAAATGTTGAAATTCTGTAAACTGCAAGATTTTCTTCTGCTGAACACGTAAGGAAAAAGAAAACACGCAATTTGATACAATGTAAGTGAATGGGGACGAGAGAGTGGCCAGTTCTACCAGGAGAAATAAAGTGATTCAAATATCTCATGCGCTAGATTTTCGAGTTTTTTCATTACATAGGACAACTCTGTGTGAAAAACGCACAAAAAATGTAAGTCGTATGGCTTTCGGAAGACTTTGAATGTATTTTGAAGCTTGACAGCTCTGGGTCACTATTGACTTTCATTGCACGAAAATAACATCAGTAAAGTTAGCTGTTCTGAATAAATAAACGGAAATACATATGATTTTCATTTTTAGGTGAACTCTTCCCTTACATTGATTTTCAAACCCGAGCGGCTTAATTTGCTGCTGTTGGTTCGAGGCTGAACGTGAATCTCTAGAGGAAAAACGAGTTACCATCTCAAATCGGATTTGGTGTCGTACGTTTTGCAGGACACGACATTCACCTGCTCGACAAGCCCGCCAACAATCACAGTGATCTCATTCATGGAAACAAACTAAAAGGCATAGTCGACCTCAACGTCCCCTTACACAAAACATATGCGTGTGTCAGTTTACGGAATCTACATTAACCATAAATAAAAAGAAACAGTTTACAGTTGGGAAGCTAGGAGTCCTGCTGTTCTGCCGGCTGCTGATTGCTGGGGGGCGTGTCGGCAGACACCCCGCCCACTTCCTGTCCCTCAAAGCCCAGCCCCTCATCCATCTGTTCCAGTTCGCTTTGGTCCAGAAGTTCAAAGTCCTCTTCTTCGGCGGGCACGAGCGTGACATCGGGCTGCTCTTCCGTGCTGGCTTCCGTCGTGTCCACATCATCCTCCTCCTCCGCAATGGCTTCCTGTGCGGATGCCGACTCGAGGGGCGTTTCCATCAGGCAAGGAGGCGTCTCGGTGGGAAGAAAGGAGCCCAAGGAGGACCCCTCACTGGCCTCCGTAGACCGCAACAGTGCCGAAAGAGTGTTTTGTACAACGGTGGAGATGGCCGTGGTCACTATCTCCTCGCTAAGCGCCTCCAGGGAGCGAGCGGGTGTCGGGACTTGCTCAGTAACCACAATGCTTTGCTCCGACCCCGCGGCCTGTCCGTTTCCGTTGAAGTGCGTGTTGACGAAGTGGAGCGGGGATGCTAAGTGCTGAATGAGGAGGCTGGCCGGCGACAGCGGTTCCTCCTGGAGATCTGAACCGGAAGCTCGGGTCTGGTTGGACCCGAGGGGGAAATGAAACAGACCCGGTTCAATAGAAGGCAACTCGTCCACCGATGGAAACTCTGCTAGGTCTCTGGTGAACGCCTCCTCTGGTTCGCTGTGGACACTTTGTTGATCCAAATCTGCTGTTAGAGGAGTAAAACCATTAATGAGTGGAACTGAAGCTGCATTTGTGAACTTATAGAGGTCATGCAAGAGATTTGCGTAAAACCATTTTATGTAGTCATGTTAAATTGAGAAAGGTTGTGAAAGAACCGTTTTAATAATTTATATATAAATTTGGTGCCACTAAAAATATTATATTTTTTCATGTAAAAATTTTTTTGTTTGTTTGCTATTTTATTGACGTACATTTGTACAAATATCATAATATTCTAAATGCAAGGAGTACCTTCAGAGACGTCTGTAAGTTGAGGGGTGGTTGCTCTGGATACAGAGAAACCTCCACTCTCCAGTATAGACACCTCCTCATCCGATAGCTCCGAGTCAGTGATGGCCATCGCCAGAGCTGTAGTCTTAACATCCACCTGCTCCAAAAAACAACCATTTACCCAAAAACCAAGGAAAACACTAAACCATGCTATTATTTCACAGATTGTCCGGTGTGTTTCCATGCAAAAGTGGCAAGAGCTTCTCAAAACGGTAAGCTCTAATCTGATTGGCTGGAACGACATGATAAACTTCAACATTAAAGTGATAGTTCACCCAAAAATGAAAATTCTGTCATCATTTGCTCACCCTCATGTCACTTCATACCTGTATGAATTAAAAACAAAATAACAAAAGAAAGATATTTGGAAGATTTTCTATTCTGTGACATCATCGACTGCCATAGTAGGAAAAATTAAATGGTAGACAAAAGTGTCCCAGAACTGTTTGAGTTCCTAAATTCTTCAAAATATCTCACTTTGTGTTCAACAGATCAAAAAAAAAGTTGTGAAAATTGTGAACATTCTTACAAATATCTTTCTTTGTGTTTAATTTATATAGGTTTGAAACAACCTGACGGAGAGTAAATGAGGACAGAATTTTCGTTTTTGAGTGAACTATTCCTTTAAGGACAAAATAGACATTTCGAGGTAAATGATTCCTGTGAGGTCATTTGTCATAACCGCAGACACTTCACCATCACAAGACAAATTAAAGACACTCACGGTCGTGGCGAAGCAGGAAAGCTCTTCCTCGCTTTCGCTCTCCGTTTCCGCCCTGGGCTCATCTCCATCTTCCTGCTCCTTCTTCAGCTCTACACACACAAATACACACACAGCGTCTAACAACAACTGACAGAACGATGAAACATTCGGTACAAAATCACAGAACTTAGATATTAGTACCCATTTGGTGACATGTAAATCTAACCCGAGATTTAACTGCACAAAACAAAGCATTTTGTTTATAACTGGTGCTTTATTTAGAAAAGAATGCCCGCTCACTTCTCTTATCGTATTTACGCCGTTGTGTGTCTCCCTTCATGCTGTAGTCGAGTTTCATCAGGATGGGTTCGAGCCCTGTGTACATCTTCTGAATGAGCTCATGATAGACAACCAGCGGCCACAGCAGGACACTCAGCACTGAACACAGGGCAGAAAGAAACACGCCATCAACCACGACGATCAATATCTATTAACCAGGATTCATTTCTATTACCACATTATTCTCTATTAACCACACAATTAACATTTAAATCTATTAACCATGATTTATCTCCATTTAATTCAGTATTTAAGACTATAAAGGCGTGTAATATGACCCCGTTAAGATTATACTGTTTCACACCAATGGAGAAAATACATAGATATCAATCATGTGATTTATAACTTTCTAGTTTATAGCACTATATGGCACTTGAAACAACAACAAAGTGTTATATAAGTGTAGAGGTGGATTTGAAAGGTTTGTTTTGTATAATTCTCTTAGCTTTGGCTAAAGCGAGTCATGTGTGTGCAGACAGATATATGGAAATAAACAAACCCGGCCAGAGGAATTACGCTTACATATAATGTAGGAGATCATAATCCCGGGAATGTAATGTCCAACCGCAGCCAAAAGAAAACATCCCGAACACATCATAATACAGAACTGAGGAGAGAGAAATAAAGTTTAGTGAAGTGTGTCTGGGCATACATATATTTTACAGTTTCATTCAAAACAATGTCTTTCTGCCGTAAATCATTTTTAATTAAAAAAAATATATATATATATAATATCAAATACTGTACATGTTCTTAACTGTATATTTTCTAGAAAATAAGTATTGAGAATAACTTCGGTTAGGTAACACTTCTCCTCACCTTGCCGTGATTCTGGCGTTTATACTGCAGCGTTTCTTGGATGTAAAGGGTGAAGGTCAGGTAACTTTCTGCTAGATGATGGCTCAGTTCTTCCACACTTAACAGATGGGGCTGATCCGATATCACTTCACTGTGAAACGAAACATTTACGACCGGCTCATTCTCACAACTGGGAAACAAGTACATTTCATTAGACAGTTTCACATGTAAGCTATGAACGTATGGTTTGATTTTTAAGGAACATTCAGGGTTTCAAAAGTAAAAATCTATCAAATGGCAAAAACAATAATGTTCAAGACATAAATATATACAGGTCAAGTCAGTCCACGGGTTTCAAGGCATAAATGTGAAGCTCAAATTTTTGTCAAAAAAATGTTTATTCTTCATTATACAAAACTGTGTGTTTTCTTTGTTGTAGAGTTGTACGTCCTTTTTTATTACACGGCTCACTTGAATGCTTGATTCTGATTGGCCAGTCGCGACATTCCAAGGGTTGTTATTTTCAAATAACAACTAATAACACCCTGTAACCCGGATTCAGCAAATCGTTTTGAGAGGGGCAGTTTATATTACACAAAAATGTATTATAGTTATGTCTTTTAATAACATATATGACATTATGCTTACAAATGTTTAAACCAATTTGACTGTTTGTGACGTTTGAAAGTCGTTTCTTACTTTAAAACCGAAACTAAACGGCTTTACCTTGCGGAAGGTCTGCATTCGGCAAAAATTTAGCAGCCGTGTAATAAGCGGGATAATGTACAGGCTGCTTGCTTAAACATCGGAACTACTTTGCCTTGAGTATGATGCTGCATTACGTAAAAACATATTTTCTTTTTTTATGTCATCCAATTTTAAAACCGAATGCACATTTTCACAGATAATGTAATCTTTTACTATCCTTTATGGAGCAATGTAAACTATGCTCCATAGACGTTCACTGTAAATGCATTATGCTAAAAGCATCTTTTAGCTACGTTTGATTTGCATTGACGCATTCAACACAATGCAAAGCAGTGCTGCATTATGAATAACAATATATCTGACATGAATGACATACACGCAAATATCATTGAAAATACATACCGTTTAACCACAGCAACCTCTGTATGAAACACTGTTGAGATGGAAGGACATACAGAAAGATTGTTAATACTTCAGCAACATATCATGTAGCATCAGACTGTATCAGTATAAAATGCTTTAAAGTGATTGTCCACCCAATAATGAAGATTCTGTCATCTTTACTCAGCCTCTTGTCATTTCAAACCTGTATGACTTTCTTTCTTCCGCAGAACACAAAAGAAGATATTTTGAAGAATGCTGTAACCGGCCCCCATTGGATTTCTGTCCATACCATAGAAGTAAATGAGTGCCTGCGCTGTTCGGTTACCAACATTCTTCAAAATATCTTCTTTTAAATTCTGCAGAAGAAAGAAGGTCATACAGGTTTGAAATGAAAAGAGGATGAGTAAATGGGGACAGGAGTTTCATTTTTGGATGAACTATCCCTTTAAGGACTATGGTCAGTCTAATGTGTTGATACACTACCAGAGATCTGTGGCAGCTTGTCTTTCCATCTCTCCAGAAGAGTCAGTCCAATAAGGGACACACCCAGGAGAAACAAGGGTCGCAAGGACGTAGACGAAAGAAGCCTAGGACACAAACACAAGAACTTAAAACATTCTGAATCACTGATTCAAGCATCATGATATTGATGTGTGTAGTGGATGTGTAATACATTCACATCACAAGACAAATTGAGTGTCAAATATTTTAATATTATGCATATGTTGCCCATTAACTATTATTGTACATAATTGAGATAACAACAGTATCAGAGTGGTAAAACTATGATATTATATTAACCATGGTATTTAAATAAACTTCCACAGTATTGCAGACTACAATAAAGGTAAAAATAAAAAAAATGAATGCAACCATGGTTTGGACTGAGGTATTTACAAATACAAATAGCACAAGTAAAAATACAAAAAGTATTGAACCCTTATAAAAATTACCCATGGTTTTATCGTGGTGAAAGCGTAGTAACCAAATGTCTTGGTTAAAATATGATATAATTTGTGGTTAATATGATTTTGCTACAAATACCATAAATAAATCATGTTTTTTGTAGTAAAAAACAACAAACATAAAAATAAATACTATGGAACGCCAGGGTATATATAAAAGGTGCAATGTCATTAAGAATACTAATGGTTTTCCGTATTAATAACCATAATAAGACCATTTTTTAAGAAAATATTATTCCCAATGGTACTGTATGATTTACATATTTAAAGTACACTATAAATAATATCATATAATAGTATAACCTTAATAATAACAGTATTTTAAATATGGTGAAAGTCCAAGAAGATAGTTATAACATGGTTCGGTATAACACTGGTAAAATGTTGTTAAATATAGTATTCTTATTAAATACCATGATGAATGTCAACAAAACATAATAATAACATTGTACTAAATAATCCTAAAGTAAAATGTGTGTAAAATGCAGTATTCTCGTATTCTGTTTTCTTTAAAGTACGCATAAAGAATCCATAGGTATATAAATAAATAAACACATACAAACACCACGATATTACATCGATATTGAATACTCTAATAAACACTAAAGCAGGATTCTTATAGAAGAAAACAGGGTGTATGTCCAAATGTATCGCAGTAGCAGCATGGTAACGGTATGGTAACGGTATGGTATCGGTATTACGAGCGAAGAAAGTGTGACGACCAACAACACGATTGAAACTTTGACCTGATCATCCACTAACTAACTAACCAGCAGATTAACCCGATAACTAACCACCATTAAGGATTAATTCGCTAAACTCTCACCAGAACGCCGTGTTGAGCATGAGCGCCGCGATGCTGCTGTGCAGCGGCCTTTCCCAAACCAGCAGCCGCTGCGCGGAGATCAGCGCCGGCTCGTATTGCGACAGCCACCCGCGCAGACGCTCCCGCAGCCGCCGCAGCTCGGGCTCGTCCTCTCCGCCGACGGGCGCGGGGAACCAGGCCTCCAGACCCTCCTCCTCGCTGCTCGCCATTTTCACTGATCCAGGTTTGTTTGCGGTGCGTGTTGATTACGGGGTTCGGACACGAGACGCTCGTCACGGATTACAAGAAAAAAACAGAAACACGGCAGGAAGGATTTTACAGGCTGTCGCGGTGTCACGTGCGCACTGTTTACTGCGCCCACGGGTGACATCTGCTGGATGCAACACGTGCATGAAAACAACAATTTTATGTTTTTTGTTTTAACGATTGTATGTATTAAGCATTCAAATATAATTAAATAAGAACATTTATTTTATTAAAAAAACGTTTGTTGTAAGCATTCTGCTACTATCGAAATAATTGTATTTATTTACTTAAGTTACAATGTTTTGTATTCAACAAATAAATATCATTTAAATATCATTTATTTTATTAAAAATAATTCGAACATATTTATTGTTTATCATTTTGTTTTTAGAATATTTATTTAGATTTTGTATTTATGCATATTTATACATACTTATGTCAACACAATTTACATAAGCATGCATATTGAATTGATCGAAATGATGTTTTAATCTTATTTTATCGATGATTCAGAATGTAATATTAGTTAACAACAAATAAATACAAGAATGCTTAATTTGCTTTTTCAGTTAAAAAATGTTGCATTTGCTTACTGATTAAATGAGTCAATGACCGTTAAAAATAGAGGTATTAGTATTATTTTATATATGCTGTTTTCTCATTTATCACACTGGAAATGTAATGTCAAGTTGAACGCATTACATCATGGGACACAGTAAAGGATAAGCAAAAGAGGAAACAGGAAATAATTTATTACAAAAACACATGATAATCTGACAGTAGCCCACAAAGGCAATTTAGATCAATTTGATCAAAACCAAAGCCTAAGTGTTACATACTGTTGTTTTCTGTCTAATTATTGTCATCACAAGACATGTTTCACATTTAAATAAAAAATGTACAAGTGCATTCACTGTTTAACTCAAACCTAACCGAAAACGCAATAAAGACAACATTATGTACAAAATTAAACATTGTCACGTAAATATTTTGCAGGGGATATATTTCAGATCATTTCATCTTCCTTCTTGGCAGCAGTCATACTTCGTCCACGTTCAATACCTACAATAAGAAAAGACGAGTTGTTTTTTGTTTACTAGAAGGACGTTATTATCAGTGTAAATATATTATTAACACAAACAAGTGAGTATCAGGGATACAATGTAACAGAACCTTTCGAAACACTACATTATGTTTTCAGTTACATTGGCATTATGAACACAACAAAAACACACAGGGTCACGACCTTGACCCTATTCTTAAACATCCTAAATATTCGCATGACAAACACAGAGGTCACACACACATACACCAAACAAGCAGGCAGTTCTTATTTTGGGGAGCATTGCATGTACAGGAACTTTCATCATTTCCATTGCTAACTGATTGGGATTACCCGAATGCGGGAATTATTTTGGAATTTAAGCCTCAGCATTGTGGAAAACATTGTGTATTATGGGAGGAACGTTTCATGGGCGCTGGAGCCTTACATAACAGAAGACATCACATGACATAACAGTGACATAATGTCTCTCCCTTACATTTTTTAAAGATTTTAAAAATGGACAGAAATTAGTTTCCTCTATTTAAAAAAATATTTGACTTTGGATGTTTTAAAATTTTTGGCCACTGCCAAATCCTCACCTTTTCTTTTTTATAAGGGTAGTAAATACAATATTTTGAAGGAGTTGGCAAAGTAAAGCGTACCTGGATTCTAGTGTTGGTTACATGAAGGAAGAGAAGGAAATATATCCTCTCAGGTTATGAAAGCAGAGCATCAATACCTGCTGGAGATAAAACTATGGCCTGCAGCAGGTCAGAGAGAGAGATTATTCCCCGGACCACGTCATTTCTGTCCACAAGCACCAGCCTATGGACCTGGACACAAGCACCCGAGCAAAGAATTAAAAATGTCAAAAACAAAAGAATTACATTTATTCTAAAAAAAAATGAAACAATCCAATGACATTTACTTTAAAATTAAATCAACCATCTACATTTATTCTAAAACTAAATAAAACAAAACATTAGTATTAATCCTAAAAAAACAATTCTTCAAAAAGGTATTCATTCACAAAATTAGGAAACAAATCTACATTTTCGAAAAACAGATAATTACATTTATCATAAAACAAGATAAAACAAAACAATTACATTTATCCCAAAACAAAACAAAACAAAACAAAACAAAACAAAACAAAACAAAACAAAACAAAACAAAACAAAACAAAACATAACATAACAATTACATTCATTCTAAAACAAAATAAAATAAACTAATTACATTTATTCTAAAACAAAATAAAAATACATAAAAAATATATATAAATTAATAAAAAAATGAATACAATAACTCACGCTCACCTCTGCTTTAACTATTCTGTCAATAACCGTTTCCAGAGTCTCATCAGGATAACATTTAATGACTCCTTCAACAAAACATTGTCTCCTCCGCACCGCCTCCTTCATGCTCATGCTCAAGTTATTGTACGTTTTCTGTGCGGCAAGATTCTGCCAAATAAAATAATGCCACAAACAGATCACTCATAATACACAAAGTACAGACATTATATTTACAATTATAATGCAGACAATATTGGACAATAAGTGTTGGTTTTAAAGCAGAAGTGAAAAGAAATGAAAAAGACACTCACAATCACGTCAAATCTGGAGTACAGAGCAACCACCCTACCTAAAAAAAAAACAATCAAAGAAACATTATTGTCATTTTCCGAAAAAAAGAGGTGTGTTTAAAAGCAGTAAGAACTTCTGAAACCTTGCATCTCTATATTTTTATAAGTCATCCTTTGTGTCTATCAATAGGTTAAGCAATTTTTTAACCAATAAAATGTATTTAAAATGCTTGTCTACTTTGACAACACAGTATGTGATCATTTAAAAATGATCGAGGATATGCATGAAGACTCATTTCTCATTTATTTTGTATATTTTTCTTTGAGTTAAGCGTACCGTTCTCGTCCACCACAGGGAGCGCAGACACTCGTCGGTCCACAAACACAGACAGAGCATCATAGACAGTGGCGGTATGTGGGACTGTGGCTATATCTGTGAACGTTCCTATTCCCGCATCTTTAATTTTCATATGTAGGAAGCGTGGCTGTGGTATTGACGCTCCCTGGAAAAAGAAATGTTACGCTGTCTACAATCATAACAAAGTGCGTTAGTAAAATGTAAATAATAGGCATAGGTAAAAAAATGAATCAAGTGGTTTCCTTACAAATAAATAAAGGAACTTGAGGATTCTCTTATGGGTAAGTATGTGAAGGACGTTTCCAGAATCTTGGTCGATAACAGGCAGTCTGTGGATTTTGTGTTTCAGTAAAAAGTAAACTGCATCAAAGAGGCTGTGTGCAAATTGTAAGATACACTAAATTAATTAAACATACTTTGTTAAAATAAACTTGTTAGAATATAGCAAGAAACAAATGTAACTTTGGGAACAATCTTGTAACATTGATAACTCAATGCTACGTTAGTGACAATTTGTCTAAAATTTGCAGCAATGTTCAGCTTTCTGAGGTTTCAAGATGCTTTACAAACAGTAATGTAAGAAATTAACATAAAATTCTCCATACACAGTACATTCAGACCAAAAGGGTTTTAAGATCAAAAAAATCTATTAGGTCATGTACCCTAGAAACCTTAATGACTGTGATTCGACCTTGACGTTTTATTACCTTGCATCAGGTGAGATACTGATGAGACATTGATCTTGATATTGCAGGTAAACATCTACAACAAGTAAACAACACAGAAAGCGAGACATTATCCATCTCAGTTAAAACAAAGCCGTCGATCTCTCCTATAATTACATGCGGACAGATAATGACAGATGTACGAGATTTATTGAGCTGCGTAGAGATGCTGCCAGGCAGCACATGTCATCCTAACATCTTTTGCCGAACAAGATATCCGTTGCATATCCGAACGTGCAACCTGAAACTAAGCGTGAGCTGAGGACATGTTTGCGTACGAAATCCTTTAGCAAATCATATCCCTTATAACAGGGGTTTTCAAACTATGGTCCGGGGACCCCAGGGGGCCTCCAGAAGGATGCAAGGTGTCACCCAGAAATTTTCTAGGACATAAGATTAAGCCAAAAATGACAAAAGTCCACAGTGTTTATCTGCTTTTTTATGCTATGGAAGGTTTCCAGAATTGTTCATATTTGAATCTTGTGAGCTTTTTTGGACTCAAAGTGAAATTGCTGCCGACTATTTAAGTTTAGAAACAAATTTTCAAATGTTTCTTTACACACAAAAAATTATAGATTGACATATATTGTAGAAAAGGGGTCCCTCACAAAAGGTTAATCATATTTGGGGGTCCCTGGCATCCTAAAGTTTGAAAACCCCTGCCTTACAAGACAGAAATAAATATACAAGTCCAGTATAAGCTCTTCTCTGGGTTGGTCACGTTGACTTATACAAGGGGAACGTGGTGCCAGCCTACAATGTGTGATGCAACATCTCAACACGATCCGAGATTATTTACTTTGAAATGAATCACCTCTCCATGTCTCAATCTTGTGCTCCTCCAATTCATAGATTTGAACCTAAAGATAAAACAAGTCGCAGAGTTCCCCATGAACACTTTATTTATAGAAAAATCATGATTAGATAACACATTTACTAAAGGTTCATGCAGAACAATGTAGCTGGATCAAACCTTAACCTAATTCCAAACGTCACTTTGCTTGAAGGACAACACACGGTTAAGACGACATAGTAAAAGAAAAGGACACGGATCGCTACCTACCATAGGCGACCTATAATACCGATGGAGAATGTTGATGAAATCTGTGATTGTCAGCATACCTGTGCAGACAAAGAGGAACGATCTCCTTATCTATATGAAATGATTCACATAACAACATGCACACTGAACTGTTACTTTAAGGGGTCTTACCCACAAACCTCTGCAGTTTGTTGTCCCAAAGCGGGGCAGCCCGCAGACCGTTCGCTACTAAAGCAAAGAAGGCTTTCTTCACCTGCGTCAGTACATTAGAACATACGTTTAAAAATCTTCAACTCATTCTGAATGAATAATTTACAATGACTGTTTTACCTGCAGTGAGGTGTCAAAAATGACCAGTTTGCAGCTGGTGGGAATAGCATCATAACAACAGTGTTTTTTCATGAAGGTCATGTAGGCTTCTGCATTGGGGTCAGGATCCGCGGGAAACAGGAGACCTGCATTTTGTGCTGTGACACACAACAGACACTCAACACACACACAGGTCAGAGTCCTGTCTTACATCCAGATGGCATGCAAAGGATTTTTTTAGATTGTAAATACATTGCAAAGTACATATGCATACACAGATTTTTAAAATCAGTGTTTATTTCCCCACCTGTGATGTTCATTATATGGTTTTCATGGCAATCCTTCTGTCAGAAAAAGAGATCAAGTTTAATGTAAAGAATGTTTATAAAATGTGACCCTGAAACACAAAACCAGTCTAAAGTAGCACGGGAACATTTTTAGTAAAAGATAAAAATACATTGTATGGGTCAAATTATTTCTTTCATACCAAAATCATTAGGATATTAAGTAAAGATCATCTTCCATGAAGATATTTTGTAAACTTCCTACCTTTAATATATACAAACTATTTTTGTGAGTGGATGTCCTGCCACAGCGCCCCCGATTAACAACTCCAGAGGCAATTTTCTCAATATTTTGATTTTTTTGCACACTCAGATTCCTGATTTTTAAACGGTTGTATCTCCGCCAGATATTATCATATTACAACAACTCATACATCAATATAAATCTTATCTATACAGCTTTCAGATCATGTAAAAATCGTATTTTCTTAAAACTGACCCTTAAGACTTGCTTTGGTGTCCAGGGTCACATATATACATGAATTAGAAGCAAAGCATTTTTCATAATGTAATTTTCATGACATCACATAAAAGTGTGATTTACAGTATGTCTTAATTCAGTGGGATTTAACCATTCAGATTACATCAGTACACGCAGAGACCATTACAGTTTACAATTCCCATTAAATACATTTCAACCTCTGTAATGTTTTTATTAGCAGTGATGGTCGTTAGGTCCATCACCGTCAAACTCTTACTTTGGTGTTTGTATTCAATTTAAAAACGCGTCTTGTCTAACGCATGCAACACACCCTCATTATCACCCACAAACAGAGGTTCACCCTGCTGTCACTTACCTGCGTGCTGTCCATTTGTGTGTGTTCCCTTGCGTCTCCTGTGACCGCGCATGCGCGCTGAAAGACAAGACGCTCTGTTTAGACGCAAGAGGACGCACCAAGCTGAAGCCGAGAGAAGACTTATTTTAGGATGTTGCTGTAAGGACCCGGTTTAAAGTGGCTTGAAGGTTTGACACGGGTCGACAGCGCGAGAGCTGGTATGCAGGAGCGCGCAAGTTATTCCAAATATAGCGCGTGCCCTCTGCGATATGCGCGCGACACTCTTTCACTGTATGCACGAGCCCCGTTAGACGCGTACGTTTGGAGGGGGCCAGAATGAACTTTGTTGAAATGTCACAGACATATTTTTAAACGGTGTATTTTGAATAAACATTAATAGAATGTGTGTGTGTGTATGTATATATATATATATAACTGTTTGTCCCGTGACAAATGGGAGCCTTATTTAACATAGTTTATTATTAACCTATAAATCATTAAGATTGATCATTCTTGACCCTCCTCATTTTATTTAGATTCATATTATGCATACTCTACCCGGTTAAAAAAGTAGTCTCTCTTTAAAAAAAAGGCACAGTTACGTAACAGCTGGCTGGGTGAAACGTAACTTGAACATTGCTGGTGGTGACGTCATGACTTTGCACCGAAAAAAAGAAAAAACATGAACATAGCATGCTCACAATGTAAAACACGAATGGCACGTTTTCTGTGGTTATATGCTATTTTATTATCATTTTGTGATCGTTGCAGCTTTATATCGTTTTCAGTTTGTACAAAATTTACAAAATTAGGGCAGGAAAAAAAGTAGTTGCTAGATTTACATGAGCCATCAACAATTAAGGAGATATGTTCTCAAGAATATAACCTAAACCAGTTAAAGGGTGTGCTTCGAGTCCAATTCTAAATAACATATCACTCGCTAAAATACAGAATACACCAAACACATAAAATAAAGCCAAAACTGAACTCCGCAACCATGTTGTGATCAAACAGTGAACCAGAATCTATTTATTGAGCCTGTTTGGCAGCTCTAATACATCACAATTTAAGAATATAAAAATATTGAGGATTGAAATGGCATGAAGTTGACTGCCACATCCTATGACAAAGGTTTTTGTTTTGGACGAGGTAAAGCGTATGGCATCAACTATCAGCGTGTGAACTTTGTTGTTAAAGCATTACCAAGGATTTCATCCTTCGCACACATACTTCAAAACTAATGTATCTAATTGACACAATGCTGTTTGCGAAAGCAAAACTAGCCAAAAATGTACACTATTTCCTGACCTGAAAAGAAATGCTGTCACAGGAAGGAACTTCACAATACATCCTTCCTGAGCAAATCTACGGCATGTTGTGCAAGGTAAGGCAAACAATTCAAACAAAAGCACGCAGTTCAACTTCCAATCTCTCACTTTGGGGGTTGTAATATCTCTCCGAGCAGTAGGTTTCGATGTTAACAACTTTGTTCTTACGATTATTTTTACTCTGACACTTTTGGAGGATTTATGTATCCAACACCAGAACCCAACTAACCCGTCCACAAAAGGAAAATATAGAAAACCTTTCCATGAGCACTGGATCACACACATCAAAAATAAAACCGTCAACATTTCTTTGAATTAATCCCTTTCTGCCCAACATACTTATATACCCACCACAACCTATATGACTGCTCCTCACAAAAACAACGAAAACCAAAAGAAGTTGACTGCGTATGTAAACAAAGCTGGTTCAATTTGCTACAAGTGAACCCTTGTAGCCTAGCAGAAATCCTCGTCTAGCCTGGCATAAGGAGAGATTGTGATTTCCCGAATGGCAAAGTAGTCTCTCGGCAGCATGGGTGTCTCTTAAATGTGGGCGTTGCGCTGAGGTGGGGGTCTAGAAACACCAGGTTTTCGTTGACAGGAGCCAACCCAAACCAGGGTACCGTATGGAGGTTACCCCACAGAGAGGAATCAGTAGTCGTGTTTTTGCGTCCGCAGCACTGAAGGGGCGGGAAACCTTGACAGAACCCTTCAGAATGAAAACAGTCTTGTTGTTGGTTGTTTGAGGGGTTAGGGTAGGTCAGTGTAGAGAGGATAGAGCTCCATAGACACAGCACAGTGTTCCTGCTCACGGATGTGGAACCCGGGTGCTCTGATGTCACCGAAGCGTGCAGATTAAAGCTGTCGTTGGTCAGGGTGCAGCAGCGGAGATCTGATGTCTGGTTTGGAGTGTCCAGTGAGAGATTTGGAAGAGGTGCTGGTGTCTCAATGGACGTGGGCTCTATCGAGCCCAACTGAGTGCGACTGGTGCTGGGAAGACGAGCAAGAAGGTGGATCATCGTGGAAGATGCGATGAGACCCGCTACACTTGTCAAGTAAAGGAGACCCAACATACAGGTAACCTGCAGGAAGGTGGAGAACAGTCAATTAGTCTACCTTTGCAAATACCTTTTGATAGTTTTGAAACTAAATCAAAACTGCCACAGATTTTATTTCTTATTCAAGAGAAATTAATAAATGCAGATTGCAGACACACTGCAGAGTTTGATGTCAGAACGTCATTGGATTTCCTGTGTCGCGATTTACACCGAACCGGATGTGAATTGTGTTGGGACACCAAACAGAATTTAAGCTCAATATCTCACCTTAGTAAAGTGCTGGTAAATGCCGGTAAATGCTTCTTTCCAATTGGATTGCTCTAGCAATACGCAGAGATCCGTGTAGGTAAACCATCCCCGCTTCATACCCTGCCGCTCTGCAATGCTACAAGGGAAAAAGACCTCCAAAATATTGATCTTGTGCCAGCAAAACATGCAAGAATAGAGGTCTTGAACTTTGTCACATGTTTTCAAAGTTCACTATGACATCATCTCTCAGAACTACTCTTCCACGTCCAAAGAGACCATTGATTGAAACTTCGAGCCATATTTACATCAGTAATGTAATGCAACTTTGTCTATTCAGTCACCTTGAGCTAATATAGAGAAAGAAGGGTAAATAGTTACTTAAATAGCTACGGTAAATTTTGAGACACCGCAGCAAAATTAACTTTTTGGATGTAATACAGAATCATAACTGACTAAATGAACACTATGATTTTAAGGCCACGTGTCGGTTTAATCTGAGATGAGCTCTTATGAAATGCATTGACCAACCTGCCTTCCATCCGACTGAGAACTTTAAAGAAATCACTGGGTTCGGCAAAGAGGTTCCAATCCTGTCAATGTAAAAGTTCTTGTGTCAAACCATTTGTCAAACAAAAGTTCCAAGTAGCTCAATGAATTTATTCTTATTATGGAAGGACAAGAAAAACTATTGGTTTGAAGTTTAAGGAAGGGTGGAGCAGTGAGCTTACGATTGCGCTCAGGAAGTTCATCTCTAAAATGTTGACAGTCTTAACATCTAATTTAGCCGCAGTGCCCCATTCATCGTTGAAAACCTCTTCTTCCTCTCCTTCATCATACAAATATTTACTGGCAACCATCTAGAGACAACAGGAGACATTCAGAATTTCAATTGAAGGAATAAAATAACAGATAAACCAACATACAACTAATGTTAAATTCTAAAAAGTGAATCAGTATACTGAAAAGATAACTATAAAGAGACCTAAAAACACAAACACAGATAATAACCAAAACACATTTTAAGACTATTTAACGTACCATGGAAATTAAAAAGAGGTCGGAGGACGAGATCTTTTGCAGGTATTCAGGGTTTCTGTGTCGGAGTCTTTCAATGTATATCAAGGCCAACATCATGGCACAGGGAGATATACATGCTTCCCTGTAACGCAGAATAAATAAACAATTTACTTCATGTGTGTGTATATACGTGTATGAAAACATCTGTCAGATAAAACTACAAAATCAAAAGGAAAGAAAACGACAGGGCGGTTTTACCTGGCCACATGTGCAGCATATTTCTTGTGGAGTTTTCGTATAGGACTTGGGGCCGATTTCTGGAGCAGTTCCACAGCAATATCTAAAGCGAATAACATTTCAAATATTTGTAAGATTTCACACATTTTCTTGTTCACTGATCTGATGAGCAAATCTGAGACTCATGTCATAAATCAGTAGGATTTGCAGAAAATCCTGGAGACTTTTCCCAGTATGACACCATGACAATATTTGAATGTTATGGCTAATGGTTTAAATGGATAATACAAATGATGTATTAACACATTTTATTAAACCATAGAGGTACAGAAAAAACACAGGTAGTGGTCATGTCTGGTCTCACGTGTTGACTCACCTGTCATGGGACATGATAGAGCATCCAGTGGACTGTCAGAATCAATCCCATAATAAAGACGCTTCCTCACCCTCTCAGACCATTGCTCATGCTCTGGCAGAAACTGATGAATATTAAGATTATTATTACAATACAATGCAAACGTGATTGAAACAAAAACTTATTTTACATGCAACCCTCCCATAACAAACAACCTGACCGTCCTACAAACATCCAGCTTGATTTTATAAGCTTTATAATAAGATATCGTGAAGCCACAAATGACGAATAGATAAAATAACTAACGTGCGTGATGACATAACCACAATAACGTAAGCTTGTGTAGAATTACTGCTTAAAGCGTAAGTTCTAACATTAAGGCCTATCAAGCCCCGGTCTAAATTAATACCGTAACTTAGCTAGTTGCTGTTTAACAGACTGACCTAACGCCTTGATTGTTGGCGTTTCGCTAGATTTTCACGTTGACCTGTCGGCATACAGCAAAATATAAAAAAATGCACAGATAAAAATTAAATGTCCATTAAAGTTGGCGCGTTACTCGGTTTCGCGGGAGGAACGAAGTTAGCTAGCCGCTAACCTAGCACAACAAAACGTTACGTTACAAAAACAACGCACTGACAAAAACGATACTGACCGTAAACTCCTGAAAGTCAGAAAAGATGAACGTTCGCTCGTCAAACAACTCATTGAAATCCATGTTGTGCTTTCAGCATTAAGTGTAAAAGGCTGAAACGCGGAAAGGGCGACGGGTACGGCGTCGTGTGGGCACCCTCTCTTGCTGCCGTAATAGTTGAGTTACGTAAATTGCGTTGCTAATGCAGAATGTCAGTTTCGAACGTAAACGCGCTCGGTACGTACGTTACGGATAGATTTGCCAGTACAGGGGTGTGGTTTTACGGAACTCCTTCTAGTCCTCTCGGAAATTCGATAATCCCCACTTAAACCCGGAAGTAACGTTTCGATTTAGTAACATTGGAAGTATTTAGTGACATTAAACCGTTAATGTTAATGTTACTAATGATTTTGTAGCATTAAAAGATTGCAAGTATCTGCTAACATTAAAAGAGCACCCTTCCATATTTTGTTTCCGGGTTTAAGTGGGAATAATCGAATTTCCGAGAGCTCGTGAAGGCAGCATTAGTTTAATTATGTTATCTATGTTTAATAAACACACATATAAAGATATTTGTGTTAAAATTATAGTGATGCAAATAGAACCATTTAGTAAAAAAACGTGATTACCGGATTTTTACCATATAATAACATTTTGTAAGGGAATTATCTGGGCGTACTGAGGCTTACAAAACAAATTGGGAATGGGAATATACTTGAAAATAAAATGCAGTATATTAAATAATTAATTTCCTTACACTTTAACCACCTGCTTATCATTTTTAATAAAACGGCAATTGATTTTTTATTATTCAATATATTGTAATATGTTAACATTTTAATATACTATATGTTTATAAAATATATATATTAAATTACTTAAGCAACAGTTAATATGGGAAAATATGAATGGGTTTGGCCTGTGAACCTTGCATGATACATGTTTATATGACTATTTATAACTCAGAGTTAACCAATACAGTAGTTGTTCATGATTATGGTATGTGAGATAACAGTCATAAATTAAAAGCTCTCTGACCCCACCCTTGATGCAAATACAATTTTGTTGGTCCTTCAATATGATAAAATTACATAATTTAATTGATTATAGAAATATTTTATCTTTCATAAGTGATTGTTCAATTGTTTGTACACAGATAAAGAATGATTATTAATGACCCGAGCTGATGTGTGTTACAGTGCACACTCTTAAATTTCCACTTCTAATAAAATGCATGAAATATATTAGCAGTATAAACATCATATGCTGATTACAGTGCATAGTAAAGATTGAACAGTGGACACTGTGGAAAAATTTAACTTTGTGGCAAACACATGTATAGGCCTAACTAACAAGTGTTTTCACTAAAATCTATATCTGAGCATTGTGAGGTTGTCAACTCGGCGCCAGTAACCTTGGACTTCGAGTCGCTTACAATCAAAATCAATCAGCATTCTCACTAATGGGTCACCAGACCTGAAACCAACCCTTAATGTGTTGCTCTCATGCATTGAGGTGACGAAAGATGACCCGTATAATTGTTATCAATTTACTGTATAAGGGGAAACTGCATTGTATGTGATTAAATACAAAAATGTGTCATACTCCCTCAATTAAGTACACTGAATTAAAAATGTCCCCTGTGGCTGTTATATATTTTATACACTTTTTGGGGTATGAGGTTGTAATTATACAACATTAACATATGAAGACAAAACTTGCTTTATCATTGTCACAATGTCCACAATATACAAGGTGTTAAAATACAAGCAAAAGCTACAATTCTAAGAGTTTTGGAATATAAAAATCATTAATTTGGTGAATGCGCCACCTATTGTTAAAAGTTAAAAATAATGGTAAATCTCAGTCTTTATCCATGATTTACACATCAATTGAGCATGTCTTTTTAATGCTGCTTTCCATTAGATTTTAGTTGTATATATAAATATTAATTATATGATTGTGTTTGGTATTGGACAATATTCTTTTAATACACGTAAGATTACATGGCTTAAACATTTTAAATGCTTTAGTACTATGTAGTAAGAATATACTGTGTTTAATACATGAAAAACTATAGTTCAGGTTTAAATATTAACTCATATCAAGAGTTATCTGTCCATTTGTCTGTTGCTGGAGGTGGTGAACTAACGAGTTTGGTCTGTTATCTGATTGAGATACAGTGTGTTTATAAACGAAGTCAGACTTAAATCAGACTGTAGACGGCTGTGGTACAGCAACAAAAACAGAACCATGCTGGGCTCATGTATTTCAGCTGTGATGCTCTTGGTTTTGACAGGCCAGGACAGGTGAGATTTTAAGGTCGTAATGATTAACATAGCAATGCAATGTACTAAAAGCTATAAAGGTGCAAAAAATTCAATGAAATTGTTTTTAAAGTTTTCCTTATATAGAGAATATGACGTTTACTTTAAAACATGTCGATTGTTTAAGTTAGGAAGAATTGACGACGGGGGTTCCTCCGCCGCATTACTACCTCAGTGTGTGTATTAGTTTCTAAGAATTCAACGAACATGAGTCAATTATTCCGCTTATACAACGGTGAACACACCACAAGACGTTGTCCAGATGTTTTATCTCAAGACATGTGTAAGTTTTTGTCCCGTAATGCACTTGTTTGTAGGACTATTTTCTTACGCATTTCATCTGAAGCCTTTTGTTTTTAAAGAAATCTGAATTTTTGTGTTTTATATTTCACCCGCTGATTGTGTCATGTAGTTTGTTTGCCTTTAACTTTTTATATGCCTATATGCTTTAGTTTTTCATCTGAACAGTCCTGTACAGCGCTCTCACCATTGTTGTTGAAATATTCATGCTGTCCATAAATATTAATACTTATTGCTTCTCAGAAAATGTCATTTTGTCAGTTGTAAGATCTTTATTCAGTGGTGGACAGCAGTCTACAGTATACCTAATTAAGTTAAATTTGGCGCAGTGATATGGAACTGTAATCCGGTCGACAGATCTGGAACTACTTCATAGGTGTGGGTTTACCTGAAAAATAAATAATGCACATCCGTGGAACATTGGTCAGCCAATCAGAATGAAGCATTCAATTCATGGTATTAATTAATAATACAAAAGTTATTCTTAAAAAAAATATATATATAAATTCATTAATCATAAAAATGAATCATATCAAAAAATAATAGATAACATTTATTTTATAAATACCAATAAAATGTAACTACTGATAGGAAATCTATTACAAAAAATATTAAAAATGTATTAATAAAACTTGAGAATTAAAAAAAATCATTCTGAATAGTTTTTCTTTTTTGAAGAAATGTAAAAATGCTTAAAGGTTTCTGTGAAAGCTGTGTTTAAAATGAGAGAATAGATGTTAAATGAATATACCATTTAAAAGTCATTATAATAAATATAATGCTTTCTTGTAGCTCAGTGGTAAGAGCATTGCGTTAACAACAACGCAAAGTTGTGGGTTCGATCCCATGGGATTGCAAATACCTAAGTATAAATGTCTAGCTTAATGCAATGTAAGTCGCTTTAGATAAAAAGCGTCTGCGAAATGCATATATATAGATGTAAATAAAAGACCCCATGAAATGTTTGCGGGTATATCTGGATTCCCTTCACAGAGCTCACATAAAATACCTGTGATCAAATCTGACACAGATTGATCTCTTTTGGTTCTATTACAGAATTGTTGGTGGACTGGAGCACAAAGCTCATGACTATAATAAGTATCACACTATGGATGAGGTGAGATTGTTCTGCATTCTCTCATGATGCCGATGGTTCACTAAATGACCAATACATTTATTGCTCTGATAATCCCTTCGAACAGATCTCAACCTGGATGAGTCAGATTGAGAGAGAAAATCCAGACGTTGTCTCCAGTTTCATATATGGACAAACTTATGAAGAAAGGAACATCACATTACTAAAGGTAATGCCATTTTGTGTACCATTTAGATTTAATGCCACATATTGTGGTTTATGGAGGTTTGACATGAAAATGTGCTGATATGTCTTTTGAGTGTGGTCTGTAAAATCTGCTGCTAGAAAACAGATTTGTTCAAAAAACAACAATGGCGTAGCTTGATGACTCTGTGAAGGGGCGTGGAATAATGTAAACTGTTGTCTTCAACTTCACCACTAATATCAATCAAACGTGAATGAGAAATCACGTTTATGGATGATGTAAAGTAATGAAGCTTCATACATGTTGCGTTTGATGACTTGATTTTATTTCCTTATAATGAATTAGACGTAATTCATGAAATGTATTTATTCCTATTTAGTCAGATGATATAAAAACACTAACTGCTTGTTCTGTAAATATGGCACTCGTGCTAAATTAAGAAAAAGACATTCAAACAATAAGACTAACCGTGATATAATAATCATACGTATGATATGATGCAATTGACAGGCGGCTGCCAGACACGGGCCGTGTCACTGGTTAAAATGACAATTTTCTCACAATTTACAAATAGTTGGAAACATTTGAGATATTGTAAGTACACAACTGAACAAATTGTATAACACTGGCCTTGTGGTTTTTGGATATTTTACAGCAAAAAAGTTACAAACTGCACCTTTAAAGGGCCTTTTAGCCAAACGTTTCCCAAATAGGTAAATCTTGGACCACAGCATGTTAAAAACTAAAACACACAATGCATTTACATTACTTTTGTGCTCCTTATGAGTAAAAGTAATGCATAGTAATAACAAGGTCAACACAATGGCACTCCAAGGTACTTCAAATACAGCAAACAACACAACAAAATGGCTTATTTCTATGTAACGTTCTTGCAAGTAGCTAGAACAAATTTTGTTGTATCTTAATTTACAGATTGGCATCAACGGCACCACACCAAAGAAAGCTGTTTGGATAGACTGTGGAATCCATGCCAGAGAGTGGATCGCTCCAGCGTTCTGCCAATATTTTGTAAAAGAGGTAAAGTGTCATTACAGTGATTTCACGATTCATTATTTAATATCTCATTTTCTAAAAGTTATGATAGTTTTGAACAGTTTGCCTTCCTTTGCTGAAACAGATTCTTGGCTCCTACAAAACAGACTCAAAGATGAACCTGTTGTTGAGAAATCTGGACTTTTTCATCACTCCGGTGCTGAACATGGATGGGTATTTTTATTCTTGGAAAGACAACACAGTGAGTACTTCTACGTTACATACAGATCTAATAAAAACTTGATTATCGGTTGATGGTTTGCAACTCAATATAAAACAGTATTGGTGATGTATTTTAAAGACTCGACTTTGGAGGAAGTCCAGGTCACCGGGCACTGCAGACTGCGAATGCTTCGGCACAGATCTCAATCGCAACTTTTACGCTAACTGGGGGAGTAAGTTACACTTTTCAAAAATGAAATGTTGAAACACAGTATAATGCAAGTGGACCATCATCACATCAACTTGCCATTTGTTCATAGTGGTCGGGATCTCCAGAAACTGTTGCTCGGAGATCTATAACGGTAAGGGAGCTCTATCTGAGCCGGAAGCCGTGGCCGTCACTGATATTTTGGGAGAGCATCAGAACACGATTGTCTGCTATCTCACCATCCATTCCTACGGTCAGCTGATCCTCGTCCCCTACGGACACCCAAACATCTCAGCACCGAATTACAATGAGCTTGTGAGTAGGATAAAGAACCAAATACATTGGGGATAAAATAGGATTAGAATGATAAACTGTAATAGATGTGCATGTCTGTTAATGTGTTTGTAGATGGAAGTAGGTCTCGCTGCAGCTAAAGCCATCAAAGCAGTTCACGGGAAGGATTACAGAGTGGGTTCTTCACCTGAAGTTCTCTGTAAGTATATTCTCTGAGACACACCGCGATGTCAGAAGTTAAATCATTTGATGCAATGACATTTTGTTCTTTTGTTGAATGACACTTATGACTGCATACAATATTTTTCACAGACCCAAATTCTGGTTCATCTCGTGATTTTGCGAGACTCATCGGGATCCCCTACTCCTTTACGTTCGAGTTACGAGACGAAGGGGAATACGGCTTCCTTCTCCCGGACGATCAAATTCAACCCACGTGTCAGGAGGCTTACCAGGGTGCAATGTCCATCATCAATTATGTCCACGCTAAGACTTTTACCAGCTCAGCAATAACGCTAACCGCCATGTTGTGGACAACACTGATGGGTTTATGGATCTCAAGCCTTAATGGATTTTAAAATGCACTTTGTTATGAATGCAAATGTTTAGCATGTATTTCAAATGAAAGGCCTATGTACACAGCATTGCTATCAGTCATAACGTACAAATGACTATTAAAGAAATTAGCATCAAGGTTATTTTAGATTTTATGTTTAAATAGAAAATTTCAAACCGAGAGTTTGAAATGAATGTGTATATGAAAGTAAAAGCATTTCATTGTAAAACAACAGAAGTTGATGATCATGCTGCTTTTGTAAATGTTAAATGTTGTTTCTAATAGGGTTCAATTGCTCAGTTACTTTCTAAAATTAAGTAAAATTTAATCAGAATTGCTTTTTGAATTTTCTTTTATGCAACATTTATGATTGTATATGCAGTGGTTCTAAAATGTAAAGGTATGACGTTATTAAATGACACAATACATCAAATCAATTGTCATTGGTTCAGAAAGGTTAATTCTGGTCAAAAAACCTAGGTTTGCAGATCCTACTTTTTTAATATCTAATTCGATTTTAATAGAGGCATAATTGCTCAAAATTTATAGTATATATTTAATGAAAAAATGTAAAAGGTTCTTAAAAGGATTAAAAGCAAAGACACCGTAAAAAGTCAATGTTTTATGTGTGGTTTGCAGAGCCTTCCATGACCAGCTGATGGCAGTACATGCACAGCTACACTCTTGTAAGACTGTATAAACCGCTGTCAACATAAGACCCTTCAGATAAGATTAAAACTATGATAAGCATAAGCTATAACTAAATAAAGAGAGAACGACTCGTTTTAATAAGATCAGGAAACTCCACAGAAGTTCAACATTTCATAGAATAATGAAGGATAAGATCTCCCTTGTCAGGCTTTTTCTACCATACACAATGAGGCCTATTCTAAACTCAGTCAACCAGTTCACCATCCATCACTAGATGATTTAGAGAACAATTCCCAGAAAGATCAAAAGTGCAGATACTTCTCTTTAATCCAGCAAAATGCGAGGACTGCGCATTACCGAATATGTGGGGAAGGGGTATGGGCCCTGTTTGTCTCCACACTGTGGAAATCAATGGGGGCTTATGTTGTTTGGTTACCAACATTCTTTAAAATATCTTCTTTGGTGGTCTGCAAAAGAAAGTCTTACAGGATCGAAATAACAGGAGGATGAGTAAATGATGACAATATTCATTTTGGGGTGAAATCATCAATCAGTATCAAGACGTTTATTACATTCCATTCGTCCCAATACTGATCATAAGAATGTGATTTTTGAAGAGCAAAAGTGACACAAATAACTCTTCTGTAACTAAATATCGTCATCATCTCAGTCACGTGACTCCAGCCCTGACAAACGCTACAGACATCAAATACGTTTCCAAAATGACTCCCACACGATTCTTTAATATCTTTTTAACCGTGGTAACTTTTATGTCATGTCAACTAATGCCTGTATCTTTGGTATTTATGTATTAGTTTTGGCATTTGATATTTATACATACGCATAGGTTGCAGACGCACAGTCAACTTCGAGTGTTCATAGACCGTCTTTGACCGTTCCAATATGGCGGACGGTTTACAGCTATTGGGCCATGTGTGTTCATAATCTATGCGCTCATTCTACAGAAAAAATGTACCAAATTGTACCAGAAACTACTGTACTATGATAACGCTCCACCTTCAAGTACTGGAACGATGAAAACAAAGAGTTAATGTGAAAACACTCTCAATCTCCGTCATCTACATGCTACATACAGGCCCCATATGAGAAAGACAATCTCTGTTTAGAGTAGATCCTCCACATGAATAACGTGCATGAGCGTTACAGTACAAACAACAGCCATCCATCACAGCCGTGTGGTGTGACATGAAAGTAATACGATCGTCCACTGGGCTCCAGCCAAACCTGTGAGGAGCAGGACACGGGGAGCGCTGGAAACAGCCGTCAGAGTTGACGTTTAGTGACAGACACACAGCTGGGCTTCAGTTTCAGCTTTATTTGAAAAATTTTGAGAGCATTGGTTCGACAACAACAGCGTCGCGTGCTATAGTGCTACGTGCCGTGGCGCTTCATGGTTTGCGCTGCACGTGCCATCATCTCTGCAAACATTAAAGCGAAACCATCAGTCAGTGTCAAAACGTTCATTACATTCCATTTGTCATAATACATCTACTGACCGTAAGAATGCGATTTCTGAAGCGTGACACCCTGTAAATCGTCATCATCTTAGTCACGTGACTCTAGGACGTCTTCTTTGTGACTAAAAATCGTGAGGAAACTCATTACTCTTTGATAGCTTTTTACAACTTAGGCCATTTCTTAATGCTGCATTTATTTTGGAGATAAAATATGGCACACAGAAAATGAGATCATTTGCAACGAGTTCACGTTGTAACTGTCTGATTTATAGATTTTGGTATATTGACATATTTTAGCACTAACTGAGATACTGATGTTATCTCTTCGGAGAAAGAAATAGAGATTTAGTACGTACAGGTAATACCCCAGCCCACATAGCACATGTACATCTGTAAGATGTCTGTTAAAGATCTGGGAAACATCTGGTGTGTAAAAAGATCTGCTAAACATCTTAGAAAGAGCTGTCGAACATCCATTCTGAATCATACACATCTTACAGACATCTTCTAGAGGTCTATCTGACAGCAGACGTCTCAGTGAGGTAGAGCAGATGAGAAAACAGCATCTGCCAGATGTCTTGCAAATGATGTCTTTTTGATGTCTTCATTAACATATCTTGTACAATACATCTAGAAGATGTCTGTAAGATGTTTATGATTTAGAATGGATGTAAAACTGCGCTTTCTAAGATGTGTAGCAGATGTTTTCCAGATCTCGAAATCTTCAGCAGACGTCTTACTAGGCTAAATGTGATAGCTGGATAAGGAATGTTTTCTTAAAGTTCTCTCTTAAAAAATGTGTTTTTGCCACAACGTTAAATGAGCATCATTACATTACATGTCAATGCTAAACATTTTAAACATGCTGGTATACATTTATAATTGAACGTTTAAAACATGTTGAACAGGAAATGTTAGCAAAACGTTCTCAGAACATATTTTGTTAGCCGAATGAGAAGCTTCCACCTTCATTTAATTTGAATTCAAACTCACTTGCACAGAGGAGAAAGAATTGAGATATTAATGAGATCTTGTGGGCCTCGTATAGCAACTTCCCATTTTCCCAACTCCCACATAAAGCTATTACTTCCTTTTCGAACCCGTCGGTCCAAGCATGATTTGAGACTAGATGTCTCGTACGCCTTGTACAAAACCTTCATGAAATGTCATTACGACATATCATACAGCATATGATGCCTTATTATTGCAGTGCGCCCCTCACAGCCTGCCCACGTGCCACACGCTCATCAAATCCACTAATGGGACTGTGACAGCTCTGCCGCCCACCTCTGTTTCCATGACGACTGCCACCAAGACTGCTTGAACCAGATCTGAGGCGTGTTTCTGCCACCCCGAAACGTTCTGCTTTCTGTCATGTTCTCCAGAAGATGCTTTTCGGCTCGCCACTTTGTGGGCTGATGGGGCCTTGTGATCAGCCACCGGTTTGATTCTGCCAGATCCTTGTTAGCGACTGATATAAAGGTCGGTTTCGACTCAGATCCGGATGTCAGACTGCAGTTGTAATTGGTGGAGCCCTTGTGCCTAAATGGGAGAATGGAAGCTTAAAGAGAGAGAAAATGCTTGAAGTTGAACTTGTAAACAATCCGAAATGTTTGTAACTTGAGTCTTCAAAACAACGTTACTCTCTGTTGGTTCGTTCAAATTAACCTTTTAAATCAAAAATTAATTTCATTACGATGACATAAAATAAAATTAATTCATTACCTCGTCCGTGAAAATAAAGGGCGATCTCCATCAAAGACTGTATAAAATATGGACGTAGTGTCTGTGACGTCACCCATAGGTTTGTGAAGAGTTAAATTGAAGCTTGAAGTTGGCGGAGCCGGTCATCGCCATCTTGGCACCGTGTCATCGCGCGTCACTCCCGGATAATCGAAAAAAGGCAAAGAGGCAGGACGTGGGTAAAGCTGACGTGCCTGGATGCTGAAACAAACTACGTCAGCCAAGCTCGATGTAATGGAGGTTTACAATTAAACGTTTACAGACGTTTACAGCTTACTCTTGAGGTAAATTACCTTAAACTACACAAAAATGTGGATGTGAAAGCTAAATGGACATTTGTCACTCAAGTGGCCACACCCTTAATTATCAGAATCTTAAACCTTAATATAATCTAAACGGATGAGTTATAAAAAAATTCACCCCCCTCACAGTTGTCATGAAGGCCAAAATGACCTATATAGACCAAAATAATTCTTTGTTATTGTTTTAAAGGTGCACCATCTAGCGGTTCAAATATTCCACATTGTGGCTTTAAATCCCTTTGGGACCCAACACATGACACACAACAACACCTTGCAAAGTAAAAAGCGGATATTGACTATATTTCTGCAGTGGATTTTGTTTTGTTTATTGTTGGAGATGACCGGTGCATGTGTATTTCTGGCTCAAGTGGGGTTTATTTGTTTGTGGGTTTGGCTTATCCGGTTAAAGATAACGCTTTTAGAGGGACCGAATCTTAATTTCCTTGCATTGTGTCAAATGGTGAATATGAGAACATTTCTTGCACTGCACTGCACTTTTATTCTCTGAATATTTCCCTGCTTTTGAATCCTTTGCTCTTTTTAGCTCTGTTCCAGATCCCCTTCGTTGAGCAGACATGTCTGTTTCTGCCTTTATCTGCCTCTTGTTTTGCAGGGAAAAGAGATTTTTTTGTTACTTAACAAAATAATTGATCTGCCAGTCTCGACTCATGGGTAAGACAGACTACAGACTGGAAAATTCTAATCTTTTTTACAATATCCAGAGATTTCTATCTCCCCATACATATCTGCAGAGGCTGCGGTATTTTCATCTGCATTTTCATTCAAACCACATGACGACGGATTTACACAAAAATGCAGCTTCTTACCAAGCATAATCTCTTCAATGGGTTTTCATTAACCATATTAGTTTATTTAAAGTTTTACATAAATAAATTCCTATTGTTTAGAGTTTTTATGTTGTGTTTAACTTCACAAAAAGGCTCTAAAATACCACTGTATTAATTCTCTCCTGTTCATACAAAAATAATCTTGCTTTATGACATGGCACACAAAAGGAGATATTTTGAGAAATGTCTCATGGTTTTGTGTTCATACAGTGGAAGTCAATGGGAGGGGGTTGTTTGGATACCAATGTTTTAAAAAATATCTTCTATTTGGTTTGCAGAAGAAAAAAGGTCACACAAGTTTGCAATAAATGCAGAAGAAAAAGCATATTATCAGTCGTAAGGGTTTCTATGTTAGTGAGATTAACAGTGATCTTTAAAAGCTGAATCATGAAACTATTATGTTTTGGCAGATCTTGAGCTCCTGGGTCTCTTTAATGTCCAGTATCTGATTCATTTCAATCCACACATAATTCAGAGCGGTTACACTTACATGACACATACAGTAAACACCACATTTTCACTCTTTTCCCACATTTAGGGTTTTTGGTCTGTCGAGCATTGCTTAATTCAAACCAGAACATTGCAAACCGATATTGTTATGCATAGTAGCACTATAACGTTTATAAAAATTGCTTCCATTGTTTGTTTTACTTCATATTTAAGTCGCATGGATAAAAGCGTCTGCTAAATGATTAAATGTAAAACATCATTAATTTTAGTTGTGAGGGTGTCCTCGAAGACACTAAACAGGCACACAGATAGTCTGATAAGACTTTACTTACACCTTAAACAAAAACACAGCGTTTTTTTACAGAATTTTACTGTTCTTTTTTTGAAGATTTTTCACATATTTTTGAAATGAGGTAAAAAACCTGTCAAATTACAAGTAAAGATTGCAAATTTACAAGAAAAATGTACAGTAATTTTATGTGAAACATGACCCAGCTGGCAGAAAATTTCTGGATTTAAAAAAGGTTTAAAATGATTAATTTGTTAATTTACAAAAAAAGCAAAACATTAAATTTTACATTTACAGTACATTTCTGGCAATCCAGCAGCCAGAAAATGTAAAGTTTTTTGGGATTTATTTGTCCAGGTAACAAATGTCTACAGCGTTTATTAATCTTTATTGATGTTCAAATTTTCACACATCTTTAAAATTAACATTAGGCCTACAAACATGAGCAAACAATGAATGATATTTGTAAAACTAACGTTAACAAAGATTCTGTCAAATGAATTTCTTATTAGTTCATGATAGTAAATGCAATTACTGATTCTAATGAATAAAACTACATTTTAAAATGATTTTCGGAAACACTTTATTTTGAATTTAAAGTGTATTATATTCTTTTGTAGGATAGTAGGATCAGTCATTTCAGTGTTCTCATTATTTCATAATATAAACTTCTTTCCCCACAATGAACAGTTTATAAAAACACTTTTTGACCCCGTTCAGTTTCTTGTTTACCACTGATCTCATTTTCTAATTCTGGTCTTGTGATTCTTTTCATTCAGAGCTGATTTCCTGCGTGGTTAATAATGAAGACGCAGAGAGAGCAGGAGGTCCGGCTGTCACGCACCAGATCTAGTGCAGAAAAACCCAGACCCGGCCGCCCCCTCTGCTGACCCAGATAAGAGATTTGGACTGCTGGCCGTGGAGAGAGGTGGGCTGCTGCTGCTCCGGGAGGCTTTCCCACAATCTGCTGAGTGAGCCGTGGGCAGGCTTGAGCCGTTTCTTAGATAGGGAAGAGTGTGGATGTGGGAATCTGGTTTTGAATATAAACACTCGCCTTGTGCTTAAATGTCTGTAGTTCTGTTATCACACACTTGACTCTTTTGGTTTTATTTTGATCCCAAATGTTTATTTGGCAGATGCCAATGCAGATTACAGTGCACACAGTTCCTTAACATTTAAGTCTTGATCTTTAATATTTAGGTATTGAACTGATAATTTACTTGCAAAGTTTTGACGTAACATAAGTCGCCTTTTAAAAGACCTTGCTATAGCATCTGCTTAAAACATAAACATACCTGAATAACCGAAAGCCTACTCTCGACGGAGATGTTAAACATACCAAAGCCTTCACATCAGAACCGACACCAGACTGGATGGCCTACCGGGAATAGCGGCGTGCTTCAAGCTCAACATCATTTGTCAACTTGTCCTCTGCTCCTCTGGAGATGAATTAGTCCTGCGCTCTTTGTATTTCTCAAACGCGGCCTCCTTCAAACGCTGATCACCTATAAGCTTCCAGCGGGCAAGGCTGAGCTTTGATGGAAAGTCCAGCTTACTGAGAAAGAGGGAAAACGCTCTGATCTTCGCCGGGGAGGTCCCGGCGGAGAATTAGATTTCAATCTGACAGGGAGGCGAACAACATTTACAAAAGTTTAGAATAATTCGGGTGGAAAAGCAGAGCCCGACGGACGGGCTCCTTCGAGTTATTTCCTGGTTCTCCGATAGATGTGGCTCAGAGTGGCCGATCAAAACCGAGCATGGAGATGCTTGTTGTTTCTAGAACAAATGGTATTACTCATGCAACTTTGAAACGGAAAGTTCACCCAAAAATAAAACTGGGCTGTTATTCACCCGGATGTTGTTCAAAACCTGTGTGCAACATTTTCTTCAGTGAAACACAAAAGAAGATATTTTGAGAAATGTCTCTGTGCTCTGTGTCCATACAATGGAAGTTCAAGGGGATCATTGTTGTTTGGTTACCAACACACTTCAAAATATCTTCTTTTGTGTTCTGCGAAGAAAAAAAATCATGTAGGTTTGGAATGACATGAAGGTTAATAAATGACAAAAGATTTTTCATTATTTTATTATCGATCATCCCAAGAATAACATTTCTCGGTTCTGTTGTCGTTTTAAACGTGGCTGCCACCGTACTCTTATATTTCTAACAATATTTATATCCCCACTGGTGTGAACGGAGCTTTCCTGTGAACTTTGTAATATCGACATAGTATTTACTTTGTAATCTCTGCAAAGCATTTAAAAGGTTTTCCTTTTTTGCATCAATCTTGAACTGATCAAACACAATAAATGTAATAAAATTAACATTAAATATCTGTTGAATGAGAGCGTGTGCTATATTTCGCCATGGCTCCTATTCTCAAAGGCCACAAATGAATATGTAAAATAAATGAATTAATGAATTTATCTTATATCACAGCCATGAATCATGACTTGCTTTTGATTGAATTGGACTGGAGAACATTTTAGCGGACAAGCATTTCTTTAAGCCCCTGCGGTGAAGATGACTCATGCATACATGTATGTTTTTATCACCGGATTGTTTCCGGTAAGACAAGAATCATAAGTTTTAAACATGCATGGGAGCCTAGTAGAATATAGATGACCTTGGGTCTTCTTAACATGAACTAAAAGCCCCCTAAATCCCAGTTTGATTTTTACAGGGTCTTCAAGTATTCTGTCTTTTAATGATCCTGTGCGAGTCTGGGTCTTTTGCACCAGATTTTGCCGTAAAAGTTTCCTGTTATTGTAGAAAGCAGATAGGTAGAGAAACGTTTTATGGTGACTGAATGGTTTGGTGAGGTCGAGGGATGAAGGCGACTTTAGGGGGTGGAACAGTGAAGCGCTTCAAAGCTTTGATGTCGTGAGCCCCTAAATGAAGGCGACTGAAGGTCCGTGCTAATGGGAGCCCATGGGGAGATGAGAGAAACTGCAGCCGACATGACTGGAGCGAGAGAAAGAGAGAGAGAGATGTGTGTTTTTGGCAAAACGTGTTGATGTTTGATAGATGCCAAAACTCTTTTGTTGTCGTTGGAGGTACATTTTGTTCTGGTCCGGTACAAAACAGAAAAGCAGTATGTTAAGCAACATGAAAGTATTTCCCCCAGCGCATTGAACAATCCCTCGACTCTGAAATAGAAGACCTACCATAAAACATCAAACAATCACCTCGGAATGTTCATTTTGGAAGACGGCACAGCATGAACCCCAAAACCCAATGTTATCAATCCTTTATTAAATAATCATAATAACAATAATCATCATCATAAAAAGCACATTTTCTGTACAAAGTGAGTGACTGGAATTCCAACCAGCGCCGTGATTCTCAAGTATTCTGAGTGGTTAAGACAGACAAGAGCTCCGAAAGCAGTTTCTTTGATTCCGGTCCAGAGCCGACGCTGGAACGGGACAGCTCCAAGGCACTTGCAAAAGTTTCAGTAGCAAGAGTCTTTAAGAAGATATGAATGGAACGAGAAAAGTCCAACGGCAGTAGAAACATCACACCAGTGCCTACATATCATTTCTAATGACGTTTCTTAATCTGCAGGTTTGCTGTGCTTTACGTGCATTCACTTTCACGTCCAACAATGTGCGTATGAAGGTGAGAAATCCCAACTGAGCGAGTAGATTTAGGACATCTGTCTTCCTCTTTTTCAGGCTTTGGGAACCACAGGGGATCTAATGTTACCCGCATGTGATTTACAAGCTAAATCCTGTTATAATTTAAGCCTTGTTGTGGAAACATAAAAGTGGATAAAAAGTGAATGAAATAAAGAAAGGTAGCGGTTGATGATTAACACATTCAAGGCTGCGTGGCGGAGAACGTTTGTGTTCTTTAACGTTGCTGTAACGTTTTATCCGGTTGCTCCAAACTCTTAAGAACAGCTGGCACCTCCAATGTATCTGAAACTCAAGTGGGCCTCACAAAGGATTTTAAGAAAATATATGAAAGGTTTCTGTATTTAGTGCTTTGAAAACGTAAGCTGTACAAACTCTTTAAACAATCATTTTGATGTTTAAAAAATATCACTTTGACCCCAAGAGGCAGGAGATCATTTTCGGGTATTGGCACTGAAAATCGTATGGTTTGTAAATGAGATATCTTTCAAAGTGAAATCGAACAAAGTACAAGCAACGATAGTCCTATTAACACTTTTACAACCCAATTGTCTCGTCTTTATGAGTTACAGCAATCCATAGGTTGCGCTGACAAAATCTTTCAAAATCTGTCTTAATTTCAAACAAGTGCCTATTTTCTGAACACGATCCACCAAACACGACCTAAAACTAAATCTAGTAGATTCCCTTAATCTGACTTTTCCTTACTTTATATTTTTAAAGAGAAACAAAATGGTTGGACCAAAGCAAAGGGACAACAAAGGATAATCGTAAAATGATGGAGCGACAACCGAACCCACGAGAGCCTTTTAAGACAACACATCACATCCTAGGCCAAACATTTTACTTTTAAGAAAGAGAAGGTCTCGGCGTCCAGCCAGCTTTCACCTGTTTTACAAACTAGATCTCTTAGAAATCAGATATACTTTCATCTTTTGGGAATAGCAAAACATTGATATGTGTCGACATTTATTTTGAGGCGGAGCCCTGGAAAGCGTTTCAGTCTTGGTGGCACCAAACGTTCCACTTTTTCAAGAATCCAGTGAAAGACGAGGTCCTCGGCGGCAGCTGTGGAGTCGAGAAGCGCGACTGCCGGGAACACCAGAAGTAGCTGACGAGATTCCCAACGGAGTTGGACATGCATTCCGAGAATACTAAGAGACGAGGCTTGTTTCTCTTTCAAAGAGTCAAATCGGGTTTTTTTGAGGTCAGGATGGGATACTAGGTATCAGGCCTCGGAGCAGCAGCGCTGTTGGTTGAGCTTGACTTTGTGCTTGATGCCGTCGTAGAGCTCAAAGTTGTAGTTCTCCAGTGTTGTGGTGGAGCGTGACGTCAGGCCGCCGTATGAGCAGGTGCAGTACAGCAGGAGACCCGCGCACACGGCGCCCAGAAGAACGCCCAGAGAACTCATGACGATGATGGTTAGAAGAATGGGGTCCAGCGAGTAGAGCCACGTGCTGTCCTTGTCCATTACATGTGTCACTGGAGAATCTGATGGCGGTTCGGCTGTTCTCCAATCTGGAGACTGGAAACCTGAGACAAGAGGAAGAGATGGTAAACAAGTATCTGCACAATAATCCTTTGGGAAAATGTACCATGGTTTTATTATAGTAAAAGTGTAGTACCCGCAGTTTTATAGTGGATTGATTATCATTTGTAAAACCATAGCTTTACTATACATACCATGGTAACTATGGTGAGATCATGGTAAATCTGTGACAACTAGTATATTTAACTACAAATAAACCAAAAAACAAGGGTTACTATCATAATCTATTTTTTTAATAGATCCCAAACTTTTCCATAAGCAACTCCAGCTACTTCTAGACTAAACTGTCAGAAGTTTTTAGTTCTTTGTTGGTATATGGTTAATGTATACAGTATGGCGTTTATGTTAAAGTCACAGTACTTTAATAGTGAACTTTGATGATGGTAGTACCACGGTATTCTTGAAATATCTTCAGCGTGTCCTGTAAGTACCACGGTTTGTAAACCTGGTAGCGATAATATTGAATATCGTGGTACTGAAAATACTGCAACATGGATTTTTTTTAAGGTACTAATGTGGCATGTGTACAAAAGACATGGTACAACTGTGGTCATTACGATACTTTGATGGTTAACCCTATGATAATGAATCACGTTAATACCTTGGAGTTTGAATAAATACCGCGTTACTAAAAGCGGTACTTTCGAGGTACTTACGACAATACCGTGGTACTACCGTGGAACATTAACAAAAACTACGGCAGTACAAATGTATAGATGCCATAGCAGTACTGTAATACTGTGTTCAAAATACCATGGTATTACCACCGAGCTTTTGGGCCGTGGTATTTTTGTTTTTTTCAACTCACAAAAAAGTACTACATTACTACCATACTAAAAAAAATTGACATCACCATGTTAGTAATACCCCGGTATTCTTAAAGTCTCCTTGAGATACCCTGTAAATACCACGGTAAATATCAAAGCACTGTAGTATTACAACGCCTTTCTTCAAAATGCCATCCAATTTGTATTTGTTTTCCTTTAGCCAGCACTGAATCCTGCAGAGGAACACACATAACCATCTAACGGCCTGGTTTGAAAGCAACGGCTGACACAACTAAGCCGAAAAACTCTTTTGTGGCACCCTGTGACTCGCTGGAGGTTGCGATGGGCTTAATTAGACCGACTGCAAACCACACCAAAACTCACACCAGCTGAGCTGCTTTACACTTTGACTGATATCTGTTGCATTTTGTGAAAGCAAATTTCCCTTTCGCCCTGTTAGTCCCAACCAACGGCTCTGAGGTGACTGACAGATTGTGAGCTACGCAGAGACTTCATTATCTGTGTTCCATCTTTTTCTCATATGAGACATAAAGGAAGGCGTACGGAAGGAGTCTGACTGTCTATAAGATTTGTGTCTGGTAATTAACTCATCGTTGTCCTTCTATATTCATTTATACAATGACGTCTTTATAAGCTCGCGGCAGGGAGGGGGATGGAGGACTGATAACAGTGAGGGCTTTGCGAGTCTGAACAAACACGTATGTACACCCACACAACGTAACATCAGCTCTGCCCAAAGAAACATACACAGATGTGATGTGAAGGTCCACCATGTGTGCCAGGAATTGTTATAAATGTGTGCAAATCTACAATCTCAGCTTTTTCTATCTATACACGCCATGTTAACATTTCATTACATTACAGAAAAACTGAAGCTACAAAGCATCTCAAAGTGTGTACAGTATATTCAAATGTATGGGATGTAGATGAACTGACCTGCATTTATGTGGTCCTTGTTGTTAAAGAGACGGTCGCTTCCGATGTCATGTTTTTTAACTGCAAAAAAAGATGGAGAGAAGAATTCATTATGATGTAATGCAACTTTTCTGAAATGTAGACCAAAATAAAACTCAATAAAACCTCTACATAAGATCGCAGGCTCTCATTGCATAATGAATTAAAGTCAGAAAGATTACAAACATAAACAAATTCAAGCTTGCATTAAAGTTCGTCTTGGATTTTAGGTAAAATTAGTTTCAAATTATTATTATTATATTATTAAACTCAAGGAGCATAAATAGATGTACCACAACACAGACAAAAAACATACTTACAAATAAAGAGTTTATTTTCAAAAATATTTTTTATTTCCCCCTGATTTTTTTAAATGTTAAAATCATATTTTTTGTTCCGTTAACATGTTTTTATAGTTTCTAATTGTGTTAGTTAGCTGTATTTTTGTTTTGTTATTATTGCTTAATCAAAACAACCCAACTGCAGTTGATGCTATTTGCAAAACCTGATTTAAAAAAAAATATTTGCAAATGAACTCTTCAAATACAGAAGCAAAACTATGGTTTTCGAACGAATTACATATATAAATACAAAAAGAAATGCTGATTAGAAAAATAAGATTTTATTGTCACATTTTAAAAGCAGGTTTTCAAGACACAAATTCACCGAGCAAAAATATTCTGTTCACATTCGCATTTTAAACAATGTACTAATCCAAAGATATTGAGGTATAGGCTGACCACAGTAAGAAGGTACTTTCAATAAAGCATAGTGCATTATCATCCTCATCATCATTTTTAACGTGATTTAATTCATAGTCTTTTAAGTATCACCACCTCTTCAGCAAGCTTTGCGGTAAGATAAAAAGCCCATCATTTTAAAACGGCTTTACAGAACAGCGTCACTTCGTTACATGGTTGGTGCCTACAGAGTCTGAAAGCAGAGAGATCGATGTGAGCGGTGGACGAGAAAGCCTGACCGGATCTGCGTGATCTATTCTACAACGTGATGCCCAAAAGAATCTCAGGTATAATTTAGTATGGAGAGATCCAACGTTAAACTCACCCATATGATTGTTTCGCTGTATTCAGTTTTTCACAGTGTGGTGTTTGAGAGCTGAGAAGAATGGCTGTTTGGCATTAAGCCCTGGCGGGTGACGGGCGGGCGTGGGTCTCCAGAGAGCGCTTACGTTCATTAATGCGGTTTTCAGAGTCGGCGAGAGGTAAAGGGGTGGGGGTGGAACGCCTTTAGCAGCTTTAATAAATGCTATCTGGTCCATTAACTAATTAGAAAATATTAAGAGAAAGTACGTGTGATCACGGTTTAGGGAAGAACGGCGCGATAAAGTGGCTGCTTTAAAAGCACATTGTATGACAGTGCCAAAACATCTCTTACCACCATAAATAGAGCTAAAAAGTGTCTCCAATACTTTTTCCCTAAAGCTGTTGACTGAAAACTCAGTCATCATTTGCACACCCATAAGTTAATCCAAACCGACATTACACTATTATTGTATGGATAAGAATAACATGCACCTTGCTCAAAACATATTTTGGGGGGGTTTCATTGAAAAATGCATTTAAGGTCTTAGGGTTTTAAGGTTTTAGGGTGAGAAAATGAGGACAGGATAAAACATTTTGGGGGCGAACAGTTTAAAAAAACAAGGGGTACTACAATTGCAACAAATCATGTACTGCAGCTTTTTTGAATATGACAGTAAAGTAATACCACATATACAATATTCACATACTGTATATGACATTACCATGATCTATGCCAAAAATATCCTGGTATTTCATGGTACAATCTCCAAAACACTATAGTAGTGATGCATATGATGTGGTATTTCCCCAAATACCATGGTAGTATCCCGGTCTCGTATCTAAAACACCAAGCTGCGTGTATGTGACGTTGTATTAAAAACGCGGTAAATGTCAGAAAATACCATGGTATTATTATAGTATGTTTTAATAAAAACATGTTAGTACCATGGTATCTTCCCAAAATACTATGGTATTATCACGGTACCCTGTCTAAAACTTTTCCTGAAGTACTATAGTACTACCAGGGCACAAATCCCAAAAACATGGCAGTTCCATGATATATGTCTAAAATACCATGATTTTCTCAAGGAATCATATCTAAAACACCACAGTAGTGATGTCCTCAATGCGATTTGTCACTTTTATCGAGGTATTGCCATGACAGCCTAGATGTACATATAACAACCATAGTACAACAATAAATGTAACTTTTCAAAATATCACGGTATTGTCACGGTGCCTTGTCTATAACACTATGATAGGGATGTTTGTGAAATATTATATTTCTACCAGGGTTATAGAAAAAACAAATAAGTACCATGGTGCGCGCCTAAAATACTATGGTATTATCAAGGTACCATAACTAAAGCACCACAGTAGTGATATGTGATGTGTCACTTTTTGAAGTATCACGGTATTGCCATGGTTGCCAACATGTCCAAACAACAGCTGTAGTGCCATGGTAAAGGTGTCGTCTGAAAATACCATGGTATTATCACGGTATCCCTGTCTAAAACACTATGAAAGGGATGTTTGTGATGCGGCATTTCGTAAAATACTATAGTAATACCAGGGTACATATCCAAAATACATAGTAGTACCATGAAATTATCACGGTACCATATCTAAAGCAACACACTAGTGATATGTGATGTGTCACTTTTCGAAAATCACGGTATTGCCATGGTAACTTACATGCCCAAACAACAACTGTGGTGCCATGCTAAAGGTACGGTCTCAAAATACCATGCTATTACCACGGTATCCCCTGTCTTTAACACTATGGGATGTTTGGGACGCGGTATTTCCTAAAATACTATAGTACTACCAGGGTACATATAAAAAACATGGTGGTACCATGGTATGTGTTTAAAATACCATGGTTTTATAAAGGTATCATATCTGAAAACACCTCAGGAGTGATGTATTGTGTATCACTTTTCAAAATATCATGGTATTGCCATGGTAGCCTATATGTCCAAACAACAGTGGTTGTCCTATGGTACGGTGTCTAAAACATTATGGTAGTTATATGGTAGTCCCAAGGGAATTTAACAGATTACAATGTTATTGACAGTACCACGGTATTTGGCACAGGCATGGTTTTCGGACTGGTCCGGAGACCACAATATTCTTTGTGATATATTTAAAATACCATGGTATATAAATCTGTACGTATCAAACTCATATAGTACTGCCATCTAAACCCATCCGAGCAACATTGTACTGCCACATTTGTTTCAATTCTTGCCTTGTCCTTATCCAGAACTGATAATTATCTATTAAACTGAATTGACAGCTCAATTCAATATATAAATCCACACAGCTGTCAAAAAGCATATGGTCGTCTTGGACGCAGATCGAAATCGCTACCATGTGTGTATATCTGCACAAAGTTCACACCCACGCCGGTGCTCAGTGCTTCCTCATCCCACAGACACAGAGAAAAGACACAGGTGTCTTTGTTTTACACCCTTAACACCAGCAAGCGTTTGCTCATCAAAACACACGCTGACGCATATTAAGGCATTTTTTGGACAAAAATAATACGACTGAGTAAAGGACAGAGATACTTAAACACCCTATAACCCCCACACCCATAATTCTCTTTTATCTCAAAGTGGTGCCAGCATTGACAACATATTTGACATGAATCCCACCACACTGTTTTAAGTCAACATGATGTGTAAGTAATGTGATGGATTTTATATTATCTATGAGAATTGAATGGAAGTAAAACCGTCGCCTTCAAGGGATAGTTCCTCCCAAAATAAAAATAAGATCACTGTTTATTCACCCTCATGTCATTCAAAACCTGTATATGAATCTTTCTACGGTGGAACACAAGAGAAGATTTTCCCAGAAATGACTCTGTGGTTTTGTGTCCATACAATGGATGTCAATGGAGGCCAATCTAGTTTGTTCACCAACGTTATTCAAAATACCTTCTTTTGTGTTCCACAGAAGAAAGTAAGCCACACAGGTTTGACATGATGATGAATAAACAATGATAGAAATTTCATCTTTGGGTGAACTATCGCTTTAAACAAGGCTTATATGCCCATTTGACGTTTGGTTAACATCATTGGTTAACCGCGGTGACATCGTTTTAAAAAACATGCCCTTGCAAACCGTGCACAATAAGTCCAGAAACATAAGTAGCCATTTGGCAATGTTGATATTAAGACGATGTTCATTGTGTTAACATGGCTCGGACATTGTGACGTCATTTGTTCATATCTGAATAGATGGACTTTCCATCGATCAGACTTAAGAATTCAAGCTGTTAACATGCATAAGTCTGTCTTACCTTTTAGACATCCCTTACCCTCTCATTCTTTAAAAAATCATGCTTGCATTGTATCAAAAAGTGCTAAGACGTCCTCAAAGCACATTCTTAGTATTGAAGCCCCCTCGTATGCTTTAAGCATAAAATCTTTTAGCAGACATCTGTTCCTGTGTTCTGCTAGAATTAGGTAAAGAGGTATTCATAATCAATCTCTAGGACACTCATTGTGTCAGACAGCATATTCAATACAGCTCATGACCCGCTTCTGACCCACATTGATTTAACATCAGAACAGAACATTGGATCAAAGTCAGTCCTGGATCTGTGATTAAGGTCATTGGAAAGAGATCCGTTTGGCGTCCATCATAAGTTTGGATTCAGATCTGCTCCGAAAGGTTCTTCCAGACAGCCAATAAGTAGGAGCTGGCTAGATCTCATGGTAAACAGGCTGAGCACAACACTAAGACCGGGTTCAGTGACCCAAACAGTCCCAGCAAGAAAGCCAACAAAAAAGAAAACCAGAAAACGAAAATAGAACCGTTGGCCTCATTTCGCCCTCTCTTGGATACGTCCGACACGGCATCCAATGGTACAGGAAGATACCATAACCATGTGGGAGAAATCGCATTCTCAAAGAAATCCAACTCTTCAGGTCTCAAAGTTTTGAATAGACTTCTAGTCAAACGTCCGCCCGGCCTTCTCACCAGTAAGAATTTCCATCGCCCTTCTCAACCCATACAGTCAACTTGGGCGTTGTTCTGTGCATGCCACCGTTTGGATAATGTGCATTGTGTGGGCTGTAGTAGGCCATTGTGGGTTGATTCCTCCTGGCCGTGAGGCGGCGACAACAGACGGCCATGAGAACGACAATGACCAGGAACAAGATGGCGCCTCCACCTGCCATTACGTAATACCAGTTGGGCAAAGTGGGTAGAACAGACAGCGTGTCTACTGTTGGCTCGCTCTTGCCAGGTAGGGCTCCCCCTGGTGGAGAGATATACAAACTTGTGATAATACTCCACACTACGGTACTCCTAGAGTAAAATGCAAGCACACTAGTGCCGTGAAAATGCATGATGCTCCATGCTTGAAACTGAAAACATCCCCGAAATGTTTCACTGTTCGGAATAGCAATTAAAAATGTATTAAAGAACATGAGTCCACAATCTGTTGGGTTGAAAAGCAGTATGTACAGTGAAACAATGGGCGTGAGTGTAGTGCTGTTATGGAACGTGCTTTCAGATAGACACCTGCGTCAGAGTCCAAGCATGTCACGTGTTAAGACTGCCCATGCTCAAGGTTGCTCATTGGTTGACATGCTAGATTTTGGTAGATGCGGCTCTCCAGGACTACTCAAAGGGCAGTCGGCTAAATTTCGAGTAGTGTTTTTTCTCAACGATGTTATGTTGTAGGGATACAAAGGGGCTGCATTCAAAACAAGAGGTTGTATTGCCAAGCAGAGGCACATGCATTCTGGGTCCGCAGTTTTGGTTCTTGCTAAATGCTAATAAACATTCAAATCCTGTAGGGTTGTGTAACGATGCAACGATGCGATCACAACCTCACGATAAACATCACAATTCAACACATTGCAATGAATCCTAACCTCAGTCAAGAAACAGCAACTTTGTTACAATAAAGGTTTCACACCAACCACCACAATCTGAAGCCGCACAATGCCAAACCAGTATTCAAATTTGCAAAGCTTGGGCCACACTGAAAACAAACACAACACCACCTGACTGCAGAAGCCCACCAAAATAGTAACAAATATTACGATCACACAAGCAGCAGAAGCAGTAGTTCCTGTCAGCTCGGCTTTGTCTGTCTCGGGGATTAGTAAGCACCGTGTGAGGAGATAACTCTTGAGAAAAGAATGACAGAAAATGTGCTTCTCCTGGGACTCCGGCGTGACACAGCCTGAGTCTCTAATGCAATCCTGCCATCTGAGAAGAAGCCGGCACAGGTAGAAATCTTGTTATGCTATATTCAGCCACCAAACATGACTGAGACCATCATTAGTGTGTCTGTCTGTCTGTTATTTACACTCATCTCTTAGAGGAAAGTGGAGTCGCTGTTTTGCGGATGCTAATGTGCCTGTGGCTTGTTTGGATATTCTTGTAAATGCATGTTTAAAAATATATATTTTATGGAGCCCTTACAACCAAAATATAATAGATCAGGTGTGGGACATGTCTCAGAGGACAAGTTGACATCTACAGCAGGCTATACCTCCACATACACTGACTTAAATTCCAGGGTTCCAACACCTTTAACTCAATGCATTTTTATGACTGAAAAGCTGAAAAGGATTTGGAAATCATTTTTTGGACATACAGTAGGATAGGCCAAAAATAGACTGATTGGCCACTCACTCATCCTGCGAGGAAAACAGCGGAATAATGTGTCCAGTGTCGCCCACTAAATGACTTGGTCGTTACATTTTGCAACTTTTCCTCTTTTTAGTAAAAAAAAATGCCTAGTGACAAATCAAGCAAATTTCTGGACAAATCTTAGCTTCTTTAAGTAGACGCTAGTCTACCATCGTTTTAATTTAATTTCTATTTCTATTTTATAATCTTTACATTGTTTGACAAGAGGAACAGAAAATGCAACTTCTTTTCAGCGAAAAAATAAAAGCGCTAAGTGACAAATCTAGCTATTGTCTGGACAAATCGTATCTCTTAGTAGACAAAAGTGTACATCATTTACATTAATTTAATTTTAATTTCCTTTTCATTATGTTGTTTGGCATAAGAAACTTATTTGAATAATTTTTGGTGAAAATAAAAATAAAAGCGCCTAGTGACAAATCTACTATTACTATAGACAAATCTAGCTATTTTCTGAAAAAAATACTTCTTTTAGTAGACGGTAGTGTACATCATTTAAATCTTCTACTTCTATTTCATATTCATTGCATTTTTTGACGACAGAAACAGAAAATGCGAATTCGTTTTGCCCAAAAAATTAAAGCGCCTAGTGCCGATCTAGCATCTTTCTGGACAAAAATTTAGCTTCTTTTAGTAGATGGTCGTGAACGTCATTTTAATTTGATTTTCATTCCTATTTGTTTGACAACAGAAATATGTAAACGCAAACAGCTTTATTCGGCTTCATAAATTATTAATAAACAGGATGTGAACACAGAACCCAAATATGATGCAATGGCATGAATATTCTTATTAGCATCATGCACATACATCATGCAAACTTTCGCTACTTTTGATCTAAAATAGTTGCCGACCTTGGTGCCGCCCCCAAAGGGACCATCAATTAGAAAGCTCTTTCCCTGAAATGCAAACAATCTACTTATTACTCAAAAGCTCAAAAATTCAGCTATTTTGTTCAACGATTTGACATGTTGGTGAGCTACCCTTTTTTCCACATGTATCAGAAGATATCCAACTGCTTTCTGATTGGTTGTTTTCATTCATGGTTCTCTGTAGCCTCGCATAAAGACAACCCCGTGGTTCAAGCCGCTCAAACGGCAGAAACGTAACAGCCACCTTATATAACGGATCCAAACCCAGGCTCCTCAAGTCACTGCATAAATAGCACATGCCGGGAGGTAAAAACGGATCCTAGATCTTAACTGTAAACAGTAACTGCTGAGCCGAGCAAAGGGCAGACAGTGCAAACATTCACACCCGAGGCAGAGAAGTTTAAACTCACCGGTCATGTCCGGAGGGAACGCCACGAAAGGCTCTGGATGGAGAAAAGAGAGAAAGAGAAACAAACACGGCAAAATATTAATCCGTTATCCAAGGTTATTTTACTTTAAAAACATGAGAACAAGAACATCATTACATGATAAAAATGTACAAGGGAGAACTAGGAGGACTGTTTGGAAATAGTCCAGAGTTTTCTAAAGCAAACATTCCCTACTGGCTTTATAGTATTTTATATATATTATTAATCAATTATTTTATTTAAAAACAACAACAAAAACCACGAATAGCACGCATTTAATACGTGTTTAGACTAAATTAATGAGTTTATTCATGTTATCCCATACAGTGTCTATTGATGTAGAAGTGTAAAATAAGATTGGAAGAATTCTTGAATAACCAACAGAGATGAAGGACTATCATGGGGGGCGGGGGCTCTGGGACCTCATTTCGGCAGAAGCCGTGCAGATCACCGGGCAAGTCCAACTGCACCGCTCGATAAGAACGCTCTCAGCGCGCTCTGGGAGGAATCGCAGCAACCGCATGGCAAAACATGGGCTCGAGCCTTCCAACTTCTGGATTCTGAATCAACCGAGTCCCATCGGCTCGGTGTGAGCCAACCGCTAACGGCGGGAGCCAAAAATGAGTAAATCAGGATTTAGTGAAGCGACCGGGGAATCTGAGCAGTCACATTCTGATCTCCCTAAAACCATAACGCCCAGCTCCTGTGGAATATAGATCCTTCCACAAAACACTCGGCCTGTCAGGAATTTCCTTTAAAATCTCTGTTTACAAACACGGGGAAATAAGTAATAGAGAAATAATGAAAGGAAGATTAGCATCAGGGCCCGGGGGCATCGACGGCCTAGATTTGATTCCACAATTTGTCTTTGATGGCAAACAATGAGCAGCGCTATTTTGTGTGTGTGTGTGTGTCCTCCTTTCACGTTAATAAAGTCTATTTTGAGATACTCTTCAAGATTGTGTCTGTGATTGCCGTTCTTGGTTTGATCACAGAAAGGTTTGGGAAAAACCCGCGCTTGGAGCCAAGCACAGCTGGTAGGACGAAAACACGTTCTGATGTCTAGTGCTTCTTTAAGCTAGTTTATATTTGACGTTATATTTGTTAACTTCAGTTGATCGGATTAAAGTATTCGACATGGACCGTCACAAATTAATACAAAAAGAAAAGGATGTGCGCATACGGACAAAAATGGTGATGGCGGGTGAAAGATAGACGGGTGCATGTTCACACTTACCCGTACATTCCTCCAAAGGTGTGCTCACACTCATATGGATGTTGTCGATCCAGATGTGACCTTTGGCACCCTCAAAAAACCCTTCCATTACCACCTGTGGGGTGAAAAAAACCTTGAGAAAGGAGATCACAGAAAATCTAAAATCACGCTCTGTGATATCTATACGTTTGGACGAAGGAAATCTTCTAATGTAAGTTTAAGATGCTCAGGTCATGTGGCGGCCATGTTGGTTACATCCTCGGGAAAGACTGAAATCTCCAAAACTGGTGGAGATTGTGTTTTTAATAACACATTTCATTAAAATTCCATCATTTTGATATCAAAAATGTTATCTTGTTGCCCTTGTAAGTTTACACCCTAAATATAACTTCATTTTTTATATTTCATAATATTTATACATTTATATATAGACCGTTTCATCGGATGCACACGGGCCTGATCCCCAGATAAATTCTGGTTTGTGTTTGGCTAGTGTCTAACAATATAACTAATTGTATTTAATTTAATTTGTGTTAATATACATTGTTTTTTATAATCTTACTGCATAATAATTGTATTAAATAACTATTTGTTGAATTTTGTTGTATGTTCATTTTATTAATTGAACAATTTGTTGAATGGTTCCTCTAGTTCGGTTGCATTTAAAGAAACCGTAGGGTACATTGACACCAAGTGGTTGAGCTTGGTATCGCAGACTTAATTCAAAATATTGGAGAGACAAGTTTAGCCAAGCAATGCTTCTTCTCTGTTTCTTTTGATTGTTATCAGAAATAACTGCAAGCGCTTATTGTTTGTGAATGTGTACCGGAAGCTCACTTGGGGTCACAAAAGTGCACATGCGCAGTCACGTTTGATTATGTTGTTATAAGATGAAACAGTCTGTATATTTTTTTACATGTTTTATTTAGTGTTTTGAGATTCAATCTTTCTAACATAACATAGTGGCTGTAAAAGATACATTTATATTTTTAAGTATTTGCCAGATGCTTTATTCAAAGTGCAAACAAAATGATTTACTGTTTGTTAAATCGTGAGACAATATTCGTCTAACCTTCAACCGGTTACCTGAAAATCATTTGGGGATTGAGGTATGATGGTGCGTCCTTCTTTCCACGTGGGTTCCTTGTCTCCTTGGAGTGCCCAGAGGACCGTCTCTTCTTTGTGTTTGTTCCGCAGCAGAACTTTCAGGGTTCCCTGATCCTCCAGCTGATAGGAGAACATCAGACAGAGAGGTCCGGTGTCTGGATCCACGCTGGGACTGACCAGCCGAGCTTTCTGTTTCTGAATCTCAGGACTGGCCTCAATGTACAGGTAGTTTCCCAAATCTATGAGATAAATATCAACTTTTAAAGAGTATGCGGCACACCCAACGTTTACAATTTGATATCTCTACAATACTCACAATAATACATACACTTTACTACTGTATACAACCATTTGTGTCTATTGATCTTATTTAATAATAAAACAATGTTAATATCAATTTGATCAATAAAATCAGTTTTGGAATTTTGACACGAGGCGTTTCAGGCAGGTCTGGATGAGCATTTGCTTTTGGATAGAATGCATATTTTGTTCCGACACTTTAATTGTTGCCATTTTACGTGTCTAATACATGCATGGTCCAATTTATAACACACCAAAGACACAGAAAAACACGTATTCGCGCCATATGACCCCATTAAATCCTATTGCAGCTTTAGGGGAAAGCACTTTAATAATCTGCAATAAGAATTTATTCGGATTGACGAAATGGGCTCATGTAAACATAGCCATTGGTCACAAATGTTTATGTCATCAAGCAATGCAACAGGTGTAGAATATATTCAGATGAAATCTCTTTATTATCTCATTTATTTCTCATAGACATCAATGCGATTAAATGGAGAGCAAATTAAATCTTGTTTTAGTCTCTCAGAAATCTCGCAAATGTCAGTCATTAGAGTTTCAGAAGAGATGTCAACATTGTCTCAGACTGAGCTCAGATTTGTATTTGTCTGCAATCAGAAGTCAATATTTTTGAAGATCTCAATATGAACTCAAATATTTCTCTTTAAATTGACCCAAATCCAGATTATTCCATCTCTAAAATCTACAATAATTTCACACCTCATGTATTTCAACAATTGTCTCATATGTTTCGGTTGTTTTTCTCCTAAGCATTAAAAAAATTGAGACCAAGTTGATACCTAAATGAATCAACTGAGAACTACACCAAATCTCCTGAGCTATAAAAGAGCAACATCTGAGCAACGACATGTCCCTCTGGGCGGATATTTTATCACGTCTTAGTAATACTCATTTCGTGGCAATTCCACCATCTAGTTCGTGTCTTCATACACGTGTGCCTGACCTATCAAATGGCGGGCAACTGACGGCAACAACTGCAGACTTCCTGAACCCGGCCTGCGTGTCCCAGCAACCCGCATCTAAACAACACGCTGTGTGATTAAACCGAAGAGTCAAGTGTGTCATTGTGATAAAAGTCAAGCGCTCCGTCATTAGTATTAGTGTCATTTCGCTGTAGCATCTGTTCTCCAAGCCAGAAATGCGAAAGAGCATTTGACATCTCTGAAGTGGGGGCAAGGCACGAAGCCCACCGTGAAGAAAGAGCAGCGAGGCAGGTGCAAATTCTTATATCTCGCTTTGTTTTTGTGAATGATTTTTCTTGACGCTTCAAGGTTAAAGAGTTCTTGAATGAAGCGCACATGGCGGAGGCCAGCATCTCTCCGAGCGATCCTATTGGACGGGAGCGAGGCGTGTGACCTTTGACTCTATCACATCACATACTCAGTTGGATTCAGGAGTCTTAGACACTTTGAGGAACTGTCAAAAACAGCTTCAAACACTTTGCAGCTGTCGACTTTGCTTATTAAATCTCAGAGAAAGCATTTAAAGCATGAAAGGCGATTATTTTATAGTAATTGTACATATAGTGTAGTTATCTAATAAAAGAACTCGGTAGTATTAGTTTAGGTTCAAGGTTAGTACCTAGTTATTACCCAGTTATTATATTAACTGTAATAAGTGCACAGCATGTACATGGGAAACAGGACCGTAAAATAAAATCTACCAAGTTTAGGATAGAAATGCTTAGATATCATTTAGATTAAGTACTTAAAGGGACAGTTCACCCAAAAATAAAAATTCTGCTGTAATTTATTAACCCCTATGTTTTCGTGAACACAAAAAAAGATATTTTGAGAAATGTCTCAGTGGTGTTATGTTCATACAAAGATAGTCAATCTAGTTCAATTTTTCAAAATATCATTTTTGTGTTCTGCGATAAAAAAAACTTGCAATGATATGAAAGTGAAGAAATGCTGAAAGATTTTGTATTTTAAGTAAACTTTCCCTTTAACAACAGCAATCGCTCTATACAACAATATTGTACTTTCTGAATATTTATTGTTGTTTTGTTATCAGCTAATGTAATTAATCATACATCGGCTTCTTATTAATGAATCATTATTTTGTGCCGTCGTTTTATAAAAGCAATTAAAGACACGGCGGTTCCCGACTATCGATCAAACAATGAACTCGGCGCGCCAAGATTATTTCTGTCTTTACAGCCGTGCTTTGTTCCTCGTGTCGCCTCTAATTGCCATGTGTCATGGGATGGAAATAGTCAAACTGTGAGAGCGTCCGCGAGTTACGGAGAGAGAGGATGCCAATCGTTCATCCCGTTTTCCCGCTCTGGATTTCATGCGGCTGGCATGTGGAAAGCGGAGCGGTGCAGACAGAAAGAATCAATGCATTTTGCGAGCTGTTCTGAGAGCAGTTTACTTCGACTGCTCAATAAGATCAGAAGAGGACCCCTGACTGGTGTGTGTATCACTCACTGTTGGAGACCATGGAGAGGTCTTGACTCTGCCCCAAGGCTGTGGTTTTGCTGGAGGTGTGTAGAACCCAGCCGAGGTCAGAATCCGGGTCGAGTGTCCAACCGCACAATCCTTGCTCGAAATCGCAAAGCCCTTTGTGAGACGGCAGTGCGGCGATCGTAACTGATGTACAAAACACATTTAAGCATTCACATTATTATTCATCAGGCAAAACATTGAACAGTGCCTCAAGTTGTGACCTTTCACCTCATGTGCAAACATGCAATAAAAAGTTAGCTTTAAAAAAATAGCTTGATATGTCTGCGTGGGAACATGCGAATGCATCCTGTCCTCGGATCTGATCTAACCTGGGCTGGGTTTCTGGGTGGTGCTGGTTTCGGCTGAGAAAGGTCGAGTGGGTTTGGATGTCTCTACAGCTGGTGTGGACGTCTCTGCGGGGAAGAAACACAATTAATAATATTATCTCTTTCCAGACGAGAGTTCTTTTCCTTCTGTTTCGTTTCAAATGAGATTCCCATTTGCCAGCGTGGCTGTAAGATCCAGTGTGGAAAAAGCTTGATGAAATGAGAAACGTATTGTATAAATCATTTTAATTATGCAGTCGGCCATGAGTCAGATATTCATAAATTAAATCATAAAGCGGCAAACTCGGAATTTATGTCACGGCAGAGGTCCAAGAGAACAGAAACGTGCACAGAATTTTAAATATACTCCCACAAAAAAGGATATTAGTCCTACAATGTCGAATGATGGATGGAGTTGCTTACGGGCACATGGCATTATATACATAATCAAATACACAAGTACATATATACATATACTGTATAGACATTCATACAGAACCTCTTTTCTATTAAACGCACTTTTAACATATCTCAGAGGAAAGTTCATTACTCTTTCATAGTTGTGTTTTAGGTATCAATCTAGTCTAAGAGGTTTTTCCTAAAATTGCTCATGAGAAATAAAATCGACAAGTGTAGAAATCCATGAAGAGTTTGGAGGTATAATGAATTTAGATTGTAGAGGTAGAATAATCTGGATTTGGGTAAATTTGATAAGAAATGTTTGAGTTCATATTCAGATATTTAATAATATTGACTTTTGATAGCAGACCTGCCAAATCTGAGCTCTGCATCTCTTCTCAAACTCTAACGGAGAGTTTCAGTTTTTTTTCTCAGACGAAATATCTGAGCAGATGAGCATTAAGCAAAAGTTGTTATTTCTCTCTATTAAATCTCACTTAAGTCTAGGAAAAATAACAGAGATAACAAAGAGATCTCATCTGTGATGTTTCTTTCTTAGGGGATATCATTACAAATCATCTAAGCAAAATTTTTTGACATTTTTGAGATCTAAAATACAAGAGACTCTCCGTTCATCTAATTACTGTCTTAAAGAGATATGCTTTTTTAAATATGATTTTTTTTCTTACAAATACCTGCCTAGAAAAAAATATATACAACATTTTGAAATACAAAAGTATGCCGACGCATATTGTAGCAGAGAACGGTCATCTGGAGTTTCTGCAAAGGGAGCGATTCGGCGCATACATTAATATTTTGAATTCATAAAAGGTGAGACACAGCTGGTGATATTTGTCATTGTAATGCCATGGCCTTTTCTGAAGCAATTAGCTATCTAATACCACTTCCTGTGCCCTATCGCTAACTGCCTCCGTCTCCACCTCTCTGTAATACAGTCCTGTGTGTCAACACCTTCAGCACCTCTCATTTGCTTTCTTTGTCTTCTGATTCTATTAGTAAAGAGATGACGGACAAATATTACCTGTGAGGTGTCGCATCTGCGCACGCACGTGTGCAAACACTCAGCATGCGGTTAAGAATCTCTGTCAGTGTTTAAAGGTCGGCTTGTGTCACAGAGTAATGATTTTGACCTTTCGGAGTTGTGACAGTTGTGTCGGCAAAACAGACAAGACAAATATCGGGAAGGTTGTCACAGAAACTTTCACGGTATATGGCTGTTTCAAAAGCTATGCAGCATGAATGCATTATTGTAGGGATGCAAAAGGTTTGGGAGGTAGTGCATGAGATCTATATTTTTTCTTTTTTAAATATGGAAGGCATTCTTTCATTTTATGGAAAAAAATAGAGTAAGCATTTTTTTTTGAGTATGCACATATATTACACGGTCATACTAAAACAAAAAAATTGACTTTCAAGAAAACAGACCAAAAATATTGAATGATAATACACTTTTTCATTAGCGTTGCATCGTTAGAATTTTTTTGAAAATGCCAATATTGATTTCAGCAAAACTGAAATCAATAGCTGATTCCGAATTGTTTTAAAGGGGTCATGTGGCACGAATACTTGTTTTTCTGTGTCTTTGGTGTGTTATAAGTTGCCCATGGATGTATTAGACACGTAAAATGGCAACAATTAAAGTGTCGGAACAAAATATGCATTCTATCAAAAAGCAAATGCTCACCCTGACTTGCCTGAAACGCCTCGTGTCACCACACCCCCACAAATCTACGTCAGTTCGTGGTATGATTTGACTAAGACCGCCCAAAGTATACGCAAGTGAGGAGGTGTCCCTGTCAGTACAATTGCTTTGGAACCTGAGGTTCCAAATATGGTAAGAGGGGTTACATTTCCGTCACACGCTTCCAGTATTCGACCAATCACTACACACTTGTTATCTGGCCAATCATAGCACAGCTCACTTTACAGAGCCATGAGCTTTGAAAAAAATCTAAGCGTCTCAGAGAGGCGGAGCATAGAGAAGATACGAACATGCATGGTATGTGTGAAAATACAGCGATTTTGAACCTTAAATCGTGTAAACACATTGCATTACATCTAAAACAAGCGAAAATATTTGTTTCAGCCTTGTCATATGACCCCTTTAATAACATTCAGAAAGTTAAGAAAAAACAATTTAATATTCAGAATTTAGTTAATGCGACCAATAAAACTATCGGAAATGTCAGACAACACCGAATAATCAGCTATCGGTATTGGTAGATTGACGGAAATTTAGTACCGTTGTGTAGTGGAGTAGGCGGGGCGAGACCGTGGTTCGAGACCGGTGAGTAATTGTGAATGAGCGCCAGCTGTGCGCACACCGGGCTCGAATCACGTAGGAGATTGGGAGCATATAAGAGAACGAGCGACCGGACTTTTAGAAGAGAGAGGACCGGGCCCGAACATGTTTTACGTTTGTATTTGTATTTGTGTTTTGTTTTCCGGCGGTTGGCCGTGAGGGGCCGCCGGCTGTTATTATTTATATTAAATGTTTAAATGTCTGCCGGTTCCCGCCTCCTTCCTTCCTTTTAATGAATCTTGTTACACATTGCATCTCCAATATTAACTTCATAACCAATATCAATCATATTTAATTTAGCAAAGTACACAAACACATGTATTTAGGTATACTAGCTAGCTGGTCATAGATATGATGTAAAACAATAAAACGGTAAAAAAAAAATCGTGCCGTCTCACTGAAATTCTTATCTAATTACGAGGTGGCTAATTTGTATAAATTCGTACAACCTTATATGTATATTTTAGCACGTTTTGTTTGATCGCGCCAGTGATGTTAGCTTTAGAGGTGTGGCTTTGGTAGGCTTATTGCTTTTTTGTAATATTCGTACGTTTTGGCATGATTGACAGACATCATGCGAATTTATACAATTTAAGCCAATTTGAGATTAGGTTAAATATGTCAATGATTTTTAACTGATCAAAAATGTACCAATTAATATCAGTGATCGATACATCAATGAATTTACCAAGTTTGGCCAATCATGTTGGATTTAAAACTTGATTAAAAAGAAAATACTATCGACATCAACTAGTTAAAAGAGGACAAATATTACATTTAAAAATAAACTGATCTAAAATGTCATCAAATGGAAGCGAAGCGCAAAAAAGATCTTCTTTGTGTACTTTTACATTTCTTAATAAAGATTATTGCTGAACGTCACAAAATGCCAGCGTGTTATCTATCTCTTTAAATCACACATGTACTGTAACTGTACACCTCACCACAGGCTTCAGCCACCTTAATGTGATTAAGACTAGCGGGAAGATCATTGCCTCCGGTGTGTATATGTGTGTTCGTCTTGAGAGTGTTTGTGCGCGCGACGGTTGTGTGTGTGTGCGTGTGGGAAGTAATGGCAAGTAAAGCAAAGAAATGAAAGCATATTATTGATAGCTGTAATCTGTCTTCCATCCGTTCCCTTCTGCTCTCCCTTTCTCAGCGCTTATCCCATAATTCTCTTCTCTCTCGTACTACCCCCCACCCACCTTTTCTCCCGTCATTCCTCTTTAATCACATCCTCACCCTCTCTTAAGGAAAGCTGTCACATCCTACTCCAAAAGCCTGTTTCAGCTGAGAAAAAAATCAATAATAAAAAATAGATAAATAAATAAATAAATGAGCCTCAATTATGCATAAAGCTTCCCTGCATATTTCAGCCTGCCAATCAGGGTTTGGCAGGGCTGCAGAGAGCAGCAGTGCATGCTGGGAAAATAAATAGCTGCCTTAAGGGCCACGAAATTCATTTGAGGCACAAGCAACGTTCTATATATTACATGTGTTTGATCTTTTTACGAAAGCAAATATAAACCACACAAAAAACAATCAGATGCGCATGTTATATAAGGCTAAAAATGAGGATCTGATTTGATCAAATCTGACACCGTAAGCCCAAAACATCCACAGTGATTGTCTTGGCAAACATCTATAATCATATTTTAACTGACAGCGTGGGCAGGTGTGTGTTTACATACTATACAACAACTGCTTGGCGGAAAGAACATGTGTAACATGTGCGCGACCGTGTGTGTGCGTGGGAGAGAAAGAATGTGGAAAAGAGTGTAACGTGGTGTCTGGTGAGGAAGAGCTGAGGAACACGAACAAAGGCAAGACCGCTCCCTGAAAACAAGCGATGGGAATAGAGAAAGTTGAAGGACAGAATAGTGCAATCTGAAGAGGGAAAGAGAAAGAGAGAAAACAGAGGATGAGAAAGAGAGACAGAGGCTGTGCTTGTTAAAGGGGAGGTTCACCCAAAAATGAAAAATCAGTTAATTTCTCTTTCATACAGATTGTTTGCTATACTCAACTAAAAACGCCACGTCTTTTAAAGTCATACAATAATCTTCACTTATTACACTAATCATTTGAATGCTTGATTCTGATTGGCCAGTCGCAACATTCCAAGGTTTGTTATTTAAAAAAAAAACGCTAAAAACTAATAACACCCTGTAACCCGGATATTGCAAATCGTTTCAGTTTAATATTGCACAAAAATGTTTTTTAAATATGTCTTTTAATAACATATATGACATTATATTTACAAATGATTAAACCAATTTGCCTGTTTGTGACGTTTTAACTCGTTTATTAGTTTACAACAGAAACTAAGCGGCTTGCATTCTGTAAAAATTTGCAGATAAAATATTTCAAATTCACATTTTATGAACAGCTTTTTTCACATGTGGAAAGTAGTCGTGTAATAGGCGGGATAATGTACAAGGAGCCGGCTGTTATGGCGAAATAAGCCCCTTCAATGTGATACAAGATTAGGGGAGCTTATGCAATAACAACCGGCTGCCTGTGCATTATCCCTTACCTGTGCAAAAGTCAAAGGTATCTAATCTAAACTGAGCAAATTGGGTTTGTAATGATGTTAGCATGATACTGCCACAGTATTTTATTAACATATCTTAAAGTAGACCAAGCATCTGTACACACACACATGACACACACACGGGTCTCCCGGAGCTCTGTGATAAATTATACAACACAGTCGATTACTGGCACAGATAGCTAATTATTACAGTGTTGTGCGTGTGTGTGTCTTTCATGTAAATGCCATGAAAAATATTGATAGGGGGTTGACGGCAAACAGTCCACAATACATGATCACAAATATCTTCAACGTACGGTATATTATTCTACACTGTATACTCGCAACCTCCCAAGGGAACCAAAAAATGAAATCTCCTCACTATTGTTTGATTGTGTCTCCTAGAAAGCAATGAGATTTCACCAAAAGCAAATCAAGATTTTTAATCAAGTTCTTTCTTTATGAGATATTCCTCCAGTGAAAAAGACTCAATCTCGAGTCTCCTTGAGAGATACAAAAGAGATCCAACCAATGAGCACTTATCCACCATAGCGCCCAAACTTCCTCGTTGCTTAATCGTTGCACTCCGTGCCGAACCATGCCAGCCGGTACCTAAATGGTTTCATTTTCCACCGCAGGGCTGATAACGTAAATGTTGCCTTTATCCAAGCTCAAGACAAACTCACAGATGTGGGACTCACTGATTACTAAATTATCTAAAATCCATGTTTGTGACTTTTAAATAATTTCACAAGAACCTTCTGAGACAGAACTGAGATCTTCATTATGTTTCCCGAGCAACCAAACTGAGCAGACAGATTGGAAAATTGTCTGACTTTCTTTTTCGAATTGATGTTGTCCTCTATCAGCTTCACTTAGACGGGATCCCTGTTTCCATTTTCTCCTCTTAAGTCTATTTTCTCCCCACCAAAAATGAAAAACAACACGTTTAGGCTTCAACAGCTTATAGCTGACGGTGCGTTTCCAGGCGACGGCTCGCTTTCAGATGTGCCGAGAATAAATTCCCCCTAAACATCAGGATTTCACATTAGTTGTGTATCCGAAGACTGCGCCTTACCTGGAAGGTTACAGCCAAGAACTTCCATTCTCATTCCGATCCCTGCCGGAGACCACCGTTCCGGATAGATCCGGATGTGTTGGGCGGGGAGCTCCTCAAAACGTCTGAGCTCTGGGGTGTCGTAGTGTGTGTTACCCTCAAAAACCTACAACACAGAAAGACATAAAAAGTCTGAACAATTTAAATCTAAATTATGACAAAGACTATGTTGATAAGAAATACCTTAGGCATGCTAGTCTTGCTGTCCATTACAAAGTTCCAGTCTTTTCCATTCATGCTATGTGCTATGCGGTACTTCCGTACGAATGCCCGGTTCTCCGAGGTGGTTCCGCCCTCTCCGCTTCGAGCTCCTTGAGTGATAACTCCTCGCACAGTTTTGGGTGTTCCAAGATCCACCTGGAGCCATTCCTCTCCAGCAATAGGCTGGGCCGGACCGGGGAACCATCCGGACCTACTGGCCACCAGACGCGCAGCTCCCGGTGTCCAGTGGAGGTCTCTGACCGAGGACGCTGAGATCTGGGAATCGATGAGGAGGCCAGAAAGCATTCCCTGGAGTTCAGAACAAGGGGCATCTACAAGAAAAACAAGAAAAACAGTCTCAAAAAAGGGGCGTTGAGCTAAAAAATAGGACACATTTAAAATATTAATCAAGTTTTAATTTAGCATGCATGTTTATCTAAAGCGACTCACAATATATTTATAAAGGGGCATGTGCAGTGAAAGAGAGCAGATGCCATTGATTTTTAGTGAGAGATCAAAACAAAGCTCCAATAGCTCGATTGGAAAAGTGTGGTGCTTGCAACACCAAGGTTAAGGGTTCGATCCCAAAGAAACAAAAATGTTGCTAAATAAAGTTAGGCTAATTCTACAAAAGGTTTTTTATAATACAGATGTAAAAAAATCTTCCAACTTATAAAAAAATCTGAAGATGATCAATAAGATCTGCATCTCATAACAGCGGATGTTTGCATGTCCAAGCACTCACCTGTAATCTGGCAGCCATAAAGCTCAAAGCGTAGAGCAATTCCATTATTCCAAGTCTGTGGTCGGATTCGAACGAAGCGAGCGAGAACAGGCTGAGGAACACGATTCAAAACCACCTCAGATGGGTCGGTGTTGGCATGGAAAATCTGTGCAAATAAACACACAGACTGGTTTTAAATCATCTGCAAAACCACCAAAATCTTCCAGGCCTGCATTCCGAAACCAACATTGGTGTAAAAGTGTTTGCAAGAGAAAAACTCTTTAGAATCAAGGAACTAGAGATGCCCTGCTGTTTTCTTTTCAAAGGCGTCCTTTCATGATATCTCCAGCCTAGTGTTTTGTGTTTCCACTTGAAAAACGGTTCGTTTTTATTGAACTGAAACGCCTCTTAGAACGCATGAAAGAATCCTTCCTCTGATTTTGATATGCACATTAAAATTGACCAATTAGCATAACAGAGAGCTCGTTTTCTTTTTGTTATGCAGTTTTCTAAGACGGACTTAAAAAACGGTACCAATTAAACACAGGAACATTATAAACTTGCATATGGCATTGCAAACTCTCTCTCTCGGTCACATAACTCAGAACCACAAGAGATCCCACAATTGCATCGTATTGCATGATAAGAACTAGATAAGACAGAGCACCGGTAAAAAAATGACTAGATAGGAGAGAAACTTCCCATGTAGAGTGGAATTCGGAGAGATAACCTGAATGTCAACACATGGGAACTCAAAAACACAAGACATGGGCTGAAAATGTGACGTTTATGGTTACATCATGGTATTACAATTTTGTGGATTACCAGCTACTACTATAGGTGGAGGATGAAAATTACAAGATGATTCAAAACCAAAGTGTTAAAAAAGTTTCATTATGCTCATTATCATAAAAAAAATAAAGGTTTTAAAAAATGTTGTAAGTTTAAGAACATCCACAATTTATTTGAAAGTTGCGAAAACTTTCAAATAAATAATTTTTCAAGTTGATAAATGCTAAAACATCGACAACCAATTAAAATTCAATCGAAATTAAATTTAAACTGCGCTGCATTCCAAGCAAAACTACACAACACACATTTTTAAAACACAACATTTTTCAATACAGTGCCAAGATGTCGTCAACTTAAAGTAGGACACGTTTACACGATGAAAAATGGAAAAGTCGCTATATTGTATTGTCTATACTCTAGCAACTGACAGCTTAATACACATGCGTAAAATATTATTTCCATCTTGCAGTTTACAAGGAAACGCAAACGGGGCCGTTTTAGAAAAGTTGCACTTTGAGACCCGTTTTCTGTCCCCCAAAACGCTGTTACCCCCTAAAAGAATGGCTAAAACGCATAAAAAGTTTTCAGTTTTCAGTTGAAAACGGCGTCGCTTCGGCCACTGCTGTAAATAAAATACCCTTGCATGGAATAAATGTTGGATCTGCAACATTTAAAAACGGTTGAACCCAGTTGACCCTTCTAAAATCCTATACAAATATCCGCGTTCTCACGCCCACGTGGGAGGTTTGCGGACCGTGGAATGGATGTCTCTTAGCCAACGGAAGACATTCCTCACCTGAGATCAAGTGTAACAGAGGCCAAGCCGGGCTATAAACAAATATCCAGTCTCACTTACAAAGCCGTGACTATGACCGATGGCAGTGCGGGAATGAAGCGATAAAGTCAAGTGGCGCTAGAAACATCAGTGGATAAGAGAGACTCAAACAAAGAATCCATTGAGCTTGTTTTCATCACTCTTGAATTTCCCCCCGTGTTCCTCGGCTTTAACCTTCTTCAGACTTATTTATTATTTATCTAATTCCCTTCATCCAGAGACCGTCCTACTGGAAAATCCAGTTGACGATGAGAGCTGGTTGCATAGTAGCTGGTTTCCAGTTCCAAATCCATTAACCTAGACTGGGAAACTTGCAAAAAACTAGAGCCAAACTCCACGTTCGACAAAATAAGAGCTGGTCGTATCAGCTTAAGGTTATCAAGCTAAATGTATCATTTATTCACCCATATATCATTCCAAACCTGAACACAAGAAAAAGTGTTTTTGAAGAACGTTGGTAGCCCCAACATTGGCCCCCATTGACTTTCACTGTACAGTATAGACACAAAACAACCTAAACTTTTCTTAAAATATCTTCTGTGTACCGCATAATAAAGAGTCATCAAAAGTTTTTGAACCCAGTGAGGGTGAATAAATGACAAAATCTTTATTTATGGGTGGACTTTCTCTTTGAGCTGGATTTTCCAGCACACATCCCATGGACGGCGACAGGCTCTGTCTGGATGAAAGCATCTCTTTCTGTACTGTACCCTTAAGACTACAAAAGCTATAAAAATCAACTGTGTGTGTGTGTGTCTGTGTGTATTCCCAATAGGGCAATGCAGCACACTCACAAAGGACCACACACATAATGCTTCAATGATGCAGTGACTGTAGGGTGGAGAAGGAGGAGGATTTCTCAACACTTCTGTCTTTAAATGCTGATACCGAGTGTGTTGTGGTTGGTCAAGCTAGACAGACAGACAGACAGCCGACTAGACGAATGACCCCCCCCCCAGACGCTTCAGCAGGATGCAGTCAGCCATGTGCTCTGTGCCAAAACAACACTGGGGCTCCTCGAAGTTCACGGTTAATGACGGAGAAAAGACAGAGGTTAAACTAAAGGGACCCGGGAGGAGGGGTGGGGGGTCTGAGAGATGATAACAAGGGCCAATCAAGACTGAAGAAGTTTAGGAAAGAAAACAGAGGCGAATACTAAAACAACACAAGAAATACGAGGAGAAAGAACAAGCAGTGTAATAGACCTAAATAACACCATGATGTGAGGGATACATGGCACGCATCATTCATGACATCATGCTATACAATTCTACACCTTAATATACATAATTACAATGTTTATAAAACCATTTCTAGATAAATTCATGGTTAATCTTTTCATGAATGTGTCCAATGAATGAGGCCCTACGTGTTGCATTATCACATACCTGTTTGTCAATCATCAAAATAGATCCTCCCAAAAAAAAGGTCTTCTGGAAAACACGGGTGACCTATGATCTCAAGACCCGTAACTACTTTATAGAGATCAAACGTAAGATAACAAATCAGAGAAATGTGGTACGGTTTAAGAGCAGTCAAAGGGAGTCAAGGGTCAAACTGCTTATATTTAATGCGTTCGGCTTTTCTTCACCTGTGAAGATCAAAGATTCCATCAGTGAATGCACGGTGACCTTTGACCTCCATCGATAAGCCTAGTTACACAGTCACAAAGGTTAATGAAGCTCATGAAGCTGTCTGAGCAACATGTGATTTCTGACCAAGTCATAATTTCCTGTAAAAACTAAAGCTCCTCCGTTGAAAATGGGTCGGACGCCTTGAAAAGTATTTTGAGGAGGTTAATGTGAAAGGTTAATGATTTTCCACGGTCTTTTGTAAATAACTATGTTTACTATACTTTACTTTTCTACACAGATTGCTTACAGCTCAAAACAACCCTTTAAGGGATACTTCACCTAAAAATACAAATTCTGTCATCATTTACTCACCCACAAGTTGTTCCACATCTGAATACATTTCTTTGTTCTGATGAACACAGAGAAAGATATTTGGAAGAATGCTTATAATCAATTACTTCTTAGATCCAACTGACTACCGTAGTAGGTCAAATTGTTTTATACATTAATTTGGTTTGTTGTACACAAAGATACAGTATTTTGAAGAATGTAGGACAGCAAACCTTTGACTACCAAAGTTATTTTTCCCACTGTGGTAGTCGATGTTTGCCAAGAACTGTTACAAGAATTCTTCCGAATATCTTTCTCTCTGTTCATCAGAACAAAGACATTTAGTTGATTTAGTCAATCAAATAAAGCAATTTACATAAAGTTCATAAAAAGGTAACACCAGAAAACAAAAAGTTGTTTGTGAAAAACTTTTTTCCATTGGTATCTCATATGTCAAATGACGTCAAACAGACAACTGGACGGCTTACATTTTAAATCATTATTATCAGAGGTGGGGGACTCGAGTCACATGACTTGACTCGAGTCTGACTCGAGTCACAATTTTCAGGACTTGCGACTTGCTTGATTGAAGTAAGAAAATGACTTGACTTGACTTTGACTTGAGAGCAAGTGACTTGAGACTTGACTTGACTTTAAATGGAAGACTCGACAATGACTTGAACTTTGTAAAGTAATGAAATTAGCTAAAATAATTATTGTGACTCAGCAGCACTACAGCGCCTGTGCCTTTAACGCTGCTCAACTCAAACCGCGTCAAACAAGGTAACGGCCAATTACTGACGAGCAGTTACGATAGAGAGGAAACTGCTCTCTCGCTTGGGCGGCTTGAAACAGTTGTGGCCGTTACAATGGCAGACAACAGTCGAGCTCCTCAGATAGTCACGTTTGGCTACAAGGACTTTGCAACTGGCAAATCTTTTTTTATTTTCACGGTCCAGTTCAGAGTATGCAACGCAAGGATTTCTGACAAACACAACGTCGAATTTCATCCGACATTACTAGAACCACGACGCAAGGTAAGAAAGTAATTTCTTTATAGTCAGTGTAATAAAACGATCACTAATGTAATGAATTAATCGTTTCTGTTGTCATAATTTTGCCTTGGTTGTTTTTTATTATTAGAAATGTGATCATCGATCATCACTGATAGGCCTACATCTCATCTCATGAGTAGATGAATTGGGGAATCCGCAGCCCAGATTATTGTGTTCTTAAAACATTAAAATCATCTTAAAATACAGAAGGGATTCTCTGTATTACATGTGGGCTAATGTCTATATTAAATGAGCGCATGTTCAAGTGTTTGTGTGGACTGCGTGTGGAAGCTGAATTGCAGCTCGCTTATATACTGCATGACCAGCTGACATGGACGCGCCGGTGAGATCACTTGCACTTAAAAAACTCTTTAAAAACTTTTCGGTCATACTGACGAGAATAATTTCATAGTTTTAATCTGTTAACTGTTTGCATTTTTTTATACTCACAATAACAACAAATCGTTTTGTGCTGTAAAATAATGAAACCAGTTCAAACAGAAAACAAATATTCTCTGATTATATATTACGTATGAAACTGCATATTGCGCGTCCACCACAGAGATGACGATTAAGCATCATAACTTCATCACTGGGCTATATTAACATACATTTAATTTATATTCTACCGAAATGAAAAAGATCCGTTCATTTTGATAAACAAGATTCAATATCGAAGGCAATAAAATGATCCAGGATTCCCATAACTAGATGCAAATTCCCTATAGGCCTATTTGTGCACTTTAATGGACAGCACAAGTATTACGGCATCATATACTTAAAACATACAATAGTCAAGTTTTCAGTCACAATTCTTAGTTTATAAGCTGCATAGTCTGTATAAATGCTTAAGTCTTAAGTCATTCTGTCTGATACGAGTATTTCCATTTCTGTGTAGATGTTTCAAATAAATTGAATTAGATTGTATTATACATTTCAGACTGGATTTCTGTTGTGTAAGCAACACTTTTATTTTCAGATATTAATGTTGCACAGATATGCCTATAATTCATATATAGCAATGTGAATAAGATACATAATGTATGTATATAAGTTCATCTTTTCAGTGCAAAAATAAACATGAATCTAAAAAATTAACCACTGTTTATTTTAGCACTGCGACTTGATTTGACTTGACTTGACACTTATCAGGACTCGACTTGACTTGCTTGGGGTGAACCCTTGACTTGACTTGACTTGACTTGCTTGATTTGTCTAAACTGTGACTCGAGACTTGACTCGAGACTTGATGGTTAAGACTTGAGACTTGCTTGGACTTGACCATATGTGACTTGTTCCCATCTCTGATTATTATAACCTCACTGTTGTGAATTAGGGTAAGATAAGACAGCTTTGAACACAGATCAACAAGCTCAATTACAAACTGTATTTGTTTTAAATCTAAATATTTTTTGGATTGTAGCATCAGGCTATTCAACATTGTCAACAAGCCCAAAATCTGCCTGACGACAAGAGAGTTAGAGGTTAAACAGCGACCCAGGGTTCGGCCCATCCTGCTGAAGTGGAGCTCCGGAGTAACTAAATAATTAAACCTGCCATGTTGTGTCTAAGAGTGATAGATCATGAAATTATAAAGGCCCTGTCCGCTGTCCCTTTAATGCAAGGGGACGCGTGTTTGTAAAACCTTGCGAGGGGTTGTCTTCACGCCTGGGCTGGTCAGACGTCCCATGCTGACTGTTTGGGGACAAAGGGTCTTGAAATGTTTAAGGATTGATGAGCTTCATTTTACCATAGCCAATGACCCAAATTGTTAAGTGTTTTTTTGTATAAAGAGTAATAAACTTAAAGATGCTTTCTGTAATTTTCGGAAGGATCTATTGACAGAATGCAATATAAACACATAACTACGTCTTCAGAGGTGAATAAAGACCTTACATAATGAAGAGTCATGTTTTTATTATCTTAGAATTAGTTCTTTCTATCTTAGATCTGTGTCAGCCAACGTAGTGCTTTGAACGGGAACAGGGATGGGTGGAGTGAGCCGTTGGATGCAATTCCGATCCTAACCGCTAGATGCCACTAAATTTCATACACCAGACCTTTAATAATGGTTCAGATATCAATACCAGCACGATTGCATTACACCAGAAATCCCATAAAAAATGTGCGTTCACCAACAAGACCAGCACTATTAAGAAAATCCACAAAGGTTTTCTCCAAATCCATTTTTCTCTTTGTCCAGCTGTTTCCATTCATCTCTAGATGAAGATGTTGACAGTAGGTGCCGGTTCCATTTGGCTGCTCACCAGCCTTCAGCACCATCTTGAAGAGCAGAGAACAGACTGTGTGTGTGTGTGTGTGTGTGTGTGTGTGTGTCTGTGTGTGTATACGAGACAAAGAACACCGAAGTGCTCAACACAGAACAATACCTCCTCTCTCCTCCCTTGAGCTTTCTGCCAATGGAAAGAAAATATGACAAGACTCCCCCTCTTAATCCCGATTCACTCTCATTGCTCCTTGCCTTCCTATTTTTCAATCTTCCCGCATCTCTGTGTCTCCTTCCATCCTTTTTAACTCTCAAACCCTTCACCTTCTGTCACGGGTCTCAAACACACAGCACTAAATGGGTTTGTATTCGATTTTCGCTTTTCCTGTAGTAAGCGAGTCAGTGTGACAGATTTATTGCACGCTTTCCACGATTGATTTATATAAATTTCAATAATTAACAGGATGTGTTGCAATTTTTCAAGCCTGTTGGATCTATATGGCGAGTGTGAGTATTCAGTATATATTAGCAATGACTTCGCTAGCACGGATTAAAAAAACAATAAATGTTTCCTCATTTGGAGCAAATAAAGACAGATGTTTTGATCGAGTCTCTAATTTGATTTTAGTATCTAAACTAGCTTGCCATGTATTCAGGCTTTATATATATTTTTTTTGAGTAAATGGGTTACCTGGGATTTGAACCCACAACCTCTGGGCTGCGAACACAATGTTCTACCAACCGGGGAACAGGAACCCAATTACACCCAATTAAAAAACACTGAATTTAAAACATAGATTTTTTTCCAGATTCTAATACACAAACACCAAGATCCTCAAAATATAAACAGTATATAAAAACAAATATTTTTGGAAACATTTCACAGTCCTATTATACAGACGTAAGCATCGCCACAGCTGAAGGCCTCGTGCTTGTTTGATCCACAAACTAAACTGTAAACAGAAGGGTTTCGGAATAACATGATGACATCGTCCTCAACCTCACAAGACTCATTTGGCTCCTCGTCTGTGCAAAACACAAACCCAACAACACACCCTAAACATAAACAAGCCATTATGGTGAAGGCGTCCATATGTCACTCCACAAAAGCAGCTACTTGAGCACTTCAGCTTTGACAAGGGCAATTATTCACTCTTTAATTACTTATTAAGTTCAACAAGCTCAAAAGTACACAACAGAAATGGTCTGCGCAGTTCTCGCTTCTCACAAAACTCCCAAGAACAACAATTATTGTTTTTAAATGTCACATAAACAGGCAGCGAGATTGGCAATTCCTCAAAGCACGTTCTGATTGGCTGTAATTGTGTCATGTGACCATGATTCAGCTTCAGCCCTGACAAGTTATCATCAGTGATGCGCTCAGTTCGAACACGGGGTGTAAGTAAACACTCAATCATTGCATACTCGTGTTGGGTGTACCAACTATTTTAATGTCACATCTCAAATTCGCCTTTAAACCCCCTATCATGAAAGAGGTTTGAGACCAGGATTAGTTCCTGAGCTCTAATCCAAATCCAGTTTGCAGGTCGATACTCTGAATCCAGCTTTCATGTCCACACCATTCCCAGAGAGTCAACTAATCTTTTAATCAAAAGCAGATCCACTAAAAAGACAAGCGAAAGGTTAATCCCCCTCACTTTTATCACACAACATAACAGGCATAAGGGAGTTAAAATGCATAAGCATTTTTCCGAGGACGTGATTAAAATGCCAACACGGTACATTTTTGACATTTTTACTCCATCGCAACTTTATCGTCATCTCTGTTCGAAACATAAAATTACAAGTAACTTTATGTACTTTTCAATTTTGTGGGTTAAAGTCTCATGATGTTAAACTGACATAAAAAAAGCTAAAATTATAAATTATTGTTATAAACGTATCAATGTGCACTGGTAAGGAAAAAAACATTTACATATTAGAACATATAGTTTTTAAAATGTTCGTAAAAACCCGAAGGAAAAAACAAAATAACCCTTCCCAAAACACAACGGGAACTTTAACGGATTCACTGGTTATAATGGAAATTGTATTGGTTTTAACAGAAACTTTAATTGTGTTTATTGGTTTGTGATGGATTTAGTAATGGGTTTAATAATGGTTCATAATGTTTTAATGGAAGGCATTAGAATTTCTGTGACGTTTTTAAATTTTGTCCTTTCATCAAAACATTTTACTCTCTGCTGCTATTCAAATCGGTCAAAAACATTGTGAATACTGAGAACGCACGAACACTCCCCACACAAGCACGCACAAGCCGAGTGTTTTTCTGGCCAGGTGCGACCAGGTGTGACCGGTCATGCAGGTGTGTATACAGCGGGAAGCTCACAGGGACAATCAACGGTCAAAAAGATAAGGGAGCAAAAGAGCTTCATTGTTCTCCACCAGCAGATAATCATCTCTCAACTTGTTCTCATGTCACTTTCTGTGTTTTGAGACCAGCAAAGTTCACCAGGATTGGAGTTATTCCTCCCAGCAGATGTTGACCTACCAGCAGCTTGTGTTCTTTATATTCAATAGATTTGTCTCAAATGGGAATGTTTAAAATAATCATAATATCCACTTAGAGACAGTAATAATGAGAATAAGACTCTAACGCTAAGACTTCAGACACAATGGAGATAGGATTTTTCTAGTTTGAACAAATTGTTTCACAGATTTGTAAAATGTTCTTCTTTACAAATCCATTTTCCTTTCAAAGAGGAACAAAGTGGACACAATAGGGATATGGGAGATAATATATATTGCTTGCATGACCACTGAAGTTCAATATTCTGGATCACAAAAACATCATGTGATGAAACATAGTTGCATTACTTATGATTTTGTTAGAAACAAATGTATTTCAGTTTCCTTGCCTTATGGTTTTTGCCGTGCCGGTAGATCATCCAGTCCTCTCCGTTGGTGCTAACTTCCAGCTTGAAGGTTGTTATGTAGTAGGACTTCTTGGTCTCCTTGGAGACAGCTCCTTGCGTAGCGATCCCGGTCAGAACCTTGAGGAACTGAAGATCCACCTGGGAAAGAAGTGAGATTGATGAGAGTGGGAAATCTGGAGAGATAAGCCTGAACGATTGGACCGAATGTAGTTTCTTCTTACATAAGATCAATGGGGATTTTTGAAGTGAGTCACGTGCAGATACAGTTTATAACATCAATTCATATATCTATTTCCAACGTGTATTAGCGGGACATGGAGGATAAACTTCTGCCTACTCAAGCGATATGTGTGATCGGGAAAAAATGCTGTTATCTGGCAACATAATGCGACATAAAGGATTATAAGGAATATATTCATTATCTATATATGGTGGCCTCAAGTGGATCTTTGTATTTTAAAAAAAATGATAACAAATAAAAAAATAAAGCAGGTGAAGATTAATCACTGGCCTTATTAAAAACTTCTCTACACGAGGTGGAAAAATCTCACTTTATCTGTCAAAAATAAGATGGAAAGGCTCCCAGGCCCACTTACAGTACTACCGGGAGTCTCATGCAGGAGAGAGAAAGGGTACGAATTCTAAAATCAATAACGCTGGAGAAGGTGCTAACTTCGGATTTCTCTAGACTGTTCTCATCCATCACTGAACGGTTAGCATCACAGCAACCCTCCACGCATCATCGGCCCGCACCAAGACAACAAACACAGCGCTCGGGCTGAAGGCTGCATGCTGACGGGTAAGATGAAGCGGCCCGTAGAGAGCGCAGAAGAGACTGGAAATGTACACATGTTTAATATACTGTGTGTGCTTTGTAAGTGTAGGACTCAGAATTCTTGTGGATTAAAGTGCCATGGGTACAAAAATACTGGATGAAATAAAATACAATAAAATAAACTGAAATACATTAGCAAAATATTAGTACATTTGATTCTATGCCATGTAACATAAACAAGATTTACTGTTAATGCAGTTGTAAAGTGATCTGATGTGAATGCGAGCTACTGTAGGCTAATATGAATATGAGGATATAATATGAATGTGATCTAAAGCGATCTAATGTGAATGTGATCAAAAGCAAACTAATGTGAATGTGATCTAAAGCGATCTAATGTGAATGTGATTTAAAGCGATCTAATGTGAATATGATCTAAAGCGATCTAATGTAAATGTGATCTGTAGCAATCTAATGTGAATGTGATTGAATAAGATCTTATATAAATGTGATCAAAAGCAATCTAATGTGAATCTAAATCAATCTGATCTTATCTGAACGTGATCTAAAGTGATCCGATATTAATGTGATTCAATGTGATCTTATATGAATGTGATCTAAAGCGATCTAATGTGAATGTGATTTAATGTGATCTTATGAATGTGATCCAAAGCGATCCAATATGCATTTTATGTAAATAATTGAATATGATCTAATGTGAATCAATCTGATCTAATCTGAAAGTAATCTAATGTAAATGTGATCTAACGTGAACAGGATCTAATGTAATCTACTGTGCATGATTTATTGTGATCTAATACGATTGTGATAAAGAGCTTACCTGTATGAATTCCCTGTTGCTGTCTTCACCCGGTGTCCAGGCGTGGTCATCGTTGTTAAGACGTGCCTGGCGGGGCTGCCAGCGTCCATCATAAAACGAAGTCGACGCTGTGATTTGATCGTCAGAGATCTTCGCAGACTCCATTCCAAACGCATTGCTACAGTGAAACGCTGAAATCGAGAGAGATTTATTTCAACACAATTATTGTAAAAAACAAACTGACCTATTTATTCGTTCATTCATATCTTCCATCAACAAGCCATGACTTCATCTATACAAAAGAGATTAAGAAAAATGTGTTACACTTACTGTCAGTGACTTCCTTGCGTGTCATGTTATAGCGGGCAGAAAAACCATCTTTGGCCACGGCCATGTCAGTGTGAAAGGAAAGCGACAGAAGTCCTGTAGAAGAATGGATCTCCGGAGGAATTTTTGTCCCGCAGTATCGGCCGATCAGTGGTCCCACTAAAAACAAGAGGACACTCATGTAAGTGATTTCATCTGATCCTACATCAGTTTGAGAGGCTTGAGCTCTTCCTCATGTTCCGCTGAGACCCAGCGTGCCTCAGATTCCAGCATTTGGATTATGAGCTTTCCTCACAGTATTCCCTTTATTCTCTCTCTGCTGATCCCAGATTTACTTTCCCTCCACCTGGTTGCATGATCTGCGGATGTCAGCGTGACAAGAGCCGGGATTGAGAGGAGCATAAGAATGTAAGTGGAGATATTTGGAAACTTTACATAGAGGTAAACTCATAACCAAATTCTTAATAAATCTTTCCATCAGAAAGTTTTTTGTATATTTTTAAAGCGACATCAAGAAAGAGCTCAATCTTGTTGTTTTTAAAGCAACAAAGATCATTGTCACCTTTACTGCTACAACAGCATAACAATAAAGAAAAGAGTCAAAGATGAACCGACCTGATTTGAGATGCCTCTCCGGCATCATATCTCAGATCAGACCCATTAATGTGCTCACAGACAAGATAACAACTGCCTTCACTTTCTATGAGGAAGGGATTTGAGATAAGGCCAACTGAAGACGGAACGATACAGGATGGCGATAATGACAGACGGAACGGTTGACAGAAAAGGAAACAGGAGGAGGAAAAAGCTTTCTGAGGATGTCGACACATGTCTGATTGCCAGCTAGCGTGACGTTTGTCAAACACAGCCCTCATTTACATGGACAGATAGGGAGGACAATATAATTGCCTTATTGTACATCGGCAGAATTCGACTTTCAAAAAAACGGATTCTCACCTTGGGGAAGGCCGTCCCACATGTCCAGCCAATCGTACTTGCAGTCTCCCTCCCCCACGAGCAGAGGGTCGTTCTCCAGGTCAAAGGTCTGAAAGGTGAGCGTGACCTCGGTCTGAGGCGGGGCGATGATGATGTATGAGCACTCCAAGTTGTGAGGGTACTTGTCAGGAAAGCCTGGAGATTCAATCACGCCGGATGAGGCGCTGAAGTTGAGGAAACAGTGATCGGCACCTGCAGAATAAACAAACAAGAGGAAAAATGAGAGACTATGCCGTATAGCTAAAGTATTTACAGACGTAGACTGACAGGAATTATTTAGTAGCCAGTGTAAAATTGTAATTGTTTATTAGAAAATAACACCTTTCGAGGGGGTCCCGACATGCATCAAATTATGAAGTATGTGTTGTATTTTTGCGTTACTTATTAGGATATAAACCAGGGGTTTTCAAACTGTGAAATATAATAAGATACACATTAAATAGTACACATTAAACCGGTATAGTTGGGTCCTGGAATGAAAATGTATTGTATGATTTACTATAAACGATAAATGATAGATCGTATCACGTGCTTTTGTTATTTGTACAAATCCAGTTTTTATCTTAGGTCTACAGAAAATAGAATCTTAAAGACTTAAAGGAGGAATAAGAGTCATATTTGGAGATCAATCTACCATCTCAGATCACCAAGCATCAGCAACCACTCAATCCACTGTAGCACACATAACACCCTAGCAACCCCATGGCAACCACTTACAACTCCCTATCATTGCAGAAGAAAGTTAACACAGCCAACAATAATTAATGTCCTTATTAAAAAAAGCAGCAGAGATGGAAATCTTTGAGTAAGAAAAAATTCTGTACTTCTGTAAAAATGTACTTATTATTATGCTTGAAAATATTTTGTTAAATATTTACAATCAATGAGCCCATTTTACTTTATATTACTAAAATTTTAACAAAACTATTCACTCAATTTGTTACTTTAGACTTTATATCTATATCTAATTCTGTTGGAGCCAGTAGCCATGTGAGCAAGTACTGCGCCAACTAGCATGGTCGCGCTTCGGCCACCTCGAGTTCGAAGCTCAACTTGTGGTCCGATCCCGCCCCTTTTCTCTCTCCCATTTCAATCCCTCTGCTGCCTCCGACTACTTTCGAAATAAACCCAAAAAACGGCAAAAATAAATCTTAAAAAAAGTATATATACTGTATGTATATAATTCTATACCAAAAATAAAGTTTTTAGATATGAACAGATATAGATTTTAGTTATAGTCATATACTGTATATACAGTAGTTTCAGAATAGATAAATAACATTGCACCTCAATAATTATTGTTTTTCAATAACTTCAGTTAAACAAAAACCGTTGCAAATGTGTTTTTGTAAAACAGACACATAGCACAGCGCTGCTCGTAACCCTTTAGTGATATTCTGGTAAACATGCGCTCTGTTTTTCAAGACCATGATGGTGCATTATTCTGTGCATGTGTTCACCAGACACAGCTAGGGAATGTCACAAGCGCAAATGGTTCTTAGCCTCAGTGAGATCGCGCACGCCCCTCTATCCCTCTAATTCACATTTCAAACTGCTGTTCAACCTCTCCACTCCTCGCCACCGCACCTGACACGCCGTCTGAATACAGAATATGAGGCAGAATGGATGTCGAAATATTAAACATGACAAACAGGACTAAGTGGGCGGCTGCCGATGCCCATAATTCATTGAACATGCAGATTATGCACATCGCTCACTTTGAGCGGATGTGCGGCCCATATAAACTTCCCATAATGTAATTTTTTATGTGCTGGAGGTTTCTTAGTCATTGTGTGGATTTATGGAAAACCCTCAATGGACCTTTACAGCAAGAATGTTCATGCAAAACAGATGGTAATTAAAGGAATAGTTCACACAAAAATTGAATTCCCCCAAACCTGTATGACCTTCTTTCGTCTGCAGAACACAAAAGAAGATATTTTGAAGAATGTAACCAAACAACATTGGACTCCATTGAGTTCCATTGTATGAACGCAACGCCACAGAGAAATAAGTGTTCCCAAGAAATAAGTGTCTCTTTCTCGCTTGTTTTTGCACCATCTACCCAAAGCCGATTCCTCCCCTTCACCCTCCAGAATATTTCTACCAGTAAACAACCCAAGTGGAGAGAAGCGAATTACCCTTGATCTTATAAAAAGAATGGACCTTACTGTTAGTTGTGTGGGCTGTCATGAGGTCAGTGTCTCAACGTGACTAATGAGGGACAGCAGACCCGACAACTCCAGGCCAGATGAAGAACAGGTTCCAGCCTGTTTTTGACAGCAGGTACCACTGTAAATGCAATGTTGGGTAAATTTGCTCGCTTGAGCATAGATGAAGACTCCGGGAAGCCACACGCATGACGAGGGAAAGCAAAAACGAGCTGACATGCATACACGTATGCACGAGCCTCTAAGCTTTTCAAATGTCACCCACACACAGCGGTGTATATGTTATTGCTTCGGGTTGTGTGGAGGTTGGTTATGCCTCCACTATCGAAACCTATAGTGTTAAGAGAAATGCAGATAATTCACAGGAAATGTTCTTACAGGAGAGATTGAGGCAAGCCGAGACGTCATTTTGTAGATGATAAATCGCCTTCTTCATTGCAGTTTATTGCGCTGAGACAGTTATATGTAAACCAGTCGACTTACTAAAGGATTTTGTGCTTTAAACACTGAATCTGTGACTCAACAGCTCCTGCGTGAACCCTCATTGGTTCAGCACCCCCATATATTCTTTTTCTAATTCAGACTTATATACCCGCCCGATCCCTGCACTCTGCAATCGGACAACGTCTAGTGGTGCCGTCTTTAAGAGTCGGCTAAAAACACATCTCTTCCATCAACATCTGACCCATTATTAAAGTCTTCTACTTCTACTTCCTATCCCCTAAAAAATAATTCTTAGCTTTGTATACTGTGATAGGCTGACACAAATTTCTTCTATTGTTTTCCCCAGTTTGTATGTCGCTTTGGATAAAAGCGTCTGCTAAATGACTAAATGTAAACGTAAATGTAACGCATGACCCACTACGCCACAGGAGCGTCCCCACCATCAATGTATCTTTCTGTCAAAGTCCGCTTCTATTACCACTCACAGCAGTCTGCGTGAGTGCATCGTGTGTTTAAAAAGTCAGAACTGAGGGGGTACGAATGCATGAGCGCCTCATTACTTTATGCTCATGAACATACCAAAAACAGCCTATACCTCAGGACATGCCCTCCGCTGGGGCGCACCGTCTGTGGCCCGCATGCCACTCCAATAGGCCGTGAGGGAGGCGTGGCGATGAAAGGGTTAGTTGCTGGGCAGAAACTCGGGTGTCGTGAGCACTTAAGCTCCGGAGAAATCCGGCCGCAGGACCTTCGAGGGAATCCCTCCTTCTGTACCGTCACCGGTCTAATTCCCTCTTTCTGACCTCTCATGGGACGACAAAGTCTGTGTTCACTCGCTGCATTATTCAAGCGCACCGGTCGGTAGAAATCACCTTGACCTATGGGAAAGTTCAGCATGGAAGGTCTACATCCAATCTTTTATCACAGTTACAGAACATGTAACACGCTGAAAAAATAGAGCGTTTCTTTTATTTTCACCTGTTTTTCCAGTTTTCATTTTCCGCAAATAAACACAAAAAGAAACAATATTTTTATTTGAAACTTGGTAGAAATATTGTTGTAGTTCACAGAATGAAACAAAAATGATAATTTTAACAAAACACATGATCAATTCAGAAAAACTGAAAATAATTTTAAATTGCTCTCTTATTTTTTTCCGCAGCTGTATATTTTTTAAATATTATATACAAAATTCTACAAATATATTGTTTTAATATTGATCATAATTCATTTTAAATAAAAGCCTCTGCTTAACGCCTCAATGAAAATGTATATTCTATTCTATGATCAGAACTAACCAGATGAGAATTTTTTTTTGATTAGTTTGGGTGCTTTTAAAAGAAGAGAGAGCAAGTTGTGAGAGATGGAAGTTTTAAAACTTTTAAAGGAGAAGTGAAAGAAAGACAGAAACAGACTGCGCCTGTTTCAAAGCAACTGTTAAAGCGGCAGTAAATTCCACCGGGCGACCGGAATGGCCTCCAGACTGCTTTACAACCACAGGTGGGGGGCGGACCGTCACCAAGAGCGACAGACACCTCTGGCCCTAATCGCTTCCTATAGCTCTTCTTATGAGTGTACTCCGCAGGCAACATCAACAGTGGGCTTGAAGGCTTCTGGACAGGAAGTCTTCCGCAGTAACCATGGCAACAGCATCATGTCATGTGACGGGCAGAAGAAGTAGTTGTGTTGCACATGCCATTGGGGGCAACAATCTGGCGTGACTAAACTGGGGCAGAGAATCGGGGCAGCTGAGGGGACAGATGCTAGAAGGTAAAAAGGCGGTTCTTGAAGGTTCCCCCTGAGAACTCAGGGATGGGACCCGGGGCCTGTAAGGTCACGGGACCAAGATAAGGGGTCAGAGGTTAAAACATCCTCATTTGTTTCAGTTCATTATTGTATGCAATTAAATACAGATTTGTAGAATGAAGAAAGTGAATGTATGAAATGACAGAAAGGTTCTGCTCACATTCTCTATATTGGTTCCTTGAGAAAAAGGCCTGGAAAAAATAACAATGTGATTAAAAGGAGACAAAATTAGAGATTTTTTCTTATCTCTCCTGAGAAAAAGTCCCCAATAATCTCAAATGCTCCCTTTAAAAGTTTCACAAGAGGCATCAAATTTGACTACAGTTTGTGACGCTCCTGAGATTTCAGAAACTCCAGATGAGATATGTGCGATGTCACTAGGGTTTTTTTCTGACATATAGCAAAAATCTCCATTTGCTCTTCATATTACCTTATTGATGTCAAGGGGGAAACAAAAACGTACTAAAGACCAACTAAAGTGCCTTGAAATGTGCATCTTTTTTCGTCATTTGATGTAAAATCCACTAAAACAAAGTTATGGTGGAACATACTGACTGGCCCCTCCCCCTTTTTCAAATGACCAATAGCATTTCGTTTACCTCAGAGGAGCACGCTAGTTTATAGATATCCTTAAAGTCGTCATGAAACGGAAGTAGATATTGTCTTTTTTTCCATGTCGTTATGTATACTCGAGTGAAACGACTTCTGAAATGAGAATTTTTTAGGGCGGGACTTAATTTCATGCACCGAGAACTGATTGGATCATTAAAACGTGAAAGATTTGAACGCCAGTTTGCAATCTGTCAGTCGTTGCAGCGCCGGAGGTTAAATATTTTTGATTAAAGATTACAAGTGCAAATTAATTTTTAAACAGTAATGATGTGCACGGAAAAATAATTAATAATAAATACTTCACCACTGTGTGAAACAATTCGAACGATCATTTTTAATTTCATGCTGACTTTAAACATACAATGTTTGAGAATCTTATTTGCATAAACAGATCAATTTACAAAAAAGTTTTTATGTTATCATGTTTTTAGAGTGTTTTACTTTGTTAGTTAGTAAAAATGTTTTAGTTATTATTACTTAATCAAAACAACCCAAATTCAGTCTAATTGGAAGGACCACAAAAATATGATTTGTGACGTTATTTGTTTTGTAATTTAACTCTTTGTTTAAACTTAAAGCCAAAAAAAAGAAATTTTGATATCATGGAAACTTCACCTAAAAGACCTCAACTAAGAGTTCACTTATTTTCGTAAAGTGTCCAGTTGCCAGAATTTATTATTAAGACATCTGAGTCAAACAAGAGCCAAAAGGCAAAAAATAAAGTAGCAAAGGTCAGCTGTAATGGCTTTGGATATGCTCTACACAACAGTGTGATTGTATGTTACCTCCAGGTCATCTAGACAACAGCGTGTGTTTCGCTGTGAACATAAGCAACTGTTTATTTCGCTTCAAGTGATGGATAAGAAGAATAAGCATCTGATTAAACCGCTCAGCAACGATCATTATCTCACCGACGCCTCTCCACATAAACAGACAGAAAGCTGAGGCTAAACCACGCTGACACTTTCCCACAATACCACTGATAACAGCATTACGTGTAAACCAAAGTTCCTTTAAAGATAAGGGACGTTTTTCCTTATCATTTTCTTAAAAAAAAAGTGCTCAGCTATTTGGTAAAAATAAAAAGCCGATATTTTGTGGAGCATTAGAGGGGATGTTCGACCATTTGTCTCTGGAAGGGATTCAGAGCTTGCACACCAGTCGCGATTACTTTAAGACTGCAAGGGAAGCTAAGCTTCCCCTATAATTGTCAAAAAATGAATGGTCAAATATATGTACTATTATGTTAACATTTTATTGACTAAAAATGCGTTAAACACGTTCATCTCGAACGAAAACAATTTCGTTCAGAATCAGCTACTTAAGTCGGCAGACTCAATTTCCTTCTCATTCATTCCCGTAGCGTACAGTGCATTACTCTGTTAAAGCCCAGCGTCCCTTGACTTCAATGGGGCTGCTTTAAACAGTTTTTTACAGTGCTTAGAAACAAGACGATCATTGGATAATACTGCGATTATGTCCCGCCCACGGACGCTCAGTGTCTCTGGGATGAATGGAGGAGTGGGCTGGCCCGGACTCCGAGCGTCTGCGTGATGATTGGAGGGTCTGTCGAAAGATTGCATCTCCTTTTGATTGACAGCAATTTTGTTCTATAAAAAGTCGCTGACGCTGAAGCTATTCGATCTCAGTCCCATTGCGGATTTTGCAAGTGTAGTCGAAAGAAAAACTGCTGCAACCTATTTCTTGGTACTTGCTTTCCGAAATTTCTAGCCAATTCATCATACATTTCACACAATTATACACCACACTCCTTGTTTCAGTTTAATGTAATTCCCACATTACCTCCGTCGAGTTTAATATCTTATTTTAGATCGTTTGTTCATTCATTCATTGTGAAATGAGCTTCCCCACTTTGAAAGACCAGCCGCCGCCACTGTTGCACACGAAGTAAAACAGTGCCATCAGTTCCGCCTGGAACGTTCCCGTTTATGAGTTTGGGATTCATAATTACGATCTGATGTGGATTTGTACGGCAAATTCAGATTTCTCTTTTCTTCCTCCCTCCCTGAAAAACGTATATAGTGCTAGTGCAACAACATGAAGATGTATTCTAAAAAATGGATAAACGGAGAATAAAGGGAAATACACAAGACCTAAAAACCCAAACTTTCGCAGCTTAATTTCTGGTAAGATTCACTATTCTGTATCATAGAAAGTTGACTAAACTTAACTGTCCATGCAACATTCACAATTAAATGCAATAAGACAACATGCAATTTGCTTCTGTAGAACTAAGCAAAAAGCTACATGTATTTATATACCTGGAAGATTGAACACATCCCAATAATATTTAGTTTACAGCTCCGTACAAGATCTTCAATCAATATCAATGTAAGAAATAAAAAAAGTCAATCTAGACACTCCGATATCTATATTCTCCATCCACCACCACACTTCCTAAAGAGAAACTGCATAGCACATCTTTATTAAATGATGTTCTCTGTCTGTCCCTGCTTACCGTGTAAAATAAGATTGCGGGCTTATCACGTGAGTCATGCTAGTGAAGTTAGGAACTGTAGCCGTGGTAACACTACCTGAGGGCAAGGGTGATGATTTCAGCAATTACAGAGGTGAGGTAAATGCTCTGAGATAGAATACCTCTGCTGCTTTTCACATTAGCTTCCATGAAGACACGGTGCTTATGTTACCGGCCTAATCGCCGCTGTTGCAAAACAACACTAAACGCAGTGCTCCCATGAGCGCATGGCAGGCGGAATATTCTTAGAAGCGCATGCAGACGCTAATGTGATGTTCTGTGCTAATTAGTAGGGGTGGGAATCGTTTGGTCCCTCAAGATTCGATTCAGAATCGATTCTTAGGGTCACTATTCGATTCAGAATTGATTCTTGATGTGCTTATAAGAATATTTAAGATGTCATTTGGTCACATTTTCGCTCAGAGGCTGCCCTACAAGATTCAACAAAAAACGTGGCATAGAAGAAAACAAAATGGAGAGTGATATATCAAAATACTGATATTGAAATAGAAAAGGTATACAACACACAGACATCAATCTCATTCTCTTCCGAATATCGACCGCTTTGGGTTGTCTAACATTGACTAGGCATGTTGCAATTGGTGTACAACTAAGACGAATCCCTACAAACATCTCCAAAGTCAAACATTCAGTACACTGCAGATGGTTAACCTCAACTCCATATTTCCCCAAGGACAAGAGATCAGAGTCCAATTAAGAGGGCATTCCTGGCATGCTGGTGGACGGATGAAAAGAGTTAAGCGTCGCCTCCTCCCCGCCTTTCCTCTAAACTCAGTTTATTTTATTTTCTTCTCCCCCTTGATGTTTAATTGGTCTGGGAGTTCTTCGGAAACTTTGAGGGAACGTTTAAGAAGCGTGTCTGGCAGCGTCACAGAGAAAGCCGCGACCTCCCGGAACCATAACCTAAAGGTCGCTGGAGGTCGCTGCGCTAACTAGATTTACAGTGCAACATGAGTGCTCTGAAAAATCAGCCAGTTTGAGAACCTGAGTCATCCGTGACCCTCGAAAAACCTTCTTCAATCAGCCATCAATCAACTGGCGAGACCGCGCGTACACTCAACACATAAACACCCAGACCGCTAACCGCTGAAGGAATAGTGCTGCTTGTCTCCACATCTGGAGAGATAATGACGAAAAACAACACGACTTCTGTGAAGTGTGACAAAACAATCTCAAGAAAAAGCCTGTCTGTCACGATGACAGTGAATTTATTTTTAAAAGCCTTAATGAAAGCGTGTGTAAGACTCATTTTACGCAATCAGAATTGGATAAATTAAAGGAAACTGCGGTCTATGTTCAATAACAGACCAATCAAGCTAGATATATTTGACAGAATAATGTACAGTAAAAACTGAATGCATATTATATTAAAAAAGTTTTATGAAAAATATATAACAAAATAGAAATATAAAAACATACAAAAACAGCTACGAACAATTTACAGTTTGGTGTTGTGTTTGAGGTTATCTACAACAAAAGAGCACCTTAATAGTGGTAAGTAATAAGATATCAAAAATGGATAAAACATATAGCAAAATGTTTATAATATGATTTCAGGAGGTCCGAGATAATAAGCACCAACAATGAATGTGCACCACATAAACAGGATAGCTTTACACATCCGCAGCAGCCAAAATAACCCGCTCCATTGATAGCACGGGTAGCAGTTTTAACAATTTCTCTGTGAGAACATCTGAGCATTGATAAAATGATTTATAGGACGCTCAAGCTTTTTGTTGTCAAGCCGAGAAATTTCCCAGGATAAAAGCGTTCTGCTTCCTAAGCACATGGGAACAGCAGGCTAGATCTCACTCACCGGTCTTGTAGATCTCGTAGCGCAGGGAGAAACCGGCGCCCTGGTGCGCGTAATCAGACACAAACTTGATGTGGATGATGGGACCGGAGGAAATGATGGCGGGTGGAGCGATGTTACTGCAGTGCTTTCCCAGCAGGTCCGCAGACTCAGAATTCCCATCTCGGATCTCTATGAAGTCGTACCTGAGAGGCAGAAAAAGGTCCCTGTTTAAAGGAGGGTTTCAGATCGGATATTTACGGCAGAAGCTATGCTTCCAATCTGAACTCATGCTGAGATCTTTTCGGTTTGCGAAGGAAACACAAATGAAACGTATACTTTTAAATAAACTTTTGATGTAGAAATATACTTTTATATCAAAGGCATACTTCACTCAAAGATAACATTTACTCGCCTTCCAGTTGTTCCAAATCTGTATACATTTTTTTTGTTCTGATGAACAGAGAATGAAATTTGGAAGAATGCCTCTAGCCAAACGGTTCTTGGCCATCATGGACTACCATAGTAGAAAAAAACACAATGGTAGTCAAGAGTGCCCCAGAGCTGATTACTGAACTACATTCTTCAAAATATCTTCTTTTGTGTCCAACAGAACAAAGTATTTTTCCTACTATGATAGTTATTAGCATTCTTCCAAATATCTTAATTTGTGTTCATCAGAACAAAGAAATGTATACAGATTTGGAACAACTCGAAGTCGAGTAAATGAAGACAGAATTTTCATTTTTATGTGAAGTATCACACTGCAGGTGAATAGGATGTTTTTATTTAAACATATTAACTTGAAATTTTACCAATAAATTAAATACATTATTTGAAAAAAAAATGTATGGCAAGTTTTCGAACAAAACATGTTTTTATATGCAAATGAGCTGATATCTCATTAATTATGTGCATATTTACACGTTCAAAAAATGGTGGGTTATTTCTAACCCAGCATTGGGTCAAAGTGGGACAAACCCAACCATTAGGTTAAACTAACCCAGCAAATGATAAACATTTGACCCTTCAATGTATTAAAACCACACAGCATAGGTTCATTTACAACCCGGCGGGTTGGGTTCATCTTTTTTTGACCCAATGATGGGTTTAAAATTATCCAGAATTTTTAACAGTGCATATATTTAAAAAGAAAAGATTTTGACACTAAAACAGTTACACCTGTAATCTTTTTTTCATTTTGACAACATAGCAGTGTTACACATTTTTACAGAAAAGATTTCAGATATCTCTTTTTATTAAAAAAAAACAACAACCTAAGAACACACATCAAATCAAAGATTTCAACATATGTTTACCCCAAAAATGGTATGTAAATCAGCTAAAAACATTGTGTTAATAAATCATTCTTTGATAAACTTCAGAATATAATTTATTAACTTATATAAATCCTATATATATATATATACAGTATATATATATATATATATATATATATAATAAAACGTTGACACTCATTTTGAGAAACGGCTGCTAAAGCTATGCAATTAGATGTCAAATAGAGGATAGGAGTTACAAAACACACCTAAAATAAAAATGTTATTGTGAACTTTGGCATTTTGTAGTATAACTGTTAAAAAAAGACATGTTATGAAAATCGACCAGTAGGCAAAACAATTACTTATTTGCCTGCCATGTCTACGCCTAATTTGTATATTTGCTTAATATAAATAGAAAGATTAAAAGAAAATCTCAATATACAATGAAATTATTCTTTATTTTTTATTTACTCAATATATCATTTCAAAATAAACTCAAACTTTTCTCATCAGTTTTCTCCAAGACAATATTATCTGTACAATGTTGCCAACAATAAATTCATACCCCTATACTTCCCCTGTATGATAAGAATTGTCTCACTTATGTCTACTTTAATAAAAAAATTTGAGACAACTTGAAACTCTATAAAAAACATGTAAGCTAAGAATTAATAAGAACATATAAAAACTCCATTAAGTTTCCATAAAAAAGCAACTTTCTAAGCATTGTAATTTTTCTCTTTTAGAAGAACCGTAGTTGTTTTAATTCGAGCCGGCGTCACCTTTGACCCTCAGCGGACTGCTGCCTTATCACAACAAACACACGTTTCTTCATGCCACTTCAGAGACAGACTCAAGGAGCCCAGACAAAGACCACCTGTCCGGCCAAAATAATCCCTTAATGAGGCCAAAGACTCTGAAATATCCCGTTGGCTGTCAGCGTGAGCGCTTCCTTATAATAAATCTGGCCATGGAGAGGCGTGAGTCAGACCTTCTCTGACACCTCAGGAATGCTCCCCCCATTTAACCCCCTAACATGAACTAGATCCCAGTAAACACACGGCATCATTCCCATCCAAACATGATAAGCAGACTTCCTCTTAACTGACAGAATTAATCCGTGAACACTTGAAACTGATTTGTTTCTTGCAAGAGGCACTTCAGCTTAAGTAATATTGTTGGAACGGCATCAAACAGTGCCTTGTTGCTGTCAATAAAACGCTAACGTGGTGTCATGTAGACAGAAATAATTGTACTATAAAAATCAAACCAAATCTTATGGGAATTCGTAACACGGAGGTGATATCAAATGAATTCATACAAAGTGAATCGTACAAAAATGTTACATTTGAGAAAAAAATGAATAATGAAGTCTCACACATAACCATCACTGGCAAGAAAGCAGATATCGAAACGTTAAACTAAGATCTTACAAATTCATACAAATTACAATTAAAAAGAAACCAATTACCACTTTTCTTCTAGTTTTTTAACAACTGCCTAAATTGAAAGTGGTGAGTTTTAAGAACTTTTGCAGTCTCTGAAGAATCATATCGCAACTAAAGCAGTTTTAACAGTCTACACTTTAGTCCGCTTACAAATTTAGAAGTCAAAGATTGACTAATAATAAGGTTAGGCCTTCGGGTACAAAGTTGTTGTCAATGGGCGTGTTCGAACTTTCCTTACGAACCCAAAAGAGACTGAAGACACTACACCTTTTTTAACCTTTTCCCCCTGTTGGCACTGAGTTATCCGTACTTGAACTGCATAACTACCGGCACCACGTCACTCAAAGAGCATATGTGTGTGAAAATCTGACACGGCATCCGGCCTCTCAGAATGACATAGAGAGGCAGGTGTCTCTAAATCTTTACTGCTCCGAAGTCAGGACCCCATGACCGACCGCACACTTGGAGACTTCAGGTAAAGCCGTGTATATTTAGACCGGAGTAGTCTCTAACAGTCTACATAAATGCACAACACATGAACGTATCAATGCACACCATCTAAAAGCCTTTGTGAAATAACGAGCAGGTTTTCCTGCTGAAATCAATACAAATGATTTACATAAAAAACGACCAACCCGTTAACCATTGAAAAAAGTGTTTAGGGTCTAAGTCCGGTTGGATTTAATGGATTTCTTTTGGTTTCCATCTACCATAACATTCCACGATGGAGACAATTATAATTTCTATTAAAACCACAAATTTCTCTGATCGTTTCTATCGATTTGACAGCAGAGTTGATATTGGACATTTGCAATATTTTTTCAAGATATCACATCGATAGTCCAACCCCTTCTATAGATCTTTTTTTTTTATTGCGTTTAATGTCTTATGCAGATACGGCCAAGCGGTTGTTAATGGTTATACTTGGACTTGTATTGGTTTTATTGGAAACTATAACGACGTCTACTGGTATGTGATGGATTCTATAGGCAGGATGTTTAAAAAAATTCTCACGTTGTCGACAGCAAGTTTCTTAAAAAAATGTATTTAAATAGTATTACGATATGTATCGTATCATTATATTTTGAATCGTCACTCATCTATCGTAATATGGATCATATCGCAAGTCACTTGCCCTAACACATCGAGTGGTGATCCAACAAAGCATCAAAATGAATTACATCCTAAATAGACAACTAAAATGTCCTCAAAATCAGATATTAAAATGTATTAGGATAATCATGACATGCACAGAGCCAACAGCATACAAAATGAACATTAATTTGATCATTTTTGCCTTGTCAGACACAGAGTCCAGAACGCTTCCGAACTAACTCGCTCTCTTTATTTCTCACTATCACACCTCACACACAAGAAAAGCGAGGATGAAGCCTTGTGTGCTAGTGTGATGAAGTTGTAATTGATTTCGTATAGGTTCTTGGCTCTTGGATAAGCAGTGTCGAGTGAGTGTGTCAAATGTGGATATTGACCGTCTCTAGACGCCCGGATAAATATTTCGAGAGGCGCTCGAGAGGGTAAGCGAACCGCCGATCGACTGCCCGGATCGTTTATTTACCTCACGACGCTTCAAGTGTCACCCCCATTGACTGAAAGCAGGAAGAATATCCTCGTTGTTACAGTATTACAACCTTCTCCCACAGCGGTAAAACACAAGATGTTCACCGCGGTGATTATGCACGCTCATTAAACATAATTCGATGGTTATTTGGGTGTTTCTGGCGACAGTGAAAACTCCCTAGACAGAGGTATGTTTGTAAGCGTGCGCGGTGGAGAGCGTCTTGACACGGGGGGCACAGACCCTGCGTCCCTATCTCATGTTCAAACACGTCTTCCTCCCCAATCTCGCTTTCCAACACATCTCCCCTCCAACCTCTTCACTGCTAATTGCTTTTCACACCTACTGTGTTTTCAACCGTTTTTTCAACCCCTGCACATTCCCCCGAGGTGTCACCGGCTGCCCTCAGAGCAGTTTGTCTGAAGAGAGTGAGAGATACACAGATACACAGGTGTAGATGCTTTTATGTTGTGTATGCAATAACAGCGATTGTAATTAACAATGTATATTCAGCATGTGTGTTTCTCGTCACATCGATTCTCAAATGTGTTCTCAGACACTTCTTCATTTGTCTCAGGTTCTCAAACATATATAAAACTAAAGGTCTCTTAAGTTAAAACTACCATGGATTTTCAATATGGCATTATTTAAAATGCATTATAGCACATATAGTACAATTAATTCAACCTTGTGCATCAATAAAAAAATACACACTGGTCAAAAATGTCAAAATATGATAAAAGTTGTGATGTAGACAAAAAGGCCCTTAATCTGAGCCCCCTCAAGTCATTCCATTTAGAATTGTCTTGCTGATTCATCGATATAAAACCGTTGTCAAAATATGACATCAGCCAGTGTGACTGTCTCTTTATCATCCTATGACAACATCCTGTAGTTCTCTCTGTCAGGCTTGATGGAATCAGAATAATTCATCATTTCAGAATAATTCAGTCCGACGCACAATAACATTTGCTTTTCAAAATCAAACACAATGGGGCCTTTACTTGAATTTCGCCGTGCTTTTAGTCCAACAGCCTCAGGACGTGCTCCGGGATGGCCCGTCATCCAGCCAAGACACTAAAACTGAAATTAAATAATGCTGAAAGTTTGCATGGAAAGCCACACGCTCGCTCCCCGGGGGGGCAGCCTAATAAGCTATAAGTGCCTGTGAAATATTAAATAGATGCCGGGGAGGGTTCCCGAGAGAGAGGGAGGGCTGCCATCATCAATCCGGTCAGGAAACGAATAGCGTGGCTGTCCGATACGAGACTGACATTTACAGATCACTAGTGTAGACCGCAGGAGCCCGAGGCTTTTATCAACAACACAAAACTGCCGGTAAAGCAACATTTGGACGTTTTTCAAAACGAGCACCGTTGGAAGACACTAATGTAGGAACCGTCTGAGCCTTCTGAGACCCAAAAACGCTCTCGTCAAAATGTGCCGTCCCCCAATTCCCATTGTGTTGTCATGGAAAGCCTCAGGCCTTATCACAATGAAAGTTTTTTTTGCCTCAATGATATTAAAAACTTTTTTGGGGAAAATTGGCTTCTGAGGGTAAAAAGAGACTTTTTTAATCTTTGAATTCCCAAATGTGTCATTTTATGCCGTTCCAGATTGATAGCATTTTTGTGGGCTATCAATATCTTGATACACTCCAGGGTTGCTGATATATTTCCAATGCCCTAAAAACTGCGCTGTCCTAAAAAAACATTATTGACCTATTTGAATAAGAGACATGTGAAATCATAACTAAACTCTATTAAGATACGTCTTTTTGACTTGTGAATATATGCACACTAAAAATGAGCTGTTTAAACCCATGGTTGGGAAAAATACTGACAAACCCAACCGTAAGTATAAAATAACCTAGAGAATTTACATATTCAGCTCAACCATGGCTTGAAACCTATAGATTAATTTAAGACCAATAGTTGGGTTGGCCCATATTTTACCCAAGCGTGATTTATACCGACCACCATATTGATGTATTGTGGTCTGTTAGTGGACAAAGTAATAATTTATGTACTGCCAATAATGCCAGACTCAAGTAAGATTAATGCACTCCTTTCAGTGAAAAATGGACATGACATGGCCTTAATATTTCCTCTTCTAAAGATCTTTCTATAACGTTCTTGCATAAAATGGTGGCAAGTTATATTCATTAAAAACTTAAAAGTAATAAAAATAAATAAATAGAAAGAACATATTATGAATAATAATTCCAACAATAATTTCGGGTTTCATATCCAATCAAATAAATTCCAATAATGATGAGTTCACAGGTGTATATTGATTATTTAACACTTACTACTGAAAAAAATCAGGTAAACTTAATTCATTTTAGGGTCAGAAACAATATCTGTTAAGCAATTATGGATTATTAAAGAGCCATTTCATAACCGCTCATTATACCCATGATGTTTTTATTTATGCAATGCTCATTTGGCTCATTTCATGACCCTAGTGGCCTTTGGCCCATGTGCTTGTGACCTTCTTGACCATGACCTCACTCTCGTGAACTGGGGGTCTATCGATTCTTCATTAAGGCCAAAAGAACACATCGATCCTTCATTTATGTCCCTGGTGAAAACGTGGGAACAGGGTCTTATCCCGCTTGTAGTGTAGAAATGCTGATGGTGCTCAAAAGCTTAGGACCTTAACATCTCCTGACTGCGCTGCATGCAAAACCCGACGACCTTCTTCACCTGAGAATGAAGTTTGCACTGCAAACATCTGTGTTACTCTTAACGATTATTATTTTGGATTCCATCTTTCAACCAAACAATCGCCTTTCTGTCAATATTTTGATTCTGATGATACTCATTCTCCTACACTGCATTTCCACCTCAGATTCTTCTAAAGCGGTAAACATTTTGTCAGTATGCATTATGTGATCTCAGTATTTAGCATTCAGGAGGAAACTAGCTGTTTGCATATAGAGTAGTTGTTAGGGCAGGAAAATAATGGAGATATATTTGAAGAATGATAATGAAGCAAACTGGGTGGGGACAACGTGAGAAAATGAACGTGAGGTAAAAAGAGAGAGAGAGAGAGAGAGAGAGAGAGAGAGATGGAAGAATGCATGGATGGACAGACGGACGGGCAGACGGACAGACAGACGGACGGGCAGACGGACGTACAGACAATTAAACACAGACAGACAAATAGAAAAAAGAAGAAGACAAGGACGCACAGTCAAACAAACAGATGTAGATTAACAATGAAAATAAAGAATAAAACGTATTTACCGTACTGTAAAGAAAGAGAGACAAAGAAAGAAAGAAAAAAAACAGACAGACAGCGAGATAGATAGAAAAACAGATGTACAGACGGATGGAGAAACAGATGGACGGATGGACGGACAGACATACAGAGAAAAAATGAGACGGACGGACAGACAAAAAAAGAGACAGACAGACAGACAGACAGACAAAAAAAGAAAGAAAGAATAAAAAGAAAGAGACAGACAGACAGATAGACAAAAAAGGATAGATAGATAGATAGATAGATAGATAGACAGACCAACAGACAGACAAAAAAAGAGACAGACAGAAAGACAAAAAAGAAAGAAAGAAAGAAAGAAAGAAAGAAAGAAAGAAAAAAGAAACAGACAGACAAAAAAGAAAGAAAGAAAGAAAAAAAGAAAGAGACAAACAGACAGACAGATAGAAAGATAGACAAAAAAGAATAGACATAGATAGATACATAGATAGATAGATAGATAGATAGATAGATAGATAGATAGATAGATAGATAGATAGATAGATAGATAGATAGATAGATAGATAGATAGATAGATAGATAGATAGATAGATAGATAGATAGAGAAATGGAGAAATGGATGGATGGATGGATGGATGGACGGACGGACAGACAAAAAAAGAGACAGACAGACAGACAGACAAAAAAAGAAAGTAAGTATGAAAGAAAGAAAGAAAGAAAGAAAGAAAGAAAGAAAGAAAAAAGAAACTGACAGACAAAAAAGAAAGAAAGAAAGAAAGAAAAAAAGAAAGAAAGAGACAGACAAACAGACAGATAGAAAGATAGACAAAAAAGAATAGACAGATAGATAGATAGATAGATGGAGAAATGGATGGATGGATGGACGGACAGACAAAAAAAGAGACAGACAGACAGACAAAAAAAGAAAGGAAGAAAGAAAGGAAGAAAGAAAGAAAGAAAGAAACCAGACGAATAAAAAGACAGAAGAAATAGACGGACAGACTCCCATATCAAAGACTGTTGCATTAAAGTTATTGCCCGATATTTCATTTGACATTTTTACTGCATCTATCTCAGATCAATCTGCTCAAACCCCTCCAGGTTACAGCCATGTGGCTTAGCTAGCCCAATAAAAATTCCCAGCTAAAGTGCCTTCAATACCTTCACTATGTGATTCAAGATGTTTTGCGGGATGGACAATTCAGAACCACATTAGTCAGTATAGTTTGAGCCATGAGAAGCAGCTTTGACCTTGTCTAGTATAAATTGTGCAAGCTAAGCAAAACTCGGGCATTTCCTCTGAGAAATAGAGACTTGGAGCCAGCTCTCATAAGCCCAAGGTGAATTTAAATGTGCTTGCTGGTGCGTGTGAGAGAGTGTTCGCAGTCTAAAAGAGTACGCCGGGCCTTTCAATCATACCCTGCTTAAATGTGCTGACGATGACTCATTGTATTTAAAGGAAAATAAAGATGGAGGCTTCAAGTGGACCGTTAGAAAAATGTTTATGGAGCAACACACAGCGCAGTCACCGACACCTCTCAATTTTTCAATCGTGCCACTTTCTCCCTTCTAGACCAAGAAACAGAGTAATATATGATAAGAATAGGCGAGGAACGGTGTTTGTGGATGATGTGGTGTGTGGTGCTGCTCTAATCTCTAAAACCATAATTACGGATGTACCTCCAGCTCACTTTAAGACCACTACTATACTGGCCGAACACAAACAGCAACGCTTTTATTTCGATAATGTCTAGTCTGAAATGTCCATGTCTGTTGCACAATGCACATCAATGGCAACTTGTTTAAAAAAAGAAGCTCCGATCTGGTTGTATGTCATTTCTTGGAGTGGGACTGAGTTGGTTTTGATGGGAGGAGAGACTACAGGTGAGTCACTAACTTCACACTAAATTTTCAAATTATGATCATTCAGTCAGAAACAATTTACATACATACAGTAATTATTATTTATTTCAGATTTACTCGACACAAAACGGACAGGTTTTTAATTTAACATCATTTACATTTTAGTTAGACTTTAGTTAGTTTTTTTATATTATTCAACATTCATCACATGGCCTTAGCAAAAGGAGCCTGCTGTTTGGCCCTAAATCAAGCGAGCAAACATCGATTTTAATCCACAGACACTCGAGTTAGAACATTGGCATTTCATTCTTTCCACCTGTTTCTGTCTTGCTGTAACATCACTGCGCTCTTTCTCAATCAGGGCTCTAAATATGAACAACAAACCCGGATCTGTCCAACCTGACAAAGCCCCCCGAACAAGAAGAGAGACTAACATCTGTACAGTAATCATCCACAACATTTCAGGAGGACTGTGATTTTGGATTCTCTCTCTCTCTTTCTCTCTCTCGCTCGCACAAACACACACACAGTTGTTCTTGTTTGACTCAAATCATAAAGTTAAACTAAAACAAACACCGAAGGACTTGGCACATGGTCTTATCTAAAATGGGCCTGGCATCTTCACAGCACTGCAGATTTTAAAGGGAAAACTAGAATGATGAGATACGCCCTCGCCCACCCATGGGCGGACCACACCGAAAGCAATCGTGAGTTTAAACAACTTATAATGGGATATGCGTAGAAACAACAATCGTTTAGCACCAGGCAATAAAGTACCAAGTGACAAAAAACTTGACCACTGCATCCAACAAAACCTCAGGATGTTTTTGATCATTTTCCTTCCAGAAAGATGTAATAGAGAGCGAGAGAGGCTTCGTCCAGGTTTATAAAAAAAATGTGGATTATATACTGTATTTCTAATCAAGAAATACAAGGGGGCATGTCAATAACATAAGACTTTAAAGACTTAAATGAGATGGATTCAAATGTTTTGTCTAGTTAGCAAAAGCCACTGAACAAAAGCTCGTCATTTCATTCAAGGTTCATCTGAAACTAGTTATTCCATAGTAATTTTTCGTCCCATTTATGTAAAATTCTCAATTTGGAGTCTCCGACAGCCTGCAATGCTATAACATCCGTTGTTACTCTCTCCGAGCATATACGTCTGGCCATTTATCCCCTTAAAAGCGCCGCTGCTGCAGCCATAAAAGCAAATTCACCATCTGCGATGAATTTCAGGACAATTACTGTCGGACATCCAATAGCCCGCTGTGAGAAATGTTCCTCGCATTATGCATAATCCATAGGTCGCCGCTCTTTTCCTGAGGATTATGGCTGTTTTGAGCAATTAAAGGTTAAAGCCTGTTTATTTGTTAGATTTCATACAGTTACGCTACTAAACTTTTTAGCATTTATTCCCTAGATAAGAATAATTGTCGTCTAGTGGATCGACCTAAACCGTAAAACCAGCCCAACTATACTGGATTCCTAAAGAGACCAGTCGGCCAAACCATGACTGAACAACACTAACTATCAAAAAAAATTGTATTTTAGGCTAATTCATACTTTGCGTTTAATCATGTTTGTGATAAAAATGACGACTGTCAGACTCTAAAACATTTGACATGTTGGTGTTTGTGAGGACAGCATTTCAACATACTGTATGCTATAGAACTTAATTCAACACAAACCTTACGGACACAAAGCATGAGAAATAGACTGACACGACTAAAGCCGATTTACTGGTCATTATAATGTAAGTCAGGCTCAGAGAAGCAAGCCTACGGATGAACGTAATTAATTTTACAGCTGAGGGAAAGCGTTTCAGAAAAAGCCTTCGGGACGACCCCGTTTCCCCACGACAGCTGCACCGCGTCTCTCCGTAAGCCCTTTAGACTCGCAGTGAACCCCATTATATCTTTCTCAACTTCACCCACACCTCATTCCTTTCTTCACCTAGACAGTGGCCTCCTCCTTCTCTCAGGATCGTTTTCTCTTCTAATCCTCGGTTCCCCCTCGCATATATGTCTCTCGTATGTTCTCGCATCTTTCTTTCGTCTCGACATTTTGACGTCTACCTCCATCACACCCTTTTCGCTATCTTCCTCTTTCACCTCATCGACAATTCCAGTCACGGGGCAGGTCGTGCCTCCTCCGTCGGAGGTAAATTAATTGCGTGCGCACTCCTAGTCACTTTTTCCAGCTCATTTTTCAAACCTTTTTCTACTTTTATACCAGCGTCTCACCTGCAATCCAGTCTCTCCAGCTCGAAGTGAGGGTTGAAGTTCAGCACGATGCGTTGCGTGGGTTCGGGAGCGTTGATCACCCACTGGCAGCTCTGATGGGGCGGGTATTCCATCGGGTAACCGGGTGACGTGATGTAACCGGCGTCGCTGGCGTCCAGGTGGCCTCCGCACGTCTCACCTGAGCCCAACGGGAAAAGAGACAGACAGAAATGTGGGTGACGGTGTGACTTAGATAACTCGGTTATTAGCATCATTCTTGACACTAATTTGCCTGAGCAGAACAGCGTGAACTGAAGGTAAATTAAACACATAAATCAGGTTCTACCAAATCCCAGAGCGAACGGCGAAGAAATAAGAGGGATACTAATCATGTTGTCACGGCCCACGAGAAAAAAAAAAACAATACGCATTCAACACAAAATATACCTCATTTACTTTTTTTTTTTTTGCATGATTCATTTTTGCATACTAATATGAAATTATTTGTGTTCAGCAGAGGAAAAGGACTTATATACATATCAATTATTCCTTTAAACCTTGATTTTAAATGCGAGATCACTGACTCTGAAATATAGGCCTATAACAGTTTACCACAACCTGAGACAGAAAGTGACGCGCAACTCCTCTGTGAAGGTTTAAGGGTGATCTCCAAAGCTGCGAACAGGATCAAGCATAAAGCTGCGTTCAGATTACAAGCGACATGATCGCATTCATTGCAATGGAGAGCTGGCCACTTCCGGCAACACGAGAAGTCGCAACCATTGGCGACGGATGGGCGTGTCTAGCAAAGCGACAAAGTTAAGAAATCTTCAATGGTAGGTTTAGGGGTGGAAGAGCTAACGTCATGGTAGAGCTAACGTGATCAGTGGATATCTTCACTCAGGCAACCACTAGTGGGAACCACTGGCGACTTGCAGCGATAAAGTTTTAGGACACGAGCCGTGCCATTTTCTCTCTTCATTTGACCGCTGTCACATTTCGGCAACTTTTTCCATCTCGATGCGGTGGCAACTGAATCCCATTTCGATGCATGCCTAGAAAAATTTGCCAAATCGCATTGCCCCCTTTTAGCTCGCCTACCTCGCATCTACTTTAAAAATAACGAAAATGTGCTCGGAAAAGACGCGAAATGTGAATCGGGCAAAACAAAGCTTTTCTTCTCCCACCCCACCAAATGCATTCTCTCCATCACTCCATGTGTTATCTATAATAAACACGCCTTCCACACGCTAACACACATTTTTTAGGGCGCCCTCACACATAGCGAATAACATTCTGGTCATTATAATTCTAAACAGAGCTAAGATTAGGAGACAGAAATACTCTGTGCTGTTTTACCATGACAACTGTGAGGAGTGTGTGTGTGGGGGGGTTAACCACTTCATTCACTTTGATAACAGCTGGTGTAGATTAGACAATAGTCGGTTATTCTTAAAGCATTATGAGGTACATTTTCAAGTTCAAAAATCTATAATATATCAAAAAACCATTTCAGGTGTATTGTTCGAATTCATCTTTTATTTAGAGGTTTTTCTTGTATCCTGAATATCATTTTCCATCTGGTTATTCATGTCCCTTTAATAACATCCATAATGACATTATCTTCGGGGAAGTGACATCATTTTATTGGGGGAAAACAGCATAAGCATCTGTAACTACTGGCAAACGATTGTTTAAAATCTTATTAGTTGATTTGTGTCTGTTTAAATTCGACCTGTTTGATACGATTACAGAAATCTATATGAGCATGCTTAGTACCGTTGGGTCAAAAATAACCCAGCTTCTAACTACTGGATTAGCAAATAATGTCCATTTGAGAAAACAAGTCAATATTAGGTAAAAAAATTTAACAAAATATCAGGATCGGTCAAAAAAACGGTACGATCCTGTAAATAACGGTTATCTTCTCACGGTTAACCTTTACCTGTTTATTTACATCCATTTCCTTGTCCTTTGGCAAGTTTATATGTATTGAATAAAATGTAGCCACCTGAGCTTGACCAGGGCACAAATCCCAAAATAACGTACAGCCGAAATACAATACAGAGTTTAAAGAGTTTGAAAGGTTTTGCATTAAAGCAAAGACCCCAAAACAGGTTCCAACAACTATCCCTCAGAAAAACATGGTTACACTTTAATACATTAGCATCAATATCATGCCCAATGATTACAAATTCCACAGATTTATATAGTACAATGATGGATCATGCTTACATGTTTATGTTAAGCACATCTCCACTCGCGTCAGAAGAGGAATCTGGGAATTACGTTTAGAAAATGAAAAGGATTTGATTGACAGTTCTAGGTCTGATGTGGGTTTCTGTAGATATATAGGTAAACATTGCTGTCGAGCTAACTTTCGAAAATCACGTCCTCTCTGATCAAACTTCACGGCTGTCGTACACTTAACCTACATCTGATACACTCCCAGCATCTGAACCGTTCTAGCATCTCTGTCAATGTGGGCAAAAAGTCGTTCCTTGATGTGCTTCACATGCTTTCAAAATTCACTGAACCTATCATAAGGGTGGGAAAGACCAAGATCTCATATCACGGTGTAAGTAATTTTCTACCATTTCTACTCTAAATATGATTAAAAAATATTACTTTTGGCTGTACTGAAGACTATTTTGATAACACAATTACATAAAAGTAACTACATCATCTTAATGTTTAAAACTTGATTGAAGTAATTCATGATACGATAGACTGACTGTCATTATAAAATACTTTTTGGTATGCTTGACGTTTTACTCGCCACACCTCAACCGCTACACCGCCAAAACATATGGTCCTTATCTAAGAGGAACAAAGGAGAACATCTCTGATATTAAAGCAAGTATACTAAAGCAGCCAGGAAGACTTGAATCAAAGTGAGACCAATCGCCAAAAGACTAAGACTCATAAGAACACAGATGTTCAAGCGAAAGGCATTTTCAGGGAACTTTTAAAATTGCCTTACAAATTGAGCTCCAGGGCATCCAAGAGCCACGTCAAGATCTTCTGCGCTACACACTGGCGTGGTGAAAACGCTCCAGACAGGAAGTGGAGTATCGCCTCAAGCTACAGCTCCCATACGTGCTGATGTTCGAGTCATAAGAAAAGCAAAATAAGGAATCGTTTAAACGGTTGGCATTTTCACAAATGTTACAGCATGTCTTTTTTATAAGGTACACTTAGGACGTCAAAACACGACTAAGCCAATTCACGCAAGCCAATAACCCATTAGGACTGGGCGATAAAGATAACATTTTTTTCCAAGCATTTTGATGAATTGATCATCATTTGTATTGACGTAAAAGAATTGCACTGTGGGATTATAAAATTTCGTTATTATAGCGACAAAAAGGATTTCCTCCATTCATTCTGCCATTATGACCCAACATATTACAAGAACACAAAAGGACGGATAGATAGCAATCATTCAGTCTGCATGAGTTCTCTGACTGTGTATATCTCTCTATTGTGTGCTTTAAGGGCAGGGGGGTTTCTAGAGCGAAGGGGGTCTTGTGGATAAATCCAAGGGGGGTTCTGCGTGCTCGGCACTTTTTTTAGACACATCTGTCCTTTCATGTACAGAGACAGGAGGAGAGAAAAGCTACAGACAGACTGTGAGGAGAATTCAGAACAGGGTTTTTTTATAGACATGAACACAGAATGAAAAATAAGATTGTGTGTTTCTTAAAGGGCCACGTTCGCCTAATAATTTTCTTTACTCACCCTCATGTCGCTCGACCCGTGTCATTTTCTTTCTTCTATGGAACAAGATGTTTGTGAGATTGTATTTAAAATGAAAATAAAAAGATGACATTGAGATATGATTTAAGGGTGAGTGAATGCTACACTTTTATATTTTTGCATGCACTGTCCCTTTAAGGAAGTAAACAAGGTTGTGTTCGATGCCTTTATAAAACTAAAAGCCATAAGAAGGGAATTTAAATGCAGAGCTCCCTGGATATAAATTAGGATGTGTGCAGAGCACTTCGTGTTCCTCTCGACTGGTATTCATTTCTATTAACTGCATCATCGCTGTGCTGAACTGTCACTGTGCCGGTAAGTTGCGTCCATGAAATATCTCTATCCTTCTCTTTCTCTGTTTCTTGCTCTATCCTTCTCCTTAATTAAAAAGTGCCGTCACCCGCGGTGAGGAAATCAGCACTGATCCATTCATCCTTACCAAGCCAAAACTCTCTCTCTAATGCCATCTCATTTTTTGGACTCAACTGCTTTAATCACTCTCTATATTCTCTCAATTTTTCTCTTTCCATTTTAAACGCTCTCACTCTTTCTCTCAATAGCTGCTTTAAAATCACACTCATTCAATCTCTTGCTCTTTCATTCCTTTCACACTTTCCTCTTTCAATTGCTCTAACTCTTTCTCTCTCTCTCTCTTTCGATCACTCTCACTCTTTCTGTTTCTCCAATTTGCTCTTATTTTCTCTCTCTCTCTCAATCCCTCTCACTCTTTCAATCACTCTCTCGCTTTCTGTTTCTCTCATTTGCTCTTACTTTCTATGTCTTTCAATCGTTCTTTCCATTGCTCTTAAACACACTCATTTTCTCTCTCTCTCTCAATCCCTCTCCTTCTTTCTTTCTCTCTCTCGACTGCTCTTACATGATGCTCTTTGTATCTATCAATCACTCTCACTTTCTCTTTCCATCACGTTCATCCTTCTCACGTCTTACCTCTTTCAATCACTCTCATTCTTTCAGTTTCTCTCATTTGCTCTTACTTTCTATTTCTTTCAATCGTACTTTACATTGCTCTTAAACACACTCATTTTCTCTCTCTCTCTCAATCCCTCTCACTCATTCTTTCACTCTATCAACTGCACTTAAATGGCACTCCTTCATCTCTCAAGAATCTTTCTTTCACTCTTTCAATCCTTCTCACTTTCCCCCCTCTTTCAAACTCTTTTTTAATTGCTCTCACTCTCTCTCTCTCTCTCTCTCTCTCTCAATCCCTCCCTCCCTTTCTCTCTCTCTCTCTCTCTCTCAATTTCTCTTAAATGACACTCATTCATCTCTCAGACGCTCTCACTTTCTCTTTCTTTCACTCTCTTTTTAAATTGCTATAACTTTATCTCCCTCTCTCTCTCTCTCTCTCTCTCACCTGCTCTTAAATGACGCTCTCTAAATCCCTTTCTCTCTCAATCCTTTTCACTTCTTTCTTTCATTTACTCATAGTCTCACTCTTTCTCTCACACATTCTCTCCATTGCTCTTAACCACTCTTAATCTCTTAAATTTTGCTCTCTCACAAGTGCTTTTAATCACTTGCTTTCACTTACTGTCATTGTGTCAACCTCTCTCTCTCTCTCTCTCTCTCTCTCTCTATCTCTCTCTGGTCGTGAACCTTCAACTGTTCTAGTGAAGAAACGGTTTGAAGAATATGTCATTATTACTCAATCTCATGTTGTTCCAAACCTATATGTTGTTGCGGTTTTTAGGTAAAACTATTTTTCTTGATTCTTTCCAGTCCTAAGGTCAGTTTAAACTGTCGAATGTAAGTATTCTGCTGTAAGTTCATTCTGGTTTTGAACAACATGTGGATGAATATTAGGGCAAAATAATAACATTATTTGATTGTAAAGTGATCTGTTGCATTAAACACCAGACCATTCAATGTACAACATTTCTGTTGGTGAGGTTGTGTGTCAGTTATTCGAAGAATACCCGCTCAAAATAATAATTAAGTTACAACGGTACAAACTATAAAATTGTAATTCTATCCAGCGAAAACGGAAGCAGTCAAATGTTCCAGCATCATTCTCCTGGCCTTCTTGGAAACAGACCTTGTTCAATCAAATTACAGAACTGCAACTAACTGCTGTATGAAAATCAATAAAATACATCAATGTTCAATAAATAATGACATTTATTAAAAAGTAATGATGTAAACAATTCATCAGCCAAACAAGACGGTCTATGCTGTTTAAGGTTGCCAAGCAACAGAACAAACAAAGATGATTCACGTTTCTACAAAATAACGTGAGAACATATTAAATGGCACAACCAATCAGATTGCACCTATAAGAGATTTATATTTAATGAACTGTAGTTCTCAATCAACAAAACTTTTGTGATGCCCCACTTTACAAACATCAATGCGTCACCCTGTCATCTCTTCTCTCTCAGCGCCACGCACACACGACGTGCTAAAAGCTGAAAAGAAACTAATAGGAGGGGATATTTAAATTATGCATGCAAGCCATATTTTAATTCCTCCTTAATTCAAGCGATCCAGGGAATTCTCAGCACCCCCGACCCCCGTAGGGACCGAGACAGTTGCGGTATTCTGACCCCAAATGGAAATTTCTGACCTTCTTTTCACAGCAGATACTGTTAGCTCATGCATAGATTAACACATGTGGTATTGATGAACCGCAGAAAAATAGGACAGAACTGCATACACAACCAATCTGATATGTAGATGAAAAGAGACGTGTGTCTTTCCATCTACTTGCAGGAACGTAGCGGGAAACGAAACGCTTTGCTTGTTTGTGTGACATATTCATGTTTCAGTTTGAGAGCTTTTTTTTTGAGAAAGCAGCACTTTACATTGTGTGGCATTTTGTGCCGGACTTAAAGGGATAGTTCACCAAAAGTATTTTTTTTACCCTCATGCAACATTGGCCCCATTGACTTCCACTGTATGGACACCAATCCACAAAGACTTTTTAAAGCAAAACTATATGGACCAGAATATCATAAAGATGTTGCTTTGTACTCTGATGACTTGCCATTTAGTAATGACCCGGAACGTCCTAGGATCACCCTAAGAACCCCCTAGCAACCACATAACAATACCCTCCGAACCACTTAACATCTGCGCAGTATTTACATTTTTTAATACATCAGTATATTTTCACATTTCATTGAAACCAGGTTAAACCGAACAGCGTTCCATCTTTAACAAAGACGTTCGTGTTTACAAGAGTATTCCAACATAAGAATCTGAAGATTTTAACTTTGTTTAGATCTACTGGTCGAATTGTGACAAATCATGTTGCGAATAATAATGTTAAACGTCTTTTAAACACCTTAAGAAATAAGACCGAAAGAAGGCTGGAAAAAAATAATATCCTTTTGTTTTGAGAAGGACGAAAAGGGCCACTACTGAGACTCATGAGATTGTAAACACATGGCCGGCCTGATATCACTGAATGTGGGTCAACGTGTCAAAATTTGGAGAAGATGGCATAAAATGACAACAAGCCCTGCAGGCACGGATCCTGCACGAGAAAAGCACTGTCTTTGTTGTCTATAATTCAATGCATTGTGTTGCAATTGACGTAATCTGTGAAGAGGGCGTTCCTGAAGTACCTGTGAGACCACCGCATGTGCACCATTTTAGGCTGGGGTCCAAATGTGTTTTTGAAAACCCTTCGCCTTGAAACAATGCCATGTCTCCACAGCCTATGAGCTTGCAAATAACAACTGCTTACATACATTACACCCCAAATTAAATTGAAAAGAATGATAAAATAAACAACACTGCACAACATCGTCTCTGTTCTGAAGTGCGGCCATCTGTAGGTTAAAGTAAACCTTTTTGCAGAATCATAGTTCTAGTCAATCTATGCCAAGAGATTTTGGATGGGGGTTTGAATATGACAGAAGCAATAATGGAAAAACAGCACAGAGCACAGCAAGACGTCAAGCATCAATCTCATCCATATGCCAAGCCAGACCATATGTAGAATATTAGTATATGACCTTTTTTCAACGCTGCAAAACCATATAATAATGCTGTAGTGTGCTACTACTTCACATTAAACTGTTTATTTAACAAGAGGGACATTTTTAATTTATACGAATTCTTTATTACTTTTGTCACCTATTCAAACTTTTAGTGTCTGGTCAGGTTTTCAATAATACAGGTGATGGTTGAAGGTACATTCATATCCAGCTCCACCTTATTTTGCAACAAATAAAGATCTTTCACCACTAATTTAATCAACGTCACTTTAGGTTTCAACCTGTTGTGTTAAACGGCAGGTGCTTCAATACAATGAGTAGCCTATATCTAGGAATACAGAATATATACCATAGGCTATAGTGTGCTAAATTGGATGCAAATTACGCTGTGTGTAAATAAATTCATTTAAATTAGGATGTTTTAAGTTTTTTCATGTAATTAAAATCGTGAGTCAAGTTTTATTTTATGTCAAGTGGTTTTACCACAATAATCATAGTTTAACCATGGTAAAAACACAGCAACCACGACTTTACTATATTCAGTGACCGCATCTTATACCATATTGTTTGTAGTAAAACTATATCAACTAGCTAAAAACGTGGTACTTTTACTATTACAACAATTTGGTTAGTTTTGTTTATATTCATATTACTATGGCTGACTGCGCAACGAAGAGTGTTTCCCGCCAACTTCAACTGCCATCTCTTTTCAAAATTATATATATTCATCTCTTCCAACAATCAGACTCTCCAACCAACACTTGAACGGAGTTGTTCTTGTTGTAACTACTTGCCTTTATCTGCTGGCATCTAAAAACGATAACGCCAGAAAAACACGTCGATCTATGACGTGTATTGAAACGGTCAAAAACGACGTAGCCTGAGGGCTTCTGAGCGCGTGTCAGCGGAACCGGAGGCGCGCGTTAAACTCCACTCACTCCGTGGACCTCCTTTCCCGTGGAAAACCTCAATCTACATCAATACAGTATTTACATCGAGGTAATGGATTATATTTACAGTTCACCGACTAATTACAGCAATTAGAGATAAACACGGCGACATGCGGCCGTTCCTCGCAGAAACCGTGTAAAGTTTTAAAGGAGCCGTTTTATTATCATTATTAGGCCTATTGTAAACAAGATCGATTGATCAGGTACGTTACTGCGACAATAACGTTACCGTGTTTTGGCCATTTATTTTGGAGAACAATACAAACAAGAATAATTTGTACCATCCCTTACGAAAATTAACCATGGTTTTACCACAGTACAGTTTAATGTTATTTGAAGTAAAACCACAGTCACCACAAATTTCCAAATTAGCACACTATGGTTCAGCCATACATGTGTAGTAATTAAAACTACAAACGTACAAAAAGTTACTTTTTTCTATAATTAATCTAGGTCATTTGTTTTCAGCTACCGCTACTTTCCCTACGTAATAATATGTATAATATGCATTCCATACGTACATTCAACACTGGTGCAACGTAATGTATAGCGAGTTTATTTTATGGCAAGGTGCATCTCAAATTGCCTTGCTTACTAATACACTTGTAAAAATAAAGTGTTCATTCTCTTCTTCTGAAAAGCACTGCTTTCATAGCAAATTTGAGTTATTTGTGTCATCTTAAAAGATCTTGGCATCAACCCATTTTGATTCAAAAAAGGTATTTGTAAACCACATATTAGCAAACTTTCCTTGACATTATAAGACAGGGTTGACCGTGCAAGAGAAAACAGATCTATAAACAGCTCTATGTAGGCTAGATGTTTTTTTTTTCATAATGCACTCACATCTGCAAATACTTTGCAGATAAAGGGTTAAACATCTAGTGACTCCTTTTAATATAAACCTGATTCTTCACTAAATAAAGTCAGAATTTTTTCACAGCTTGGTTCGGCTGGACATCAGAAACGCTCGTCGTGCTTCGCCAGGAGTGAAATCTGTTTGCCATTTGCGGATAGCCTCACTGGATGGGAATTTAAACAAACACGCTAACTTTATAAGAGGAACGGAACAGGCTTACCTTCCTCTGCGCTAACTTTCAAAACGAAGCAAAAGATAATTGCAATTCCTAGTAGAGATCGCGAGAAATCCATCTTTCCGAAACGCGCCGTCTTGGAGTGACCCGTGTTCAAGTAGTGATCTCCTTCAAGGCACAAACGCACATAAATCTGACCGAGAAAGAAACAAAACAAGCTTTTTCCTCCTTATGACGCTCAGATTTCCACAATCAGTCCATATTCAGAAACTGAGCCCGTTGCGCACAGCAAGCGCAAAACTGTGCGTAACAAAATCGTTTTCAAATATGCATCAAAAAGTCGTTGTGAAACAACCTGTTTTTCTCTGAACCTTTGACTTTGTGCTATGAATAAAAAGTGTTTTTGAAGCGTGTTCCCTTATATAGCCGTCACGCGTTTACGTGCGTTATTGCGCTCCATTGGTCTACGATGGTTTGGTGATAAAGGTCTCCGCAGGGATCTCTCCTCTAATCTGCCGTTCAAAACACGTTGTCCATCCGAGTATTAATGCTCTGCGTTCTTACAGCTCTTACAACTCATTCAGCTCTACTCTGGAGACACAAGAATAGTTTTGTCCAAAGCAGCCTACTAGACAGGAGTGAAGTCGGCGTTACGCACAGAAGCGCACTGCACGGCTCGGCTGTGTTCTCTTGCAGAGCGCATGTGGATGTGCCCGTGAGCCTGTGTGTGAGTGAGAGAGTATGTGAGAGAGAGAGAGAGAGAGAGAGAGTATGTGAGTGAGAGAGAGAGAGAGATAGAGAGAGAGAGAGAGAGAGAGAGAGAGTATGTGTGTAATAGCATTTCGGAGCGGCGCAGCTATCGCATTACACTGAGCTTTCCTGGCCCGCCCACCAACCCTCAGTCACCGAACAGGGCACAGCTCTCTCCCCCTCACTCAAGATTCAAGATTCAAATAGCCTTATTGGCATGGTAAAAAGTCTTTACATTGCCAAAGAATAGGAAGATTAAATATGTTTCCCATTTTGCCAGCAACTGAGCGTCATATTTTGCGGATTGGCTTGAATTACATTTACATGTATGCATTTGGTATGCATTTCTTTGTATTTTATGAGGATAGTACATTAAAATAAATTAATACATGTCTTTAAATGCCATGTTTACAGCCACCATGGTCCATTGGGAGATTTTTTAAATATAACATAAATTTTTTTATTATGGTAATGGTTTGGCCGAGAGCAAAACCCTTACAAAATCAACAATACTTTAAGCATTATTATTTATAATTATTGTAGCAAAGTACTCAAATTAGGGTTCGCGTATAACCTCACTCACTTGTCACAAATATTCAGTTGGACTGAATCATTAAAAGCACCATTTGAAAAGAGTGAATCATTGGTGAATCAGATACGCTCTCTTTCTACCTTGTGCACTTGTGTGCCCTTGTGGGTTGCCGGTAACACACACTCAAAGCTACAGTACATGTTATTTTTAGATTTTGACCGGCCTTCCTTTCTAGCAAACGGCTGAAATGCAATTAACTTCACATGTCATGTAAATACGCTGTGATAAATTGTACAAAGGTTCACATTTCAAGCTGGTGACTCGGATGCAATGAAAATGCAATGTTCGTGTTATTGTTCACATGCAAAGGGTCATTATCACGAGGCGATGTGGGTAGTGCACAGTTATTATGAGGCAATGTGTGGCAATGTTTATTTCATGTCATGCCATACCTGAGAGAGTCATTGCATGAGTTCTCCTGCAGGGGGACGGACCTCACTGTAGGACACAGACAGCAGGGGTCATCCAGGGCAGAACAGAAGCACTGCACATCTTACGTAATGTGAATTTAATATTTACTAGTACATTTTTTGAATCACGTTGTTAACATTAGGTCATGCACAATAAACAACATGAGTGAACAAATAACAATTGCATTGGTATTAACTATCATATTAAATCATTTAAAAATATCATTGGTTAGCTTATGCATGAATGCATGTTAATGTATGAGATCTAATTGATGCATTTTCAACAATTAAAGTGTTTCTGAAGAGTGTAAATATAAAAAAGGCTTCATGCTGAACACTTCGCTAAAAACCGAGAGAGTGATATGAGCGAAAAAAATCTCAACCCGCTGGCACAGGTTCAGAGAACAGTCCTGAGTCAGGACTGAAATGGCATGTGTTTCTGGACCGGCCACAAAACAGAACCCAACCCACCCAACCCAAGCTCCTCTACAATCTGACGTTCTAACTAGAGACACCGAGGTTTTTTAATGACACAGCAGAGCAGTGCCATGCCGAAAATACTTCACAGAGTCATCGGGGAGGCCTTCATCCAGGAATTTACAGTAAGTAGAAGGACACAATTTTTTTATAGCAGGCTGCTAGCAATTCATTTCTGTACTTGAGGTTTAACCTGCCAAGTTGTTGGAATATTTTGTTTGATGTCCTGCACACTTTAAGAGCACCAGGTTGTGTTTTCAGCCTAAATTTAGCCGAAATATACAGTTGGCTATACAGCTAGTGATTTACTTGACTTATGAAAACATACAGTGGCAAAACTAAACTGATTTTATTAAAGGGCCACGGAGAAGAAGGGAGAAAAAAATCTGATAGTTCACCGCAAAATGAAAATTCTTTCATCATTTACTCACCGGTTTGACTTTCTTTCTTCTGGAAAACACAAAAGATGTTAGTAACCCAACACCATCGATCCCCATTGACTTCCATTGTATGGACTCAAAACCACAATTCAAAAGTTATTTTTTAGAAACGATATTGAGATATTTTGGGACATTCTTCAAAATATCTTCGGGTTGCACACAAGAGTCATATACAGGTTTGAATGACATTAAGTTAAGAATACTGTCAATGATGATATAACTGTTGTTTGTGGGTGAAATATCCCTTTAACAAACACTAAGTGTCTAAACTAAACTACTTAATCTAAAATATCAAAAATAAATATATTAAATTATAAATTATTATCATATAAAATGATGAATGTTAAATAATTTTATTTTAGTTACAAAAAAATACTAAAAAGTACTAGTCACATTAGAAGCTTCAGCAAAAAATAATTATTTTGAACACATTTCAGTTTATCAATCATGTTAGTACGAATTATCACTATAGATTTCTAAATATTCTTCGTCATTAACTGCATCATAGGAGAAAAACTAGGACTAGTATAACAAGACTTGATCTCATTATCGTCAATTCAGTCTGGGATTACATGAAGACGACAAAAACTAACCCAGCCTAAATCCATTATAACTGAAGCAACATCTCCAAGATTCCTAAAAACATCTACTGACGCAATAAAAGTAAAGTATATGAAAACGTTTTGGTGAAACATCTACCCCCAAGACTGGGGGATTCTTCAAACCCACTCAACAGCATTAGAAGTTTCTTGCATGCCTTGAAGCAGATTGACTTGTCCGTCTTCCTTCTATGTGTGTGTCTGAAGAACACAGACCCATGTGTGCGACTGGCCTTCAGTTCTCTCTCACTCGACACCCTTCTCTACACAGGAGCACATGGCAGGTCTTCAAAGACTATGAGGTCACATCCTGTTCACTCAAAGTCCAGCCAAACCATAAGTGTGTTGACAACTGTCTTTGTTTAACCCATGAGAAATCACAGCCTAAATGAGCTTTTGGGTCCGTGTTTATACTACACAATACCGTATTACACCAAGGGACCGTTCATACATAAGACCACAGCAAAAGCAAAATGCGTGGGTTTCAGACGTCCTTTTATAAAACCAAACTAATTTTCATTGAAAACGCTTTTCATGCTTGTGCCACAAGAGTCATAGGTTTGCATTGACATTATTGAGAGACCCAGCAAAAATAAATCTATCAAGGCAGCAAACACTGAGACACGTCACCGGGTTTTGGGACGGAGCCAACAAATATGTCTCAGATCACTCACTTCCCTGTCGTTATTTCCTTGTGTGCTTCCTTTTCTTGGATTTCATAACAGTGTAAACAAATTCATTCCTTCATTGCCAAGCACTCGAAGGGGAACTTTGAAATTACACAAGCACATGAGTCACAGCCACTCCTGAACTAGTCAACATTAACCGTGAGTCGCACAGCTTCCAAACACCAAGAGATGTGTGGCATACTAAAGTGGCTTTATTATTCTCATCCATGCTTCTCCATCCTTTAATCATGCATGAAATTTGTTAAATATGGGCACTATCAGACGGTTCTGAGAATTCATACTGTAGTCCAGGAGACTGAACGGAGATTTTAGCTATTCATAGCTGCAATCTGTAACTTTTTTGGTTAACAAAACCCATCAAGCAGAGGACATAAAAGAATCACTTTTTTCTAACCTTAGCCCCATTCACAAAAGTAAGCTTATAATAATGATTTATTTGAGGTGTCTGGTACAGTTTAGTGGGAAATGTCTGTTTGAAGTCATTTGACAGCTCACGTCGATATTTAGAGTGACCTGCAATTTATATTTTTAAAACAAGGAGGTTATAGAGAGGCAAAAGTTGTGGATCGCAGCCTTAAAGTCCAACGTGTCATTTTTTTGGAGGATCTATTGACCGAAATATAATACGATATGCATAACCATCTGTTCAGAGGTGTATAAAGACTTTACATAATGAAGCATTAGGTGTTTAATATCTTAGAACGAGCTTTTTCTATCCGCAGGGCCCGTTAAATGGAATTTGCAATGTTGTTTCTACAATGGCCCTAAATGGACAAACTGCGTTACAGAGCCAGTTTCATAAATATATTATCTCCTTCGGCAAAGAAGCAAAAAAGTGACGACATCTTAGTCCTGTGTCAGCCACAGTAGTGCTTCGAAAGGGAGGGGGAGTGAGCCGTTGGTTGCAATTCGCAACCTCACCACTAGGTGCTGCCAAATTTCATAAACCGGAGCTTTGAGGATCAACATTTTCTCAGATACTTCCACCAAATTTCGATAGAAGGAATAAAAAAAAGACACAAATGGACGGTTGTTTATATACAGTATGATAAAAGAACTGAACTATAAATTCAGATCATTTGATTTTGGATAATTGTACATTTGCCATTTTTGACATCTCTTCTGAAACACTAATGCAGACACATGAGGTCATTTAAAAAAGAAAAGAAATTTCCGAGAAGCAGGGTACTTACGCGAAAGCATAATTTCTCCTTTCTATCTGGCACAATACACCTAAAAATGAATTAGTTATGACCATACAGACCTTAGAAACAGAGAAACATTTAATTCAAAGAAGAAAGCCTCATGCTCTGGACCTCGAAGTATTCAATTTTATGCGTTTAATCATATCAAATCTAGCTTTTAGAAAGAGTGAGGTGTACAAACTCACTGGCACGTGTGAGCACTACGTAAAAAACAATGACAATGAGTCTGGCAAAAACAATGACAAAACAAGCATGACATTTAGCTTCATAGATTTCCTCAGCGCCCACCACAGAACAACCGCACTCTCAAAATGTTAATCAATAAAGAATCGTAAGGAAAGAAACATTAAAAACGTTGTATGGCTTTAGCGTTTGTTTGAATGCCACCAGCTCGAGACGGCGCTGGGGTGACAGCAACAGGATCGGCTCACTTTCACGGGGGCAATTGAAAAGTGATGTTGAGCAGATGTGGTCTGGTTGGTTTAGAAGCTGTCAGTTTAGGAAAACAAATGGAAAGACGGTAATTGGCCTTCTGGATAAATCTCTTACAATCTTACCGCCTACGTCTTGTACCAAACTAGATCATATTTTTTTATTTACACTTTTATCCAAAGTGACTTGAAGATGTGCATTCAATCTATACTTCTTTAGATACTACCTATTTCATTTTGTTTTCAGATTTACGTACCCAAAAATGTTGCGAGGCTTAAAGCGAGCTGTGATTGGTCAACGCACACGTCCGTCAAACAGTCTCCTCCTGAAGTGATACGATGCAATGTGCACAAGATTTTATGGTGAGTAATAAGTCAAGCAATGTGTGACATTACACAAACCCTTATTCGGGAACACTCCCACCCTTATAAATTTACTTTAGAGGCCCTTTTAGTACACACTAAGGTAAGGTTATGACGTCTACATGTCTGTTACACACGCAAGAACTAATGTGCCAAAAATAAACACAGTGTCATAAATAACAGCATTGTTTATTATTCACGAGAACGTCTCTAAGATAGTTTACGAACGATGATTTGTCTTCCACCATTGGAGGGATGCAGATGTCTGTCTTTACTCTAAAAATATGCACAGATCACTTCAGAGAATCTCAGCCCACCCACTGCTTTCCCATCACGCTGTAATTTATGCACGCATCCTTTAATCTGCCTATCCTGCAGGAGTCCCACCCTTAAAGCGCAGAACACCACGAGCGAGTGGAGTTTATATCACACCTTGTTTTTTCTTTACACACTAGGGAAACGTTAAAATAAAAGCGTCTGCAGTCTAATTAACAATAACAACACCGTGATTAGACATTTAACCTCACGCGGCTTTAAAATATATCAGCACCACAAAAACAGGGAAAGACCAACTGAAAATAAGAGCGTAAAACTGGATGACAATGCTATAGGGTGTCTTTGGCGGATTTCTAGGGTGTTCCGGGTGGATGCTTGTGGGGTCAAAACTTAAAGAGCACAACATCTTTGATATTCTGAGCCCAAAATTTAACATGTGTCTGAAATTGTGTACTGACAACAACTGCAAAAAAAAAATTAAGCAATGTATTTTATAGTTTGGCTGAAATTGAAAATCCTTACACCAATTTTTCTTCCCAATGTCATGCCAGGCATCTATGACTTTCTTTCTTCTGCAGAACACAAAAGAAGATATTTTGAAGAATGCTGGTAGCCAAACAACACTGTTCCCAACTGACTTCCATTGTATGAACACAAAACCACTGAGGCATTTCTCAAATTATCTTCTCTGTTTTCCACTGAAGAAAGAGCTAGTGTTTGGATGACCGGGTGAGAAGTGACGTTTGACGGATAAAACGGCTTCCTGAGATGGAGACAGTTAGTGACAGAGGGTGTAAACATTTTAACAGCAGCTTTTACAGGACACATGGTTTAAGCAATATATGAAATGTTCTCCATGTCTTCATAAAGATCAGCTTGGCTTTTCCGACCATGTTTGGACAATTTAACATGAACTGATTAAATCGTGAGAAGGATCTTTTAATGAGAACACCATCATGACTCCAACACGTCCATCATATCAAGACAGGCCAAGAGCTTTACAAGATGCAGGTCTCTGCACCTTGAGGCTGATATACAAAGAACAAATAAGTATGGCACAAATCCAAATAAAACAAAACATGGTCCAAAACGCCATTGCATGAACATGCACTCTTAAAAATATAGGTGCGTCACGATGCCATAGAATAACTTTTTTGTCTAAATGGTTAAAGAACCTTTAACATGTGACAAAAAAGGTTTTTCAGGTTATTAAAAAGGTAAGAAAGAGACGGTTCTTTAAAGAGTCGTTGACAAAATGGTTCTTCTAATCTATGGCATTGCTGTGAATTGCTTTATTTTTAAGAGTGTAGTGTCATGTCCTAAATTATAAATAATGCATCAGAAATCCTAGCATGACCACGGTACCAACTCCAAGGGGGTTGATGAATTGGACACTTTGTGTGGTTTTGTACATTTGACGGTTCAGAAAGTATGACAATTGACTGGAACTCAAAACCAAAAACAAGCCAATGCTGAAAACAACCCTTTACATAAAAGTGACGTGCAAGTTTGCACACGAAAACAATATTTGTTTTTATTATTTATGGTCAAGACCAGCATTTATGTTACTATTGCTCATCCCGGAAAACCTCTACATAAGTCTTTGGATTTGGCACGTAACTGTGAACGTGAATAACACCTCGTATCGTGTGGCTTGAAGAAGGGGCGTGCTGTTACTTTTCAAAGCACTTAGACTAATGATTTTCACCTGACAGATGATAAAACAATACAACTTACACTGACTGATGAACCAGAGCCATATCTACAACATCTACAGTTTGTTCCACAGACTTGGGGGAGGATTCTTCATTTTACCAGGTTTACGCATTTTTTAAATACGGTCAAAAACATAAAATTACAGAAAAGACCGCAAATTTACAAGAAAAACCTGTCAATTACTTTGAAAAACTGTCATTTTACAGAATATTTCTGGCGCCTCGATCGTGAAATTCTGGATGCATGCAAGAAAATACATAGCAGACGTGTTTATGTGGACGTCTAATGAGGGACATCGCAACACGGATTGTAAGGAGGAGCATATTAGCGTGTACATCAAAGGTTGACGTTGCTATGGCGATGTGTGTATGTTCTTTGTTTGTCAGTTAATGGTGGAGGGTCTACTGTACACAAGTACCATTTGTGACGCAACATAACATTATGCTAATCAATTGTATGTGCGCATGCACGTGTGAAAGCTGCTCATGCATACACAAATGAGGATGTGAACATACATCAACACAATTGAGTGTTTCATTTACTCCGTTCCTCCTGTAATTATACTGAATTAACATTCTGGAGTTCTAATAATAATAATCTATACAGTTATGAACGTCTTATAAAAAATATGTACATTTGCATAATAGCGCTATGATGCATAGGCCACAGGCAGGCAGTCACAGGCAGTATTGCTAATGCACATTTTTGGAAACTTGCAATAACAACATTGTTTCTTTCTGCTTTAAAATGCATGTTTTGTAAAGCTCCTTTGCAACAATGAAAAATGGTGAAAAGCACTATATTTGAATTAAATTAATATGGAATATATAACAATAAAAGTCTTGAAATATAAAAGCCATACAAACGTTCAAATAAACTCTTTTGCGACGGTCTGTAATTCATTATAATTTTATTTTTTAAATGTGTTGTTTAGACTAGACCGAGGTTACTTGGAGGCTTTTTCGCCTGCTTCTTAGATTTCTCTTTTGAAAACGACGCTGGTCATTTACAGTATATCCCATATACATCAAAAGGTAAAAAAAAGCCAAAATGTATAGATGTAAGTATTCCTTAACTCTCTATTAAGTCTCACGAGCGACAAAAGAGCAATAAATTGTTAAATTAAATTGTACAAAAAAATGGCAAAAGTTGATTAATAAGAATATATTTATAACGGTTAGAGACATGAACTGCTTCAAACAAACATCGACGACACATTGATTTTTAAGCTCATTAAAGATTTTGTGGTTTTTAAAAAATACATTTTTACTATCGATCACAACATACAGGCCACATGTGACATCTTTACCGAAGACATAAGACCATGTTCTGTAAAACGCATTTACTACATGCTTCGGCTCATTACGACACAACAATACCACAATAACAGGCAATTGCATTGACAATTGCAACAACACGATACGGAGAATTTCATTTGGATATTACAGGAAGCTGTTGTTCTACACTCTCGCCTTTGTCTAAGACTGCAAACGCCCCAAAACTCTTCTTCTTTCTTGACTTTAACTTGCTCCGCATCTCTCGCTCTCTCTTAACAGTAAATGGATCTTAATTCAAGCCCACTGTCCTTTGTCCTATAATTTAGAAGCTCAGCTCATTTGAGAGAACACCGCCTGTGAGCCGCAAATAAAACTAATGCCTGTAACCATTAATGGGCTCTATTTATCACTTATGTGTGTGTGTGTGGATGTTGGCTGGTATAAAAAAGGATGCTGGGCATCATTTAAGATCCATTTGGAGATTGCTTTTGTGTGTGTGTGTTTTCAGCCTGACTGTGAAACTCTTGGCGGGGTCTGATCTCAAATTGTGAGAAAACTTGGGATCAGGACATGACATCTTACTCAATGCCACACGTTTTCCAGCGTCTTCTAATAAAGACGTCCTGCTCTTTATTAAAGCGCCTCTGTGTTTATACTTTACACGCTGTGCCCATATCTACTGTATGTACGCATGTGAGCCAAACCCCAAGAAAAAAATGTGTGTTCGCTTGGGTAAAAGCCAGACGGATAATTGTGGAGGCACACACTGCCAAACTGGCCATTAGTAGACTATGTGTGTGTGTGTGTACTGCTGGACCATAGCCCTTAATAAGATAACACTGCCCAACTAGAGTCTGCCAACCAGTACAAACACTAGTCCAAAAAACCAAGCCATATAGACTTTAATATATACATCTTATGATGGTAAAAAATAACCCATCTCAAGCTAAAAGGAAATGATTGGAAGAACCCAACTTTTTCCTAATGTAGGAATTGATTGTATAAAGAGGGCATTTCGTATCAGAAAATGCAAATTTTCAAAGAAAATGCTAAATAAAAATGGACTGAGGTCGTCAGATGGAAATTTGCTTTCTGAAATTTGGTTTGCACATGGAACATTGACTCCTCCTTTTATGTGTGTTTGGGGCGCGGCTATCTGTTTGATCGACCAATTGCTGGTGGGGCCGAGTGGTCTTTGTTTAAAAACGGACATTATTTTTGCAATTCAAATGACACACTACGCCTGAAGTTTGTAGTGTTGGAATGCCCACTTATAATTTTTTGGAAAAGCATGCATGAACTTTCATCTATTTTCTATTTTATTTTACACGGGGAGAGAGAGAGAGAGAGAGAGAGAGAGAGAAATACCTATGGCTTGAGTAGGGATGGGAATTGATAAGAATTGAACGATTCCGATTCCATTATCGATATTGCTTATCGATCCGATTCCTTATCGATTCTCTTATCGATTCTCATTGGGTGAGGGAATAAGTATAAATTTGTTTGTTTGTATTAACTCGCTTTAATATCTGATAAGAACACAGCACATACTCAGAGTATACACACATTATGTGTAGCAACCTCAGAACAAACCTAAAAGTAGGCTACAAAGTAAAGTCCAGGGACCTATAGCATTTTTCACATTCATCATTGTTCCAGACAAAAAAAAAAACTGCCATTTAAGTGTCATTTAAGTGCCATAAAAACTAAAAACACAGAGTAAACAGTCAAGGAAGTAACAAAATTCTACTCAACTGACATACACAATGAAATATCACTCACATGAACTAAATAGAGAATTAACCACTGCTGCTTGACTCACTTGTTGTTGCTGTGTCGCGAAGTAGTAGTATATCAAACATGCGACAGTCCTGCAAATGAATTGCGTGCTGTGTGGCCAAATGTTTCTGCATATTGGAGGTAGTTCCTCTCTTTGCCGAAATTAAACTTTTACAGTTGTTGCAAATGACCGCATTGGCGTCTTTTCTAGTGAAATATAACCACGCTTTAGATCGCTTCTGCCTCTATGACATGTTTGCTGCGTAACCAAAACAACGCAGCGCGTGTGTGACGTCATGATGATGACACATTTGCAACTAGCGGAACCGTTACAAGGAATCGATTCACTGGGAACCGGTTCTAAAGAAGAACCGGTTCTCGATTCCCATCCCTAGGCTTGAGGCAGTCTGTCACTTCCTGTTGACATGTAATGAACAGGTGAGGTGCAGCATGATGAGCGAGTAAGAGAGTAAGTGAGAGTGAGAACGTGAGAGAGATTGTGGGGGAGAGAGAGAGAGAGAGAGAGGTAGGGAGGGAGGGAGGGAGAGAGAGAGAGAGAGAGAGAGAGAGGTAGGGAGGGAGAGAGAGAGAGAGAGAGAGGTAGGGAGGGAGGGAGGGAGAGAGAGAGAGAGAGAGAGAGAGAGAGAGAGAGAGAGAGGTAGGGAGGGAGGGAGGGAGAGAGGGAGAGAGGGAGAGAGAGAGAGAGAGAGGTAGGGAGGGAGAGAGAGTGAGAGAGAGAGAGAGAGAGAGAGAGAGAGGTAGGGAGGGAGGGAGGGAGAGAGAGAGAGAGAAAGAGAGAGAGAGAGAGAGAGAGAGGTAGGGAGGGAGAGAGAGAGAGAGAGAGAGAGAGAGAGGTAGGGAGGGAGAGAGAGAGAGAGAGAGAGAGAGAGAGGTAGGGAGGGAGGGAGGGAGAGAGAGAGAGAGAGAGGTAGGGAGGGAGAGAGAGAGAGAGAGAGAGAGAGATAGAGGGAGAGAGAGAGAGAGAGAGAGAGAGAGGTAGGGAGGGAGAGAGAGAGAGAGAGAGAGAGAGAGGTAGGGAGGGAGAGAGAGAGAGAGAGAGAGAGATAGAGGGAGAGAGGGAGAGAGGGAGAGAGAGAGAGAGAGAGAGAGGTAGGGAGGGAGAGAGAGAGAGAGAGAGAGAGAGAGATAGAGGGAGAGAGAGAGAGAGAGAGAGAGAGAGAGAGAGAGAGAGAGAGAGAGAGAGAGAGAGAGAGAGAGAGAGAGAGAGAGAGAGAGAGAGAGAGAGAGAGGGAGGGAGGGAGGGAGGGAGGGAGAGAGAGAGAGAGAGAGAGAGAGAGAGAGGTAGGGAGGGAGAGAGAGAGAGAGAGAGAGAGAGAGAGAGAGAGAGAGAGAGAGAGAGAGAGAGATAGAGGGAGAGAGATGTGTTTCAGTGTTCAAATGACAAAACAGAAAAGAGCTCAACACTGATGCATCTATATGTCCTTTTTTCAACAAACAAACAAATAAACAAACACACACACACACACACACACACACACTCACACTCACACACACTCACAACTTCCCAACAACTTTCTTGTTCATGCTTACAAACGACACAGCTGAACTGGACAGAAGGCGCATTTAAATGTGCATTGACTCTCATTCAGCGTTACTAATAGAAGCACTCAATACACTTATCCATATGCAAATATCTCACCCCGCCCTCAGATTCAACGCATTTTATAGTTTACTGACATTTGCAGTGCAGCGTGTCAATATAACTATTTTTAATGCAAAATGGCAATTTATAAACACTGCTACCAGCCGGCACACTTAAAAAAAACAATCTGTCCATCGCATATTTACATAATCAAAACTGCAGACAAAAGCTAAAAAAGTGTTCACTGAACAGCCCATAACATCGAAGGTCAACAGGAGATTTTTCAACATGGTTTCATGGGATTTTTTTATGAAGTGCTGATTTCACATGTATTTGAAGAGTTTATTTGCAAAAACATAACAAAAAAATCTTACTGTGCATGTTAGCTATATCAATCAAACTTTTCCGATTTTAGTAATAATAAAAAAACACAGCAAACAAATACAATAAAACATAATAAAAATATGGTTTTTGAGTTAATAACAAAAACATTATTAATAATAAAGAAAGGAGGGAATGAAACCCAACTTTTTCATTGGGGTGAAAAGAGAGAGAAATTAAATGTACAGATGAAATTTGTACAAATTCGCAACCTAAGTGATGAATTGACAAGAAGTTGTGTTACATTTTCTGATCGCAATCTCTAAAAAAGTATAGCAGACCTAAAGATACCAACACAACTCCCAGTCAAAGTCAGCAATATAACTTGTACGTCTTATATTACCAACAGCATTATCATCTTCCCAGAAAAGTATGTGAATGAAGCGTGACCCCAGCACACTAACGCTGGAGAGATACTTGCTGAATTTGCATCTTTTTTACGGAATAATCAGATGCACATGTGAGATATGAACCCCTTCACATCCAGACGGAGTTCAACGGCTTCTGCTGAAATTTATTACAGACTGTCTAGCATTATCAATGAACAAAATCACATAAATACTATAATAAACATATATCAGCGTATTACAACCCTTGCTTATACACCGTTTTGTGGTGAATACTTATCTTGTATACACTCTTGTAAAAGGATGCTATGCTTTTTGTGTTTATTTCAATTAAATAAATGAAAGGGACAACACAAGTTGAGGTAAAAGTAACACAAAACGTGTTTTTTTAAACACGACTCTTAAGAGTATACTATTCACTAATGATGTTACATACTGTAAGTCTCCACCGCTGCATCCGAATCCCAAACTATGATAGTACATACTTATTTAAATGAAGTAAGGCTTTCCTGTTTCTCAGTGGTAACAACGCAAGGTTGTGGGTTCGATCCCAGGGGATTGCACATACCTATGTATAAATGTATAGGATATGTCATGATTCCGCTATCATGTCATGTTTATTCTTATTCTTGCAGCGGAGTCATGACTAAGTCTAGGGTTTTGTGTGAGAAGGACATGGCATGGCTTAGATATAGGCTGTCATGCGCCTTCTCGTGTCTCGTCTATGGCCCCGCCCCTCTCGTCTCCTCGTAAGCTTCCCTTGAGTGTTTTATTACCCACACCTGCCTATTGTAATGATCCTTTGTTCCTCTCCCCATTTAATGCCCTGGTATTCTCTGTCTTGTGCTCGTTTGTTACTTGTAACTTTGTATCTGCTTGCTCGTCTGATCTGCTGTACCTTGAATTTATCCATACGCTGTGTCCCAGCGTTTCTGCTCAGCCTCACTCTGTTCCTGAGAGTTTTGTTACAGTTTGTTACTGTCCATGAGTTTTACGTTCCTGTTTGGCTGTCTTTGTTTATCCCCTGTATTTTACCCCATTGTGGGTTTTTGTTTTGTGTTTATTAAAATCTTTTGTTACCCCGTACCGCTGCCTGCATTTGGGTTCTATCACTTCCATTTCGTGACAGGATAATTAAATGTAAGTCGCTTTGGATAAAAGCGTCTGCCAAATGCATAAATGTAAATGCAAATACTACCAATGATCGGTCAAAACAGTATGTTCTATATCGTATGTGTGGGGGTAGTACGAATAGATTTCGGACGTACGGCATCCACCATGTTTTATTGTCATGTGACTCGTATGCTCTTTGACGCAATAAAAACAACGTGCTGTAAAAATTTATCCACGAGAAATTCATTTATCTGCACTTATATTTATAAAACGGACGCCGTCTTCGAAGTTTTCCAGTATTTTTATTTGATTAACTTGAAATTTGAACGTTGCTCAGCACCCGTTGCATCATGGGATAGATAAGTGTCCATCACAAATCTCGGCAGAAGTAGTAGACCCTCCTGGTATTTCTAGCCTACTGTGCATACCGAAGATTTTGACATACTACTCGTGACTCAATTTCATGTGTGTACAAGCGCAAGGGGTTGTGGGTAATATTTGGCTTAATTATATTTAAAAAGTGGTTTTTTTTTCTGGTTGTAATCCTGCATATTATATGTAACGTTATGGAGGAACATTTCGCATTGATGTTCATGCAATTGGCAGAGCCTTTCATCCAAAGTGACTTACACTCTCAATGTCGAACATTTGCATTGTTTTATCAGCTGAGCCACGCGAACAAATAATACCGTACCGCCTTTGTAGCACAAGGAATTGTGGGTAATATTAATATCTGAAAATCTCTGTGAACGAAACGTTTGGCACACTATTGTTTAATATGCTCGTCTGTAATCCTACGGTAATGCCCTTTCCTTCAATAAAATGCTATTTTAGAAATACAATATGCAAATCGTAACGCCTCTATTGTGTTGATTTCTGTTGTGGGGATTGCTTTTTCCCCACTCTTGTCAAAATATACGCCCGTTCCCATGGTGAAGAGTTGAGATGCGGTTCAGGGAGCAGAACGCAACCTTTGACCACCTCCACATGAAATCCTAGAAACACTCACACACACGTACACGCGCACACACACACAGCTATTTGGTGTAAGAGAGTAAACCAGCCTACACGGATGCTTTGGAGCATGTTCAGGGCATCCACAGAGAGGGAGAAAACACAGACATCATCCTCCGCTGTGTTCCCAGTGCTCACTGGTGCCAATGAGCCCTGACCTGAAAAATACACTGATCCCTGCACACTTCATTTGGTGTGACCGGAGTACAGTGTACAGGTTACCACAGAACACATGTGCTTTGAGGGAGGCGTGTCTGTAAACACATGATGGTCGGGTGGACATGTATGTGGGTGCGTGCATGAGATACAAAAGTGTGAATGTTTGGAATCAGTGTGTGTGTGTTTGTGTGTGTGTGTGCGGTCAAGGCCTCCGATTCTGTCAAAAGTGTTTTTGTAGACGAGTGTTATCAGTTGTTTTGTTACCTTCAGCTTGACACTTCCTTGAACTTCAGTAGATGTGCTGTATATAAGATAAACAGATTACAGAGTAACATTTATCGTCAATACAAAACTACAAGGAATTGAAACAATCAATAAGGCCAAAGAAATAAAATAATGAATGTGTAGGAACCAGGACAGATAAAATGTTGAAGTAAAAAAAAAAGAGACGTCGACAGTGTTTACACACCCGCATGTCGATCCAAACCCGTATGACCCATTCTCAAAAGGGAAAAATGATCATGCGGGTGTTTTTCATTCCATGAACACGGCCTGTTTGACCTCCTAACCGGCTAGAAAAGCACAACAGAACCAGCGATAAACAAACAGAAATCTAAGTTGATATAATCATTTTTACAATTTGAAAACAGTGACATGAAATTTCTTTTGATAAAAAATCCAGGCGAAGATCTTTTGTGATTTGTTAGTGTATTTGAATGACATGTGAACACATATGAAATATCATAACATAAGGGTCAAACACATGGTCGGAATGAAAAGTTATCGTTCTGAAGATGATTTTAATCTAGTGCTCCGCTATGAGGTAAAAAATGACATTTTAGCACATTAACACATTTGATATTTCATCAGAAAAAACTGAAGAAATAGATTGATGACTCATCCTGCACTACACAGATTTTTATCCAATCTGACTAAAACCAAAACTGCAGCAGATCATTCATGGCTGTTATTAATGCCTATCGACAGCTAAAAACAAATACAGTTTGTACCTCTGCAACTTTCCTTTTAATATACAAAAGTAGAAATGATAAAAGAACTCATGAACTCATTTACCTGGAGGTCTACCTTAACGCATAACATATCGTTTTGAAAAACATACAATAATATTTTTGATAATGAGCTTGAAATTAGATTTTGCCAAAATACTAATTTCTTCCATAACAAAACTTGTGAACGTTATGAATATTTGACATCATTCCTAAATATATGTAAATCAAAATAATGATTCCCTTGATCTACCGACAGCCCACGAAAAGTCAGTCAGCAAGTAGGAAAAAGTTTAAAGGGAACGTTCACCCACAAATGAAAATTCTGTCATGAATGACTCACTCACTCTCTGGTTCTGTATGAATGTCTTTGTTTGGTTGAACACAGAGAAAGAAATTTGGATGAATGGTTGTAACCAAAAAGTTCTTGGCAACCATTGACTCCCATAGTAGGAAAAATGACAATGGCGGTCAAAAGTGTAACAGAACTGTTTGCTTTCTTACATTCTTCTGAATATCTTCTTTTGTGTTCAACAGACCAAAACAAGTATTTTCTTAGTTTGGCAGTCAAAGGGTTCAAGAACTGTCTGGTTATAAGCATTCTTCTAAATATCTCTCCGTGGTCATCAGAACATTTATACAGATTTGGAACAACCGGAAGGTGAGTAAACGATGACAGAATTGTTATTTTTGGGTGAACCGTCTCTTTAATTTCCCAACTAGAACTGATGATGACTGTGGAAAGGGATAAATAATATCCCTGCGAGTGGAACTCGTGCCAGATCCAGACAGAAGCGTCCTGTTAGACGGGGGTCGCTCCGAGCCTGGTGAGGTGGTAACCCAAACCTGAGGAATGAAAGAGTGATGGAAAGTTTGTGCAGGAGGAGAAGAGTGTGTGAGAAGGGCAAGCAGTTGTTTGTCACGGGGTTTGTGGGTGATTGGGGTTGTGTGTGTGTGTGTGTGTGTGTGTGAAGGAGGTGGGAGGGGCTTGTTACGCTTATATGATTTACTCTTACTTCTCACAGGTTTATGAAAAATATAATTACAAAACTTGCTTGACAGATGTTAATTTATAAGCTCATGATAATGACTCGTCTTTATGCAACACTTGTAACATGTAGATGAAGAAATCATTAACACATGCAGCCTGCAGGTGAGAAAATCACACAAGCGTTTCTTGTAACTGATTTTGCTTAACAATGCTTTTTTATGCTCTTTAAAATCAAACAATTGCATTCATCAACATATTAATGTTAAACAGTAAACAATATTTCATTATTTTAACATGAGTTAACTACATAACATCAACTAAAAACAAACAGTTTAGTAAGAATTTAATCCTAATTTTAATATTTACTTATATGTGACCCTGGAGCACAAAACCAGTCTTAAGTAGCACGGGAACATTTTTAGTAAAAGACAAAAATACATTGTATGGGTCAAAATGATCCATTTTTCTTTTATGGCAAAAATCACAAGGATATCAAGTAAAGATCATATTCCATGGAAATATTTTAAAGTTTACTACCGTAAATGTATGAAAACTTTATTTTTGTGAGTAATATGCTATCGTAAGGACTTGATTTAGACAACTTTGAAGGTGATTTTCTCAATATTTCGATTTTTTTTGCACCCTCAGGTTTCAGATTTTTAAATAGTAGTATCACGGCCAAATATTGTCCGATCCTAACAAACCATACATCAATGGAAAGCTTATTTATTCAGATTTCAGATGATGTATAAATTCAATTTCGAAAAATGTACCCTCAAGACTGGTTTTGTTGTCCAGGGTCACATATTATTTTATCTGTTAACATTAGTTAAAATAACAGATGCAACATGAACATCTGTATTTGTGGTAATTGATATTAACAAATAACTCAATGATTTTTTTACAAAAGCTTGTATGATATGAACGTAAATCCATTGCAATTTGAAATTTTATTCTTTACATTTATTCATTCAGCCAACGCTTATCCAAAGCGACTTACAAGTAAGAGAGCATGACACATTTTGTCAACACGCTAATCAGAACGTCTAATGTTGACAATTATATCATATTTCAATAAAACATAAGTAAACATTAACAAAGAACCAAACCTCTGAGCGATAAGCCAACGGACTTGCAGTTATGAGAGTTGGCATTTTGTCAAACGCAAGAAGTGTTTTCCCAAGCCGTATGTAAAGTCTCTATTTGGGAATGTCTGAGAAATGAAGCCTGAAATCACACCATTCCGCCCCTGACCGGCCAATTGTCTGCCAGCTGGAGAAGAAACCGAGCGCGAATCGTGAAATCAAATTTGCGAAATCGGTCAAGATCTGCGTGCGTCTGAAGGGAAATTGGAAAAGCAAGTGTGACCTGGGAGTTTATTTACGCTTTGGCAGTCTCAATTAAACGGTAATTGCACGAGAGGAAGAAATCTCTCAGGTCTCTAATGAAGCCCCCCATCATCTGCATCTCTGTTAAATGCAGACGTGTGTCTGTTTGTGTGCGAATACACACTCCGTACTCGTCGGTGCCTTGACTCCACACAGGTTGTTTGGAATTCTCCATCTGGAATCTCTCATTGGACCGGCGTGCTGGTTTCTACAGCAACCGTACACCCGGCAACTGAGAATTCTGGAATGCAAAAACATGGGGTGAGATGCAGAGATAGAGAGATCGTCAGCTTGATTTATGAGGGTTTGGACAAGAATTATGATTCCATTAAAGCCTACAGTACATACCAGTCTGTGGTTGTTTTCAAAAGCGGCCTGTTGTAAATCACTGCCAAAATACACGTCAAAAAAGGTGGTGCAATTTGGACTCGTATTTACTGTAGTGACAAATAATTAAACTAAAATGAATTAAAAATACGTTTATTTCATGCTTAATACACTGCAAACCATTTGCATCTTATGTACTTGATGAAAATACGCTGCGATTGTATTTGTGGTAAACTTAATTGTTATACTTCAAGTCTGCTAAATTGAAACAACTAATTTTGCACTAAATGTCTTTAATTGTGCAGAAATAGTGCTGAAGTCCAACTAAAGATACATTTAAGTGTATTTCATTGTGCTAAAGTTGAACTATTGCAAGTATGCTTCAGATACACTTTAAATATCTCGCATTGAAAGATTTTATTATAAAAATCATAAAATCATTATCAGAAGTGATAGTAGAACACATTTTTATTTAAACACAAGCTTAGTATGAAGAAAGCACATTAGTTCTCCAAATAACATTAATTATAATTGTATATCAGTAAGTCATTTCAGTAATTATCTTAATACATTTAAACTATACTTGCCATGAAATAAATTAAGTTGAAATGAACTGTCAGGGGAGAGTTCACCCAAAAATAATCTTCATATCATTTAAAACCTGTATGTGACTTTTTTTCACTGGAACACTAAAGAAGATATTTTAAGAAATGTCTTTGGTTTTGCAATCATACAACGGAAGTCAGTGTTGTTTGGTTAGAAACGTTCTTCAAAAAATCTTCTTATGTGTTTTGAAGAAGAACGTTTTTTAATGACTTGAGGATGAATAATTGAAAGAATTTTGGGGTATACTATCACTTTGATAAATATTTTTCATGTTTATAATTTGTTTGTCATTTCTAGTAAATTGACTTAAAGAATTCAAAATATAATTTACCCAAAAATATTTTAAGAGATGTAATGAAGATTTTTTTATTGAAAAAGTTGAAAAGCAGCAATTGATTAAAAATGTATTTAAAACCCATTTAATTATTCATTCTATTAAATAAGTACAAAACATGTGTTTAAAACAGTCCTCTTAATATACCCTGATTTACAACGTTAAGCTCATATGATTTATAAATTGAGCTGTCAGGTACGATTTGGTGAAAAATGCCAGTTTAATACAGTGTCCAGCAATTTTATGCTTTGAACAAAGATGGCGATAGATAGGCAAAAAAATTAAGAATTGCAGCTTTCAATGTCACTTCAGATAGCCTGATCTGTTTTTTATAAAACTATGGTTTTACATCCGATACCATCATAGGACTTTTCTGTATAAATTGATAATATCATATACCATTGAACCAAAATTCCCATTTCAGATACAAACCATTCAAACCTAATAAAACAGCAGTCTTATCACAACCACAAACAGTGGTACAATATTGTTTGTTAGGGGTTATAAGACCAAACACAAGCCTGCACGCCACTGCATAAGGAAAAATTCCATTCCCAAACCTATGCCAGTCCAGTGTGTCTTAGATACACATCTCTTGGCCGGTGTCCACGGCTCTTAGCACTAAGCTAATAGGAGCGTTCCTTTTATCATGATACAGGAGCGCGATACCGAGACAGAAATGTGGGGCACGAGTAGCCTGTGCTGCTCTTGTGAACCCAAACACCTGCCGTCACTCTTGAGCGGCCCATGCCCATGCTAAATTAAGCATAATGTCATTGTAAAGAAGCTGGATTTGAACTTGACCTTTGCTTTTGATTTCTCAAAATATACATGATTAAATAGATTCAGGACAAACTTCCTATTGAAACAACATGTCAACATTTTCTCCAACGGTGGGTTCTTTGCTTACCGAGAAGTCATAAAAATATGATGTTGACGACATCAATAATTCAAGAGGGTTGTTCGGCATTTGGGGTAACGTCTAATTTAAAGAGTCATAACCGGGACGAATGTCTTTGAATTATGTTTGTTAGGTTTAAAACAGATGTGCACCCCGGCATGACGTAAGCGAGTATAAAGTCTTACATGTACTTACATGTGCAGCAGGTGAAGGGCAGGTCAGTGTGTTCATTCTGTGGGGCTGTTGATAATGTCTCACTGGAGTCTCATAATGACACTGTAATGAAATGAGTGAAATCCACTCGACTGGCAAAGATCAGCTTCAGGACTCGTAAATGAAAGAAGGGACATAATTGAAATAAATGAGGGATGACTATGAAGGACAAGCCGATGAAACGTGAGGTCACCCGGACCATTTGGAACACTAAGGAATGGGACTGTTTCTCCGTTGGGAATGTGGTCCGGTAACTAGATTTTGTGAGTTCCAATGATTGACAATTGTCAATATTAAATGAAATATTCGATAATACTATGTTTTTTAAGCGGCCGTGCAGCGGTGTTTCATGCATTCTGACTTCTTAACAATGTTAAACTCATGGCTAACATGATCCACTTGTCAAAAAAATGAGTTGGGCGTATTACGTAGTACTTCTGAGCTTGATACACTCCCCCAGCAATCATACAGGTTTCGGAAAGTTTTTTTTGAACATATAAAACTGTTTTGTAACCACTTTTCTTAGTCACGTATTGATCAATTCTCCTGGAAAAGCACGCGGCACGCCCAGAGCAGGAGAAGGAGCATGCATCACTTTCACTTGTGTGCAGGAGAGAGATATGTTTGCGAAGTTCAGGTGTTTGTTTCTTCACTGCATTTGGGTGATAAATGTTATATAAACTGTGGATGTAACGCTGCATTCAGAGATCGTTTGAAACTGATATATGTCTAATAAAGCTAAAAGATGCGGGTCATGAACCTCATGCGGTGAGTGAAACTGATGTCTGTGTTTTGTTGACAATGGGTGCACACGTGCTTTGCTTCAGTCTACCCCTCCCCCCCCCGCACACGACGTATGATTTTGGAAACATTCGTAAAACTTTATCTATCTTTTTTAAATATGATCAAACTAAATACTCTTCGAAGATACGACGTTTGCAATACTACTCTATAGGTACTCAAGATTAATATGAGATTGCCAGAAACCCTGTGTGTTACCCCCGCTTTAATAGGGAGTTATGTATCGCTCAACATTGAAAACATAGGCACACGTATGGGAGATCTTAGGCAATGCAGTATCTGTACTCAGGTCAAAATAGACATTTTTGAGGTTAATTTAAACCAACAGTTGGGTTGTCCATATTTTACTCGACCATAGGTTAAATCAACCCAAGCATAGATATCTTTGACAGAATCATAAAAAAGCACTTCTCTCATTTCTTTTCAAATGTTATCTTTTTAATCTATAACCACTTTACATCTGTTTCTCCTCTTATAGAAAACACGAATTTCACGTTTCTCACATAATCCCATGGGTTTCACTTATGACTTGGCATGAAATTCACACTCAAATATTCCAAAACCACCTTTCACGTGTGATTTTGCACATGTGAAATTCATGCATTTTTTCAGTAAGGCGCTCCCATCTGTGGGTTAATTAAGTTGAGAAACTCTCTCCAGATATGCAAACATTTTAATTCCCAAAGATTTCCCAAGTAGGTAAATTAGGCTGTAATACCTCCAGCGCAGTCTTCCATAGCTTCATTGGGAGGGAAATGAATTACAGCCAATCAACAAGAGTAATTATCAGTAATGGCAGATAAATACACTCACTTATACATCAATATAATGCACTTGCGTATGGAGCTATAAGATTCTACAAGAGTACGACGGATACAGGACACAATCACATTAACCTCAATATTTAAATATAACATTTTAGTCTTTGACTCTAGTAACAAAGTTATTAACAATACCTTGCCCTTCATTAAAAAACTCAAAAATATTAAAACACACAAAGGCATTCATTTGTGGTGTTCATATGTAGTATTTATGTATCATGTTAACATAAGCTGACCAACATTCTGGGAAAACAAACAATGCTACAAATCAAATATTATTAAAAGTAAAAAAAGTCATTCAAAAAACATTTTGAAGAAAATATAAAAAAACAAAGAAATAAAAATCAACGGATGCAAACACAAAATTTGGCCCAATTTTTGCAGATTATGAATTCATGATTAGAGTAACATAGGACTATCAAGTAAAAATGACAAAATTACAGATAAAAGACACAAAACTTCATGTATCCTGTTCACAGAGTTTAGACAGACAGCAACTTAAGCTTCAAACTGGCCATTTTACAACAAAGCCTTTGATTTCCGATCTGTACAAATGTGCGAGAACTGATCATAAAGTGACGTTTGGCAAAAACTGTGTTCCTTTTTAAATCGCTTCTCTGGTTTGACTGTCCGTGTTTCTTCTAACTGCGACTGCTCATTGCACCTTGGGGGCAGCATTTCAAACGGCACCCAACAGGAGTACGATAAAACCGACAGTTACTGGAAGGAAAACAAATGGCGGGAATGTTAAGAACTTCGATAAAAGGAGAAAAGTGACGACGAAAGACACTTTGATTTGGGATCAGCTGTCGTCCCCTAACCTTCGCCATCCTGCTGGTTTCATTCCACAAGCTTTGAATAAATTAATAATGGATGCGGTGGTCGACAAAGTTTAGGATTTCTTCACTGATTATAAACAATCGCAAGGTTAATGGAGTGTTTTGGGACAACAACTCTGTAGTAAATATAGTTACATCCGAAGCGGGACAATAAAACATTTAAAGATCCAGAGGACACATCGTGTTTTTCAATCACAAGAAAACTCTGTGGGAGGTCAAGTTAGCGTAAGGCACCTGATATATCAACAAAAAACACCCTTGAGACAATCGTAAAGAAAATGGTCATATGAATAAAAAAATAAAATTGGTCGAATTCATATCGCAGGAAACAACTGCTATGTTATAAAAAAGCAATCACACAACCACGAAGAGTAAACTTTACAGGCATTGGCCATACCAAGCACATGACAACACCATACACACATCTATGCGCTATCGTAAATTAAATACGTACATATATACAAACAAACCCCACGTGCATTATTGCAACTGTACGAATGAACGTTTGAAATTAAACCGGTTTAATGTTCAGACCTGTGCACAGACCTCCCATCTCACTTATTTATAAAAATATTCAAACAATCGTATAAAATGCCTGACATCCTAAACTAACCACAAACTTAACTAGCGATTAACTCAATTTTAGTATGCTAATGTTCACATTAATGAAACTAGTTGACAGTCTCCGTATGAACTCTGTCCGTACAAACCCAATTCTTCTTCTAGATGGCACCAATCATTGAGTTCTTCTGTCGGGGATCTGGGTACTGTTCATCACCGTACGGCCCGTAGCGATCGGGACTAGCCGTGCGATAGCTCCCTTGGCTCAGTGTTTCATATCTCGGTGGCGCTCGGGCACCTGGATTGGGAGACGGAGGGAGATCTTGCCTGACGGGAGCCTTCTGGAGTGATTGAGAGGAAGGGTAGAAAGCGCCCGGACCGTCGACACGTGGTACGGGCAAACGGGCTGAGCGAGAAGGATAGCCATCTTGATAGGGGTACTCGTAAGACGGGGTTGAGTAATGACTTGGATCTCTCTGAACGGCCCATTTTTGGTTGGCTTGGTCATCCACTGGCATTTTCCTGGAAAACAGATTAGAGAGAGGGTAAGATCAGTGTGTTTGTAGATAGAATTCTGTGAAATTAAGAGCTGTAAAGGCCAAAGAAATTGATAAACATATGAATAAAGCAAAGGTCCCTACAAGTCAGCAAGAATAAATGGAACTCATCTAGAGATTAAAGTTAATGAATGCTATTAAAAAGAAGAAATGCATTTGAGTCACTGACACGCATCCATTAACTTTCTTAACATCAATATCAAGGCTTTAGGTCAATGTTATATGAATGCAGAAGGGAAATGTTATTCTAGGTAGTCTGACTGAAGTTTTTAGCCATTATAAACAAACTTCACAAAGTCTCGCGTTCAATATAAGTTCAAAACCATCTTTTATGCGCTGTAGATGTCAATTACCTTTTTTGCAAGATTTTAAGGGATTCCCAAAAGGAAAGTTATTTTATATTTTTTTCCACCCTCATGTCATTTCAACCTTATCTGACTTTCTTTCTTCCGCAGAACACAAAAGAAGATATTTTGAAGAACGTCCCAGTTGACCGCCATTGAACGAACACAAAACCACTGAACTTCTTATGTGACCCACAGAAGAATGAGTCATGTGCTGGTTTTGAATGACATGAGGATGAATAAATAAATGCAAAAATCAATGAACTATCCCTTTAAATGTAAACAATGGGTTACAATCTTTATTATTCATCAAAGTACTGCATCCATCTATTGTCTATCAAAGCTCCGGTGACCGCTAAAAAATGAACACTAGGACATTACATCAAATCCTGTGTTAAACAGGCCAGAACTGTGGAAACTGTGTGTGTGAGAAGAGCTCACAAAAGCAACGTTTGATGTTTAATAAAAGTTCATTCCACAGCACAACTGTAGTCTGTTCACCATTTCACCTGTCACAGAAATATACAAACAGAAAAGTGTGTACTGTATTGTGATGTGTGTGTGTATTATCCGTCAGCAGTGTATGTAGTGCGTCTGTCAACGCCGACCACCCAAGAACTGAAACTCAGCAGTGCAATGACAGTGTGTGTGTGTGTGTGTGTGTGTGTTAAATGCTGGTAACAGATAAATCCCAAACACACCCAGACTAAAGGCTCCAGACTAATATTACAAAGTAACTATTGTGCTTTGAACAGCAGTGCATTTCATTTTGTTTTTACCGAGCCTCTATAATGACAGCGCTCATAATTCAAGTGCCTCTATGAAGAGTAATGTAATGTTTACTGTAAACTTATGGTTAATTGTTGTCGATTAACAGGAGTGAATGTTTGTAAGACCTCTGGGAATGCACCCTTCAAAGATTTACTCATAAGATAAGACCTTATGATTATTATCTTTTCCAGTAGTTCAACATTATACATTTTTATGATGTTATGTACCCACTACGATATATCCAAAAACATTATACACACTACTTGTATATAATCAAGATATCTATTGACATAAAAATAACACTCATAAAATATCCACCTGTCTAAGAGTACCAAAAGCACATAATTTACATTTGTGCATTTGGCAGACACTTTTATCCAAAGCGACTTACATTGCTTTATCCTATACATTTTACATAGGTATTTGCAATCCCCTGGGATCGAACCCACAACCTTGCGTTGTTAACGCAATGCTCTTACCACTGAGCTACAGGAAAGCTATGCAGTTCCTGGCGACATGTTGACGATTCGTGAAGTGACTAGCTCAATAATTTTTAATAATATTAAAGAGGCTGCACTTTATGGCTAATATTATTGAAAATGACGTTTAGTTTTATGAAAATATGAAACGATTCGCTTCACGAAACGTCAACATGTCACAAGGAGCTGCTTTTTGGAATGATGTCCTTTAGGAACTCTTAGACATGATATGACGCAGAGAGGGCTGCGGATTTACCAAACAATCTTCTTAATGGTTCTACTCGAGAAAAAAATGTCACCTACATCTCATAGTAAATAAACTGCAAATTTGAGTTTTTGGCTGAACTATCCCTTTAAACATGTGCAAAACCACCAGCTACTATGTTAGTGTCAACCAGATAAGTGGAATAATTTAGGTTATTATCATGTGTGTAGCATTAACACAATATCAAGACTATCCCGGTATATCACCATATCAAGACCAGTTGTATATAGCATATGACAGAGTATAATGCATTTATGAAATTCTGTGTGGTACATAATACACATCTAATGTACACTATAATTTATAATACATACCCAATTTACACCACACTTGTTTGTAAAACTAAAATAATCTTTTATAAATAATCTAAATTTCAGTTACTGAAAGGAAATTTAATATTAATTGAAAACTGTGAACTAAATAAAAAACGATGTCCCTAAAAGTAAATTAAGAGTTTAAGACGAAGCACTAAAATTATTTTCTGAAATAAAAAAAAGTTTTACTAAAAAAAAAAGACTTAAAAAATGTACGTATACAGTTACATAAATATAAATAAATAAAAATATGAATGAAAAAAAGCACATAGCAAAATGACTAAAAATAAAACTAATATGAAGTCAAAAAATTATAATAAAAGTGATCTTTATAAAGTAAAACCTGTAGCTAATCAAAATAAAACTGAAAATAGAACTCTAATAAGACTGGTTTAAACAAGAGTATGTAATTTATAACCTGTTAACTGTAAAATATACTATACATAATTCATCCCCTATATACACTAGAATAAACGCCACACCTCATGTAGATTACAGTGTGAGATAAACACAGAGGTTAGCGTGCTAGATGAGCCGTAATGAGGAGAGTGATGGGTTACAGACTTCTCCAGCAGCTGAGGATTAAACCAGACTTAAACACACTCCGCTGCATCTCCGCTGGGACGCACACAAACAAGTGTGTAACACTCGCTGCGGCGGTACCCTACAGCTGACCCCGTGATCCAGCGACCCAGAGTGAAGCCCACATGCTCAGGGTCACAGCTGAGAGAGCGTGTGTGAGATCCAGATGTGTTAGCAATGACGTGTGTGTTTGAGGTGTGTATGGCTAAAAGTTTTTACACCACATGCGAGTGCAAGTCGGGGTGTCTTTGAATTCACATTTATAACACGTGATGGAGAACCCAAGACGAGTGTGTGTTTGTGTGTGGAGCGCACATGGAACTGTATGGAAGGTGGGTGGTGTGACGTAACGTGCGTGGATAAAAAAACAAAGTAACGTTCAGCCCTCCATCTCTCTCACACAAGCACTCATCAACACTTCGGCCGTTGTGTTAGCGAGCTAGCTGTCCGCTAACATATTTTCCATCTTACGAGGGGGGAGAAATACCAGCGTGCCTCTCTGCACCTGCCCAAGAGGTTCGGAAGGAAATTCTTCCTTGGGCTCCTGATTTGACCTCGACTAATGTGTCTCCCTCCAGAGACACACACAATGCCAAACAGCTGGTGGTTGACGGGTAACAAAGGAGGGTGTGTTGAATTGTAAGTAACAGGATGAACTTGTGACCAGTCAATAAGTGGAGATGGATTAAGGAATTGACTCAGACTCCAAAAACAAGATCGGGAAACTACAGTGTGTGTGTGTTCGCATGTATAGGCAGAAAAATTATGGATTGGGGTCATTTATACATTATATACAGAGAGTACGTAGGTAGGTTAGTAGGTAGAAAAAAGAAAGACTTTTGCCTTTAAACACACTTTATTAAACCATCTATTTGACACTGTACTGTGTTGTACATCACCAATTAAACAATATTTCTCCATCATCATAAAGTAACAATACAGCACAATTTACACACCATTTGAATTAAAATTCAAGAAAGTTATGAGTCACTTGAAAAAATCTGTGCTCAACCCTTATTCTTCAATCCACCACACCAGTAAATAGTTGAAGAACATCAACATTTCGCCCTTCAGCAGACAGACAGACAGACAGACAAAGAAAGAAAGAAAGAACGAACGAAAGAACGAAAGAAAGACAGACAGACAAAACGACCCACAGAAAGACAGACAGAAAGATAAAAAGACCGACAGAAAGACAGACGGAAAGACAGACAGACGGAAAGACAGATAGATAGACGGACAGACAGACAGACGGACCGAAAGACAGACGGACAGAAAGACAGCATGAAAGACAGACAGACGGAAACACAGGCAGACAGACAGACATACAGACAGAAAGACAGACGGAAAGACAGACAGAAAGACAGACAGGCAGACAAAACGACCCACAGAAAGACAGACAGAAAGATAAAAAGACCGACAGAAAGACAGACGGAAAGACAGACAGACGGAAAGACAGATAGATAGACGGACAGACAGACAGAAAGACGAACAGACAGACAGACGGACCGAAAGACAGACGGACAGAAAGACAGCATGAAAGACAGACAGACGGAAACACAGGCAGACAGACAGACATACAGACAGAAAGACAGACGGAAAGACAGACAGAAAGACAGACAGGCAGAAAGACAAAAAGACTGACAGAAAGACAGACGGACAGAAAGACAGCATGAAAGACAGACAGACAGTAACACAGACAGACAGACAGACATACAGACAGAAAGACAGACGGAAAGACAGACAGAAAGACAGACAGATAGACAGACAGGCAGAAAGACAAAAAGACTGACAGAAAGACAGACGGAAAGACAGACGGATAGACAGACAGACAGACAGACTGAGACAGAAAGACAGACAGAAAGAAAGAAAGACCAGTGGATCGACAGATAAACAGAGATGGATAGGATGAATGGGTATAGACAGAGAGACAGATAACAGACAGATTTATAGACAGACAGATGAATAGAAAGATAGACAGACAGACAGAGACAGATAGATGCAGTATATAAACAGAAAGATGGACAGATAGACAGACATAGAAAGAAAGATGTATAGACAGACAGGGAGACAGACAAAGAAAGGCAGGTGGACAGACAGAAAGATCGAGTGATATATATATATATATAGAGACTAATGCTGGGGCCACACCAAAAGATTTTATTAAATCTTTAAAATCTTATATACCGCTAGATGTCAATGTACCATGCGGTTTCTTTAAATCTAAGCGAACTAAAGGACCCATTCAACAAAATGTTTATTTATAAAAATTAACATACAACTAAATTTAACAAATCGTTTATTTAATACAACTAACAATAAATTATATTAGATAAAATAATCATAGTTATATTATTAGACACTTGCCGAACACAGACCGGAAATTACATGCAGTCCTGGGCACGCACGTCAGATAAAATGGTCGATAGACAGACAGATGTAGAGATAGACAGACAGACAGAGAGTCAGACAGACAGTTGTGTATATAGCTAGATTTCATGTTGTCAGTTGCATACTCTCGGCCCATAGGGAAACAGGAGCTGATGCAGGCAGAAAGCAAAATAAAAGACTTTCATTTCCAAACACTGATTTCATTACCTCCACTGTATTTCAAGGCAAACAACGTTAAAGCAAAACACAGTCACTGCGCTTTATTTACTTGGAAGCAAAACGGCAGCCGCAGCCAAAATGCAATAAAAAACAGATCGAGATGTCACGGCGCTGAAGAAGCTTTTGTGGCTTTTGTTGGCCAAATGAATGAAGAAAGAAAACCAGTCTTGCTTTATAATCTAAATGAAAACATGCAGGCAAAACCATGAGATCTTAAATAAACAAATACTTTTAATCAAAATCTCGCCGTGCGTTCTCTAGTCGAGCACAATGTTCTCATGAGCTTTGCTTTACTGGCAGTCTAACAACGGTTGGCTTCCTTTAAGAAGATACTGAAGACAGAGGACAGATCATACTGATGACTTTGGTTTCCAAGATTTCTGAACGTTCACACGTATGCAGGTCTAAACTGTACACAACCGACTCTCTATCTGCAGATATTGTATTGTTGTGTAACCTCCTGTCCTCATCTGATCTTTATCCAATCAAACGCTAGAGATCCTCTCCCTGATACACTTCCTACCTTGGTTAAACTCCGAGGGAAATCATTCTTTTGTGTGCAAATGTGATGACATAAGAAGCAAGACATTTCTAAAGAAGAGAGAAAACAGATCGTATGAAATCAAACAAAACAAACCTTTAGAAAATAAAAAAGCGAAGTTTTGAAAGAAAATGTAAATGGTAAACTTTAGAAAAGCAGTGAAATGTAACAAAATAGAAACACAGCACATGTTATCAAAACGTAAGGTCACAAAAATCAAGCCTTTACCTAGTCATGTAGTTACTATTTCAAAACAAAAACGTAAACAAATAAATTAAGTGATATGTAAAAAAAATAAAACAGTAAATGTTTTAGTAAACGTAACTCGTAAACGTCTCTCAGTCCGCAGTGATACTAAAGGATATTTGAATACATTATTTAAGACACTAGCAAATGCTTCATCAATCAAAACTAAATGAAAAGAAGTTGTCAGATCGCCACGCAATTTATTTCTGCAACGTTCATGCGACGTCACGTTTCCAGCAGTCATACGGTTATCAGTCCTGAGCTTTAACCACTAAGCCGCCACCCCATCGAGATCACGCGAACAGGGATGAGTTGAATTACGCTTCCTACAATGAACACAGCATTAAATCTGTCCCTGCGGCACACGTGATGCGACACACTGTTTAAAGTGATCAGCTTCTGCCCCGAGCAACTTCTCCAAAAGACCAAAACAAGCACTTCTGCTCCTACTGAATCACACACACACACAGAGAGAGAGAGAGAGAGAATATATGCTAATGTAAAGAGGGGGAATCATTTGAAAGGAAATGGGCTTGAATGAGCGCCCTGGGGAACTGCGGCACAAAGTTCACCCCTGAAAAATGTATTTCATTTCATTTAAATGGTCCGTTCTCAAGAATACGTCGGGCTGCGGGGCTTCGCTGCTGTTTCAGGACGAGCTGTGAGTCACGGGGGGGATGAAGTGTTCGGAGTTTGCAAACAACACGAGATGTTAACAATAACAGACTGTATGAGCGAGAGAAACTTTCTTTGCTTTTCGTGTTCAGGTGTTGAAGGCCACGAATGTATTTAACAGATCATTTTAAACAACAAAAATCTAGATTAGACTATACTAAAAGATTCACCACCTTTTGATATGTGATGATATATGATAAACTATAAAAATCATTCAGTAGTATAGTGTAAACCCAAGTACCATAGGTAAGGGATGATGTACAGGAAGTCCGGTTGTTATGGCAGAAATAAACCCTGACAGTTTGATCACGACCCGCACCAAGCGTCTTGTACATTATGCCGCTTATTACACGGCTACTTGTCTCATGAGAAACATTTTTACCAAATGCAGACCTTCAACAATGAAAAGCCGTTTACTTTGGTTTTAAGGTAAGAAACGACGTTCAAATGTCACGAATAGGCAATTTGGTTTAAATATTTGTAAATATAATGTCATGTATGTTATTAAAGACATATTTACACATATTTTTTGTGTAATATTAAACTGTACCTGTCAAAATGATTTGAAGGATCCGGGTAATTGTGTGTTATACGTTTTGATCTGGGAAAAGCGAACCTGCAAATGCCGCGACTAGCCAATCAGAATCAAGCATTCCAACGAGCCGATTTCAACGAGAATATTGACTTATGTTCCCAAGTGTAATGTTTTCATGAACATGGCACCAAAAACAACTGTTCTGTATGCTGAACACAGAGCGTTCCTCGAGTTCAGATGGTCACAGTCGAGTCTTTGGTCATATCTGTGTGTGTGTTCCTGTCGAGGAATGATTGAAACACTTAAGCATTGGGACGGGAGCCAGGTCAGCATTCCCAGCCTCCTGTCTGGATCCCAGTCCCCTGGGAGCGGATCAGGTGAATATTCCGGGATGAGAAAAGCTCTCGGAAGGCAAACACTCGAGATTTAATTAGCAGGCTGAAAGAGGATTAGAATGAATGTGTGTGTGAGAAATGATGTCGCCTTCCTCTTCCTTGGCTTTACAGTCAACAATGCAAAAAAGCAAAGCACACAACCACAAAACTGAAGAAAACAACCGATGTCTGCATCTACTTTCAAATTTGAGCGTAGCTATCCTAGATGCTCTCTGATCACATGTTTAGACTCATCTTAAAGAGATAGTTCACCCAAATATGAAAATACTTTCACCATTGACTCACTCTGAAGCTGTATTAAATTCTTTGTGCTGTGGAACACAAAAGAAGATATTTTGAAGAATAACAAGAATAACTAAACAGTTCTGGGACACCATTGCCTACCATAGTAGTTTCCTTTCTTATGGAACTCAATAGTGCCCCAGAACTGTATGGACAAACATTCTTCTAAATATCTCCGCGTTTAGTGGAACAACAGAATTAAGAGCGTTTTCGAACAACTAGACAGAATTTTCGTTTTTGGGTGAACTGTCCCTTTAAGGCCAGGTATGAAAACGAATTCGCATCCACACCAACGTTGTTTATTCTACAATGCAAAAAAAATCTTAGTAGTTTAGTCTCGTTTTACAATTGTCTGATAATTCAAGCATAGGACCTATGCTTCATTTTTTAAAAACATACGTCGTGACACCTCACTTTTCAGCTACGGTCTACCTCAGTGTTGAAAATGAAAAATGCAACTTAAATGGGCGTGAACGCTGCGAGAAGACGACTGGGTCACCCAAAAAATGGTCCCCATTGACCGACAACCAGTGATGCATCAAGAACGCCAGGAAGGGTGTGGTCTACTGTTAGTCACACACTGTGCACAAACCAGACTAATGTTAAAACTATGAGTCTTTATAAGCGCAAGGATCAACAGCGGCAAATATTTCCTACACAAAGAACAAAAACAAACAGGTCTTACCTGGGCACAGACGCATACATCCGATCTACATCATTGTTTCTTGGAGCCATTCTAGGGTCGGGACCTCTGATCTGCAAAAAACAAACAAAGAAAACCAACATCAGATTGTGAAAAGTTTTTATTAGTGACGTCATTTCAGTAGCCCCACCCACAATAAATCACACCTTTTACAATTTCATGATTACGATGAATTAAATCCTATTCATGACTTAAAATACAGAAAGCTGGTGTGGCAATAATAACTTTAGGTTGATTGTCAGTCTCATATATCCGTGGTGGGATTCTGGGATTGCCGTGTGTGACAGATGAAGGTTAGAGGCATTATGTAAAGAAGGGAGCTCATTTCCGCCTCCTCCGCGAGGAGAACGGTGGCATTTATCTCAACGAGCCGGTTCTAAACGCCCGTATGACTGCCGCCCCAGTGCACAACCCTGCATGCTAAGTGCCATCTCTAAACAAAGCGTCTCGCAGGGATCGAATGCCAGAGCACGAGCGCAAGACAGCGACGTGTGTTTGCTGTAAAGGTCACGTTTAGAGACTTAAAAGACGATTGTGGGATTGATAGAGTTCTGCGCGTGCACAATGATCAAAGCCATATAAAATTCCTCGCTTTTATCAGTTCCTTTCATGCGCTCTTATGTCTGTTCCGGCCACATGGGGAATCAGTCAAGCCTTTGTTACGGATGACGGTATTTACTGGCTCCACGTTTCTGACCAACGTTTGTCTATCGGTTTTCACCTTTTTAAAAAAGTTAAAGTCGAAGTTCGATTCTTTTTATTAGAGATAGCGATTAATTTGCTCAAACAACTTTTCCAAGTTATAATACATAAAAACAGCAGCTATGATAAACTCATGTGACGCCACCGAACATTGAGCATCTGTCTGTAATTTGTTGTAACCTCCACATTTCTATGTGGACACATTCAGCACATCTCAGAGCAAAATCTCTAGATGTTTATGCACTGAAATGTTTGCTTGTTACCTCCATAGGGAGGTTTATTACAAAACACACTTTGAATATTCCACCACACTCACGTGTTTCCCCCCACTGGCCGCAGATGTTATCGCGGGCACGTGCGATTGATCTTTACCGGCTAATTAGCATTTTAGGCAGAGGGGACAAGACGTGGACCCTGCGCCAGGAGCTCGACTCCAACGGAGGGAGAGAGGATTTGAAACGTTGCCACGGCAGACTTGGTGGTCTGGTCTAGCTGAACCACGTGGGTTAAAAAGGATCAACAAAACCTGCTCAACCCTGCTAGACCTCACCGACGGGAAATGGGGGCACCATGGCAACCGAGCTGCCAAAAACCATTGGAGTCTTCTCTGCCCTGTTATCAGATCAAATGGCCGTGTGGACACATGAAGGACTTGCGTGCGTTCGTGAATGCAGAAACGTAATGCTGTGCTTGCGACGTGGACCGAGACGGCAAACATTCACAAAGTTTTTCGAATACAAATACGGATGTCATGGGTACAAATGCTGCAGAATAACACGGATGTATTTACATTAAACAAACACGCATGTGTACAACGTGTAGGGCATGATGACCACGTTTCAATGAGACTTGGTGAATCAATAACGCAGTGTAATTCATTATCATTCATTATGATATATCGTTTACTGCAAATTAACAAATACTGTACAAATTTTCACCTATTTAAGTACGTTTTTCCGATTGTCAATAAGAAAATTCTAGAAATGTCTGTAGTGGAAGGGAAGGTGGGATGAAGCGGTGATGGTTGACTATGTCTGAAGGACAGTTCGTGAGGACAGTATTAGTCATAAAAGACAATAACAATCAAATGTACACTTCTGAGGATTTGAACGACTCATTTTTAGAAACTGTTATGATAAACTGTTGTTCTTTATTACACAAGTACATTGTAATTTCTGCATACGAGTAATAATACCAAAATGTATAAATATGTTTTTTGGCGAGAAGCGTTGATGGTTAAAAAGATTAGATTTAAGTATTCAGCATGTCAAAACTTGATAAAGAAACGATAAAAATAAAAGTGAGAAACATTTTTTTTTTAATTGTTACATTGTATTATTCATAGTTACATGTTCTCAAATACGTAAACAAAAAAAATCATCTTTAATATCTCAAGTATTTATCATGGACATCAAAGAGATTTAATGTAAAGCAAATGGAAACTTGCTTAAATCTCATCTGTGTCTCAGAAATCTGATAAATATCTCTGTCATCACGGTTTCAGAAGAGATCTAAACAATGTATCAAACTGAGCTGAGATCTGTCAAGTCTGAATTCAAATTCATCAAATTTAGAGAGAAACGTCTGAGACTAGGTTGATACTCGAGAGAAACACAAATGAGAAGTCTATCAGTCTCCTGAGCAACAAAAAATATACTCTGCTATGTGTCAAACAAATATTCCAGTATGAAATTACACTATATACTAAAATAAAAAAATAAAGATTAAAATATAACATTGTAAACATAATAATGCTAATATTTATAACCTGTTTGCCTACCCTTTATTCTATTATTAACAAAAAGAGACAAGAGTTCGGTGTTTCTCAGACATATATCAGTACATCGACCAGACGATTTATAAAAAAGATGTTTGGCTTCCATCATTACCAGGAGATAAAATGTACAGATGGTCAAACAGGCTACAGGCTGAACAGTGTGATAAGAGCGTTAACTAGATTTACTGATCCAACACACACACCTGAAATCAAATTCTGAGTATAGTTATTATCCATGTCTTTAAGCTTTTGCATTTACCAAAAACTCATTTTGGAAGAGAACTTTGGACATCAGTCAGGTGCGTGCAAACATGCCGTACATGCAAAACCACCACCTACATTTGCCTTGCAGGAGTCAATGAAAATCCCTCAGTAACTTTGCTTTTATCATTTTCCGTGTAATGTTGTAGTGTCATTTTTTTCCTTCCTGTTGCTCAGTGGTTAGATCATGGCGCTAGCAACGCCAAGGTCATGGATTCGATCCCAAAGATTGCACATACTCAAAACTGATGTATGGTAAAATGCAAAGCAAGTCGCTTTGAACAACAGCGTCTGCCAAATGCATAAATGTTAAATAAATTCTATTGATTCAGGCTCAGAGTGGAAGTCTCATCTGAAGGGAATAGGCAGCGAGTGAAGCTTTGCCGTCGGACTTCAACAGGATTCAGACCTAACGCTGCGATTCACAGCAAACACAAACCGGGCTCAGTGTTTGTCACGGAGCTCAAGCTGTGATCGCTGTGCCTGAAAGCTGCGCTTAGTCACTTTTTCTGCTGAGCGTGTACGTGTGCTCAAACTTCACCAAACAACTGACTGCTTGTGTTTTTTTTTATCCTTTAAAAAATACATATATATATATTTATGAAAGAAAAACTGAAGTCCGACTACTCGAACAAAAAAACCCCAGAAAAACCTTAAATCAAGTGAGTCCATTTCTCAGTTTGAATCTATTTTTAAGCTGCTTCACATCCAGATCAACATCAACAATTTCAAACTTTCCTCTTCTTGTTTTCCACAAAGCCTTTCCTCCAACGCTTGCTTCGCTGCTAAACTAAACATGTTGGTCATCCCGTCGCTCTCTCTCTCTCTCTCTCTCTCTCTCTCTCTCTCTCTCTAGAGTCTACGTGGCGTGTGCGCATCCTTGATGTAGTGCTGCCACGGCCCGGTGCCCTCTAACGTCCCATGAAAAGCCACGGTCATGCCACCCAGTTGCCCCACGCTTGTTAGCAGCAGATGGTGAAAGCATTTCAAGAGGGTCATTTAGACGCAAGACCGCAGGAGTCTGCTGACCTCTTCATGCATCTCACCTGACCCACTAACACACAGGTGATTTTTCGAGCCATGTTCACCCGGTATGTCAAACTGCAAGGTTTCTCACTATACTCACAATATTTTTTGTCAAACTAAACGAACAGAACACACTACATGAGAAGCAATATGACATATCAAGCACTTCAGAGTAATCTCGCAATACAGGAATAGTTATAAATGATGAGTCAGTGCTCATTTCTCTCCGAGGCTTCTTTAAGTCTCCCTTCCCACAATTCCCTTCTCATGGTTCAGATTCCGGACCACCGTTTACTGTTCTCTCACAAAGACCACGGCTACGAACATCTAATCCATCTTTCTGCAGTTGTGACCTGCTCGCTCGAGCACAAACATGTCGAGGTCTCTCGCTCCCTGTATGTGTCTCTCTCTCTTTCAGTCTTAATCTTCCTCTTCGAGTTCACTTTGATGCGTTGTGACATCTCCGACACCTGGTTTAGGATTTGGGATTATTTGTGAGGTCTGTGGAAAGTGAACTCGCTGCCGTCGCTCAATCGTTTTAAAGGCGTCCGTCACGGATGTCTGTCAAGCACGCGTGTGCGCCTGGAGATGCTGGATTAATTGGACTTGACAGGACCAAAGTGCTCATTTCAAACTGCGAGAAAACAATCAGAATGACAGCCATCTACCTAATTCTACACCTTCCGTCTCTTTTACATTTATTTTGTAATTCCCGTGTCACCTTTGCAGGTTACATTTCTTACTTAACTTGCCGGACTGACTGGACTGTAAACACATGTGCAGTCTATCGGTTACAATATCAGCAGAAGTCGCTGTCATGAGTGGTTGCTAGGGTGTTGCTTTATCGTTGCTATAGAGTTCTGAGTGGCCAATTGCTATGTAGTTGCTAGGGTGTTTGACAGAGTTTTGCAATCCAGTACCTCAGAGATGACATATTTTTGTAGGCTAACCCGAAAGTTAGTATAGATAGTATTCTATGTGGCCTGTTGCTCGGTGTGGCCTGTTACTAGTGTGTCGGCCAGGGTGTTGCTATGCAGTTGCTATATTGTAATAAGTGGCCTGTTGCTATGACGTTGCCATAGTGTTCTACAGTAAGTGGGCTTTTGCTATGTGGTTGCTAGTGTGTTTGCAAGCGTGTTGTTATGTGATTTCTATAGTGTTTGCCCGGGTGTTGCTATGCAATTGCTATATTGTTCTAAGTGGCCTGTTGCTATGCGGTTGCCTTGATGTTATAAGAGGCTGGTTGCTATGGTGTTCTGGGTGGCCTGTTGCTATGTGGTTGCTAGTGTGTTTGCCACGGTGTTGCGGTTGCTTTACTCCCTCAAGAACCGCCACCATGGTTAAAAAAAAAAAAGGTTTTACTACAATAAAAACAAAAAACTCGATTACTGTAGTGTAACAAGGTTCAATAAAAGGAAGCAAGGAGGCGGGAACCAGCGAACATTTATCAAACCACTTTAATAAAAATAAACAAACAATAACACGGAAGTAAAAGACCGGCAGCCACCTCGCGGTCGACTCCCGGCAACAAGAACATAAATATAAACTTAACACATGACCGGGCCCGGTCCTCTCTTGCCGGCAGTCCTGTCGATTCGTCCTTTTATGCTTCCGAACTCCTCCGTGGGAGATGCGGGAGCGGTGCGCGCACAGCTGATTTCCACTATCACTCACGCCACCGGCCCCGTCCCACGGCTCCCGTCACGCCTTCCTCGCTACATGTAGTAAAACTATGGTCACCACAAAATAAACTATGTTTACTGAAGTAAAACCATGGTTTTGCCAATAGTTATCAATGCTAAATATACTGCTCCAGAATGACTCAAGGTGTGAGAAAACCAGCATCTTAACCATTTAAACTAATGTATCCACACAGTCTGTACGAAATGTATGCCTCATGCTTGCTCCTTATGTTGGCAGACAACAAAGTCGTCTATAACATATATCCTTAAAACACTCAAAGATGCTTAGTTTTAAAGAATAATAATGAATCGAGCAAATATAAAAAAAAACGTGTGGTTAAAAAGAGTGGCTAATTTACCAACAGCTCTGTTCAACAAACAAGAGTTTGCATGACAAGCCAACATTTACCAACGAAAAAAAAAGTGATTTATTTGCATTGTTAGCTGAGCTCAAGAGCATCTAAAGTATTTTCTCCCTTATGTCCAGAAAAGCCTAAATGAAGTTCACTTTTTCCAGCAGACGCACATGATCATATAAGCTATAATTGTAAACTCTGCCGAGCCCTGAACACAACCCTCAATCTCTGTAAGATGAAGTGCTGGACATCTGGATGGACGTGAGTGTGGCTCAGGGCGCTCGGGGTCTAATAAGCGCTTCTGAGAAAGCTTCAGCTCCAATTTAGATTGAGTTTTTGTTTTAAAGTGCTCTGAAACACAACAGCTGACCGTCACCTCTACTATCTCCTGCACAAATCGCTTCAATTACTAGGAGAGCTTTGTGCTAAATTGTACCATTCTTCTGTTTCTGTTGTTCTGTATTCTTTTTTGTCCGTCTCATGTTCTCCTATTCTTTCAGCCAATTTGTTATTCCTATTTTCTCTCTGTCATTCATACATAATAAATCTAACGCCTCCTTTAGTCTTGACTTTATAACTTCATGTTTGAATGCATCATTTGTCACTTCTTTATTTATTTATGTTTATACAAGGAACCAAGAGGAGAACACGTCTTGAGAATGGCGAGTTGAGAAAGTGCTCATGAATGAACCCTCCAAAATAAAGACTCCGTCTTGAGTTACTCATCCTCATATTGCTCTCCTATAGTCATGATTATAGTAAAAATATAGAAAAGCACTTTTCTATAAAAGAAAAAACTAAAATCCTGATTCTGCTTTTTTGTTCCACACAATGAAAGTGAATGGTGACCGAGGCTAAAAGTCCCCTAAAATCTCCTTTAGTATTCCATAGATCAAAGGGGCACACTGGTTTAAAAAAATAAGGATGAGTAAATGATGACAGAAGTTTTATTTTGGGTTGAATTTTCCATTTAATGAGAGTCTTGCGACTTGATGTTTTACCAAAAGAGATATGGATGTGTGAGACCATAAACAAAAATAACTAGATGCCTTATTCAAGCACTCCAGGCACTTATGTGCGTCCGCCATCTTGGAATGGTCCACTGACGTCACTCACACACAGTCAACTTTGCTTTTGAGTGTTAACTGACCGGCTTGGCATGGTTGCCAGATCTGTGAAACACGAGCCTAACATCCCTAGTTGAAATAACAGAAATCTTTATATTGACAGCTATATAACAAAATCCTACTGTTCTATAAGTAACCCAATTGGATGGGAAACCCTATTATATCTATGTGTGATACTTCAAGTTTGAGAAAAAAAACTGAGAAAACGTTGGAAAAGATATCTAGTCTGCTTTCATAAGAATGTTAAACTAGTAGGAACTGAATTTATGTAGTGTGTGTACGGCCAGCGGCGCAGTGTGTAAATGCTGGGATGTCAAGGGCTGGGTCAGCTTGTTTTAGGCTCTGGGCAGTGCAGACAGCCCAATAAAAACACATCCACACCCACACAACATAATGATCTAAAAATACATCACACCACAAAAAATCTCTGCTCAACATGAAGCGCTTAGACATGCAGAAGAAACTGAGGGATTGGTGAAAGAAGAAGCTTAACCTTTAGAAAATCATCCACTGCAGGAGGTCATAATTACAGACATTCTTACATGAAACGTCAAGTTAATTTTATGTTGGATAATAATGTATAATGGTTTTCTTACTAAAGAACATGGAATTTGTGACTGTATGTCTAAAAAAAGTTAGAGCTCTGTTCACAGAAGGTGCCAGAAAAACTTTGATGCAAGTCAAACTTTTTCTAATCTAAAACCTTTTTCAGCCCCAAAGAACATTTTATCAAATAGAAAGGTTCCTCAGATGTAAAAGGGTTCTTTGTGAAATCATTTAGCCGCAAATAGTTCTTCTATGGCATCATGAACCTTAAAATTAACAAAAGAAAAGATGAATAAACAGAAAGAGGAAAGAAAAACTACATCAGAGAACAAAAGAAATATGAAACAAGCCAAACCGAAAAGGAGGGAAGGAATGGATGGATGAAAAAGTGGAAGAGAGTAAGGAAGGAAGTGAGAGGGAGGGAAGAAAGCAAACGAGATGTAAGAAAACTAGTAAGGTATGAAAAAAGAAAGAAAGGAGGAAGGAAGGAAGAGAGAAAGAAAGAAAGAAAGGCAAATGAAAGGAAGGGTGGAAGACAGAAAGAATGAAAGAAAGAATGAAAGGAGGATGGAAGAGAGAAAGAAAGAAGGAAAGTTGGATGGAAGACAGTAGGAAAGAGAGAGAGAAAGAAAAAAAGGCAGGACGGAAGAGAGAAAGAAAGAAAGTTGGATCGAAGATAGAAGGAAAGATAGAAATAAAAAACAAGGGAAAGAAAGGCAAATGAAAGGAAGGATGGAAGACAGAAAGAAAGAAAGAAAGAAAGAAAGGAGGATGGAAGAGAGAAAGAAAGAAAATAATTAAGTTGATAGAAGAGAGTAGGAAAGGGAGGGAGAAAGAAAGAAAGAAAGAAAGAAAGAAAGAAAGAAAGAAAGAAAGAGAGGAGGATGGAAGAGAGAAAGAAAGAAAATAAGTAAGTTGATGGAAGAGAGACAGAGAGACAGAGAGAGAAAGAGAGAGAGAAAGAAAGAAAGAAAGTAAGTTGATGGAAAAGAGTAGGAAAGAGAGAGAGAGAGAGAGAGAGAGAGAGAGAGAGAGAGAGAGAGAGAGAGAGAGAGAGAGAGAGAGAGAGAGAGAGAGAGAAAAAGAAAGAAAGAAAGGCAAATTAAACAAACGATGGAAGACAGAAAGAAAGAAAGAAAGAAAGAAAGAAAGGAGGATGGTAGAGAGAAAGAAAGAAAATAAGTAAGATGATGGAAGAGAGTAGGGAAGAGAGACTAAGAGAAAGAAAGAAAGAAAGGCAAATGAAAGAAATGATGGAAGACAGAAAGAAAGAAAGAAAGGAGGAATGAAGAGAGAAAGAAAGAAAGTTGGATGGAAGAGAGTAGGAAAGAGAGAGAGAAAGAAAGAAAGAAAAGCAAATGAAAGGAAGGATAGAAGAAAGAAGGACACTTACTCTGGAGGGGTCATACTCTTGTCTTCTTCGAGCGGTCAGGTCATCATAAGATGGGGCGGGTCTCACCTGCTGAAGCTGATTTCTGATTTGCTGCAATCTGTCTTCATTACTGCAACACACAGACAAAACCAAGACAGACGAGAGATCATAAAAACATCTTCACCAACATATCAAATGAGTGTTACAGACATCCTAAAAGTGACTACATAATACAACACCTTATATCATTTAAATATTTTTTCATATCATTACCCAGTGGCAACTGTGTGTATATGTGACTCCACTAGACGTTAAGAAGCAATTTTGTTCATCACATTTCTAGCTAAAATAAACTGTTCTTGATGAAAAATTGTGTATTATTAGTGTATTAAATTATCCACGTTTAAAACAGACACACCATCTGTAAGCTTAATAAAAGCACAGATGAAACCTCAGGGCATCTATTGATTCAGAACAGGACCAGCGTTATGAAATCAGAGCATAAAGTGCTTCAACTTTCTCTTTAACACAACGGTACAGCGACCTTAAAAATAGAGAAAAAAACTATCACGTCTAGTCCTGACCGGCCATCGTTTCCACCAATTATAATCTTCCCCAAAGAGCATATTGTGGGATAGTTCGCCCCAAAATGACAATTTACTTATTTACTCAACCTAATGTCATATCACACCTGTAAGACTTTAAAGAAGATTTTAAAGAATGTTTGCGCCATTGACTTCCACTGTATGAACACAAAACCAAGGAGACATTTCCTAAAATATCTTCTCTTGTGTTCTACATAAGAAAGAGTCATATACAGGTTTAAAATTTTATCAAAAGTGTGACTGAAAACGTATCAAAAACGTTAACTGTAATACAGATCATGCATATCTATGATTATGTATAACTTTGGTATTTTCTAGAAACTCCACCTACAGATGCTGTAAAGAGTAGAATAATTGAATATACGAGAGTGTGTGATCTAAGCCTCTCCAGCAGCTGTTGGAGGACATGGAGAGCAGGAACATCATCCATTATCTAATCCCACAGAACGCAATTAGAGCTGCCATTCTGATTGAGAGTACGCACGACCCTCTGGATGAGAAACACTATCAATGTTTAATTAGCTGCTGCCGGGAGCCCACGCTCAACATATGAATCATATTCATATTAGCATGAGGAGGGGAGACCTCTTACTTTTGAGGGAACGAGAGTTAAAGAGTTAAAAACTTTTCCGGGAGAAGCAGTGCAACTAAAATCCTGCTCCTCTTTTAGTAGACGTGCTCATGAATTAAAAAGCATCTGACGGCTGCCTGTCATCACCACTTCATTTGGCGTGTTTTGACGGGGGTACCACACAAACTGGAGAAAGTGTAAAGATATCACGTTTCTTGCTTTGAGTCCAAAAGGTTAGATGAACTGCAATCTCAGATTATCTTTAAAGACCCTGAGTGTTTCCTGCTGTGAGCGACTTGTTAAAATAGTATTCCAGTAAAGTTAATTAGTGCTTGTGTTGTGTAACAGAAAGCAGCGCTAGCAATTAGCATGTGAGCCCTCCATTTGTTTAACATGCATCCCTTTAAAGGGATTAAAACAAAACAAGGCAACTCTTTCACGCAAATTAAAACAGAGCTAACTACATTTTAAACGCAACTCTTTCATGTCATTTTTTTATAAAGACAGGGTGGCCAAAATTTTATACAAACGCAACTCAACGCAATTTTCAGAATGAAAACAGGGCAAACTGAAATTAAAAATGAAAATAATGCAACTGTTTGATACAATTTTTTGTATAGAAAACAGGGTGGAGAAAATATAAAAACAACGCAACTTAATGCTATTTTCTGGATAAAAACAGGGCACACTGAAATTTAAACAAAAAACAATGTTTGACACAACTTTCTGTATAGAAAACAGGGTGGAGAAAATTTAAAAACAACGCAACTCAACGCAATATTCAGGATAGAAACAAGGCAAACTAAAAACGAAAGCAAAACAACGCAACTGTTTGACGCAATATTCTGTATAAAAAAACAGGGTGGACAAAATATAAAACCAACGCAACTCAAGACAATTTTCTGGATAAAAACAGGGCACACTGAAAAAAAAATGCAAATGGTTGATAAAATTTTCTGTATCAAAACAAGGTGGACATTTTTTTAAAACAAAGCAACTCAACGCAATATTCAGGATAAATACAGGGCAAACTGAAATCGAAAAACAAAACAACGCAACTGTTTCATGCAATATTCTGTATAAAAAACAACAGGGTGGACAACATTTTAAAACAACGCAACTCCTTAACACAATTTTCTGTATGAAAACATGGCAAACTAAATTGTAAAACAAAACAACGCAACTGTTTTACGTAATTTTCTATATAAAGAAGGGCGGACAAAAGTTGCAACAAAACATCCAGTTCTCTTCATGCAGTTTTCTGTATGAAAAAACTATTTTAAACTAAAAATCATGTTACCAAACAATATAACTGACGCAATTTGTTTGTATGGAAAAACCAAAACAACTAGTGTTATAAAAATAAACATTAACACAAAACACCCTCTTATAAAGTTTAAGCTGTCTAGTGTTATATAAATGCCATACGGGAATGCTCATCCTGCATACATTTCCTCTTAACTATGAATATGATTATATAGACAGAAGAATTAATCTAAGATCACAATCGAACTGTATAACTGTCAACACACAGAGCTCAGGCCCCCAAACAACCCATGGATGAATAGATACTGACATGAAGGTAATGCTAGAAACTGTGGAATTCTCTCTGTGTTTTTTCCACATGACGTGTTGTATAATGAGATTTGACATCACTGCCATCTCTCGCAGCCAGTGGCCACCACACAGACCTGTAATCAGGAGTGACACCCTCTTATAAACACACCTGCCATTCAGGTCGTAATGAAAATGTCCACTGTTCAATTATGCAGAGTCCTGCTCTGTCTAGATAGGCCTGTCAGAGATGTGGGTGGCCACCATCATCACAAGACCAAATGTTTATGTAAATCAGAACGCATATAGACTCACCGTTGTATACACACAGATATTTAATATCAGGTACTTCAAATCAAGATGTGCTATGCAATGTTATTGACATAGATCGCTAAATCCTTTACAAGGTACACCAAATATATGCATTTTACAGAGAAATGTGTGAATGCAAGCACAGCGGCTACAAATCTATCTTAACTAGGACGTGTGATAAATAACACAAAAAATTTAGGAAAGGATTAAAAAATGGCAGAAGCAGAGCTGGGCGTCACACGCGGCCGGTGGGCCATTAGCTTGATTAAGCCTGTTTCTTGGACTCTGTCCAACTCTCTGGAGCTGGGTCCGGCTTTCAGACGCCGCGTTTGGCCGTGACCGTCCCTGCATCAGCATTTCTTGTGAAAAATGGCAGTGCGGTCTTTGTACTCTCCTAAACAAGTGAATGCAGGGCTGTATTTCCCATGTTTGATCAGGACTAACGTTTATCAGTCACATCTATTATGTGCAAAACGGCAGAAAGAACAAAGGCTGTTAGGAGCCGTCGGGCGACGTGTGCGAGAGAGAAGGGTAATTAAGTACTCTACCGCAGGAAGGGAAGATGAAGGCTTTGCATATCTGTCTGACTGTTACTTTGCGGCTAATTGACCATCTCTCTCTCCCGCTACCTCGCTCTCTTTTTTGCTCTCTGACACAGAAATCGAGCGCTAGCTCACAAATACTGATGGGTTTGAATCACGAGACTGCTTCAGGTGAGACATTTATCATGTTTTTTTTTTCGATAGATAACCTATCTATGTTAGTGTACTTGAATAAGTTCCTTGTATATTAGTAGTTATCAACAAGTTTGGCTACAGATGGTTAGATGTACCCTGGACGGCTGGTGACCGACGCAATACCAAAATTGCAGAAATTTAAATCTTATGTTATGTCTTAGTTATGTTTCAACTGTTTAGTTAAGTTTCTTTCTGTACTTGTCCAATTTAAAGGGATAGTTCAACCAAATATGAAAAATCTGTCATCATTTACTGACCCTCGTGTCTATGAAAAAGAAAAAGATATTTTAAGAAATTTCTCAGTGGTTTTGTGTTCATACAATGGAAGTCAACGAAGGTTGTTTGGTTACCAACATTTTTCAAAATATCTTCTTTTGTGTTCTGCAGAAGAAAGGAAATCACACAGGTTTGGAAAGACAAAATCTTAATTTCTGGGTGACCTGTTTCTTTAAGACACGCATGTAGATGGCGTCATTTTGACTGACTAACCCAGAGGTCAACAACCTTAGAGATTGCAGCCTTTAAATAAATATCAGAACATGTGTACTATGCAGTCTACACAAAAGGGTTTGCTAATGTATTTCAGAGAGCGTTTCTTAAAGTGAAGCATATGAGAGCGAGTCTTTAGGGGCATGTGCTGTAGTGTGTGATAGGATTACCCTTTGTGTGTGTGTGAGGTCGGCGGGCAGCACAGCGCGAGAAGGATAATCTTGTGCGAATCGATGGTGAGACGAGCGCAGGAATGAACGTGGTCCCCACAGACGAGGCAACACTCGCGCATAATTACCGCCAGACAACAAATCAATGAGCTCTGTCGTTGAGAACACTCAACCTGGACTAAAAACACACGTCCTCTCTGTATATACACACTGTACGACTGCACAGTAAATCACAGGCGACTCCACAGACCGGCCTGTCAATATTTCAGCTTGACTGGAATAAAAGGCCAAAGAGTTAGTTAGCGGCTAGCCTGGATTTTTCGTTACGGGCTGCGTCTGCGAGTTTACAGCTTAACGTTTGATATCGGGAACAACATACACTTTATCTTCCATCGATCTACTTTAGCCAATAGAAAATTACCATCATGAGGAGTTTGTTAACACCGCCGGCTAAAGGTTTTCACAGACCTGCTCACTTTCATTCGTAAAACTACCACACATTTCTACAAGTCAATTTCTGGAAAACTACTAATGTAAATGTTACATAATGTACGGACTTGAATTTAGTTTTAAGAGACATCAATATCGTTTCTCACCTGTCAGTCTTTGGAGGGGCGGTTCTTTGCTTGTTCACTTTGGCATAAAGTCCTTCCAGCGCTTCCTCATTGGGTGGTTCTCTGTAAGGGGCGGGGATAGAAGGCTGAACGAAGTTATAGGCGGGAGTTCCGCGCGGAATCTGTCCTGAGGACGGGGGCTGTCTGAAATTGTCGATGCGTGCGTAGTTGGGATCCAAGTCGTTGTCTTCGACATCATGGAAGTTCATGCGGCCAAGAACCGGACTGTTTCTTTCACTTCTGTGGTTTAATAACACAATGGGATGAAAAATGTAAAAAAGGCTTTTATTAATGTTGGACACAGATTTTTGAAAATAATTTTAGACTGAACTCACAAATTGTACATGAATTCAACTAGACGTCAATACTTTAGACAATTGCAACGTCGCACAAAAATTTTGCAATCCATATGTACGCGTGTGTTTACTTAAGACATATAAACATACTTTGACGTAAAGATCTCAGGTTCACTCTTGTCGACTTCCTCTTCGCTCAAAGCTCCCAAGTTTTTGGTCTTGGATTTGTTCTTCTCTTCTTTGTTTTTTCTCCCAAATCTGAGAAAGGATACGAGGAAAGTGAAGAGGAAATAAAAGATGGACACGGAGAGAAATAAAAACAAGATGTCATGTTTCTATAATCACGGACTCAATTTCTCAGTGTTTCCAAAGCAGAATTTGCTCTATAAACCCTAATGATTGGTTGCCCATGTACCCGCCTGCAAAAACAAGCACGAAAAAATGCGCACACAGACACACAATCCTAAAACGAGAAGCATTAGTATCCAAAGCCCCGTTGCGAACATCAAGCCCCTCTTCATGCCAAACCTTCAGAAACTCACATATTCTTCTGCACTGATCTGAGGTCAGGTTGGGTCTCAGTGCTGACGGACACAAAGACAGGAAAAGAAAAGATTATGAAAAAAATTAAGTGACTAATGAGACCGAAGAAAAGGGGGGAAACGATCATCTCATCTCAGCTGCAGTGAGACAACGAAGAAGCTTCAGCAATGATGCTTAAACAACATTGGTTTCTATTGTCTGAATACAAAACCACCAAGACATTTCTCAAAATATCTTCTTTTGTGATTCACACAACATGAAAGTGAATAAATGAGAGTGTATTGCTTTATTAAAACTTTTAAAGTACGTGTCAGTGACATACCGAGCATTTCATCTTACTCAGAGAATCATGTTTAAGCTTCAAATCGCTGGCGAAGGAAAACAAATCAAAGTGCTTTAGCACAATGAACTCATACTCATTTTTTATAGCAGACAGAATTAGCATGTTTGCTCAGAGCAGCGCTGGATTTGCTCGGCCCTGGAGCTCACAGGTGCCATCATTAACTTTCCCGTTGTCATGACAATTGGCACGAATCCTTTTCTCTTGATTGCGGATAAAAAACTAGGAAATTTGACCCAAAACTGTGACATTCGGATGTGTGAGACAATGTTTTGAATGTGATTTCTGCATTAATAAATTGTAACATTCATTTTTTTGACATTTTGGCAATACAAAGCAATTTTAGCGGAGCCCCCCCCTCCAATGCAAACACTGTCAAAATTCAGCAACATAAAACAATAAAAACATTTTCAAGCTTAAACGGATCTGATCAACAGGATCTTGAACATTGACTCGAAACCACTGAGAATTCAATTACATTCCTGCAAGCGCGTGCTCTTAAAAGCCAATAATAATCCAAAAACCTCTATTTCACAAGCATCCCAAATTTCTTTTTAATTTGACACATACACCGCTCGAGGCATCAGCGTACAGACAAAACGTACATGCATGTTTGCTGAAGATAAGCCACGACTTTATGATCCAAACACTGGCCCACAAGCGTTACAAGGGTCCGGTTGGATCCGGCGCTTCCTCTCTCGTGTGTTATGTTTCAATAGTGCTGTATTTCTCACCCCCACACACACACTAATGACTGTATTTATCTCATTAGGCTGGAGCGATCTTATACCGGCAGCTGGCAATGCTAGCTTTGCCTTGCCCTTAAGCACTCTCATTAAAGTCAGGGGGAGTCGGGTTTGAATATCAATGCGCCGTGGTCTTACTAATTCTGTGCGACCGTAGCCGTCACTCACACACGGAGATCAAACATCTCTACACATTTCACATCATATGAAGTCATCACATCATTCCAGCTCTGTTACAAACATGTAAAATGCTAACTGTGGCTTGACAAAATACAACAGTAAATGATAGTAAAATATGCCAAAATACCAATAAAAATGTAGCTATATAGACAAATGACGAAGTCAATTAAAGAATAGTTGTAGAAACTCGGGATGCTGAACAATTAAACAATTATTAGATAATCAATTAATCGATCGTTAATAATTTAATCGATTAAACTTATTTACTTTCAATTAAGAATTGAAACAAAATTGCATTAAGTGATCATGGCGGAACAACGCCAAAACTGGATATAATTAAAAGTGTTAGCCATTAAAGTGCTAACACGCCGCATGTTTGCTAATCGTTTTACTGTAGTAACTGTAGTAGGAACTTTCTGTAAAGGGAAGTTCACGCTAGCCAAGATATCATTCAAATAGCTTCCCCTTCATTGCCTTGCAAGTCAGCCAGTTAGCCATGAAAACACACTTGACTGTTCAATTTGCCTCGAGCGCTCAGGTGGATTCGATTGTGGTTGTAAATACGAAACATGCCCATGGAAGCTGATTACACTTCTAAGAGTTGTTAGCATAAGGTTGAGGTATGTAGCCCTGGGTAGCATGCAAACGGTTTAATATGGTCTAAATTGGTTTTGTGAAGAGAATTAGCATTACTTTGGTCGTTAACCTCAGATTAAGTCCCTCTATGTAGCTCTTGGGAGACTTCACGTTCAGATGGCAGAAATTCCATGCTAACGTTAAGCAGAGTTGCTCAGCAGGAATGTCGTTGAGAATCGCTAGCATGTTTCGTAATGAAAAACGGTGGTAACGTAATCCACAATGTTACATCAGCTATTGTAAGAAGGTTTTTCTGTTGCAGTGCTGGCTGTCCTCGGCTTATCGATCGACTCAAGTTTACTGAGTGCTGAAATTCATCAGTCTAAACCAGAGGCTTGTGTTTTAGCAGCCAAAGCCTCGGTTTTCCCAGAGACAGACGCGGAGATCTATGGACACCTGGGATGTAGTGCTAAACTGATCATTATGTTGGCATACATTAACGCCCACATCACCTCCGTCTGGATGATTTCAATTAGTTAAACCTGTCACGGACGGATCAGCATCCCTTTCAAGAGTCCTGATTCTGGTTCCCATCTGAATAAACGTTCTGTGCTGTGCTGGAGTCATGACACGGTGACGTTTTACCATAATTATATTACTTATTCATGAACCTTTGTTTTATTTTGAGGTACAACCATAGTACCACAATCATATGAAATGCATTTTTTCGTAAGGTACACAGTATGTTATAAACATGGTAATACCGTGGTGCTTTTTAGCACTGTTTAGAGACATAATTACATTTCTTTGCATTCTGAATCTTATGAAACTGAAGCTAAACAACACTAGATAAAAAACCAAGTGCTAAACAAAAAACACCGTGTTGTAAGACGATATACCAGTGTGTAAAAAGCATTTCCCACGATGCTCAGCAATAATTGATTATGCAAATGTTTGTTTGGTTATCAAGGACAATCCGAGTTCAATTCAGAAGAGAAGAGATTTACAGTAAATGTGCAGAAACAGAAGAAGAGACTCTATAAATAAGTGAAAGCGAGAGAGTTCAGAGATTAAAAGCAGTAATAAAAACAGCATGCGCACCTCAAACACAGTAAAAAAAAGGATTACCGCACTAATTCCAAACCAGTGAGAAACTGAGCAGCTAAAGCTATATCTCAAATCCTCTTGCATCATTAACTGTTACAGAAATCACAGCACAAGTGATTATAACCTCCTGAGGCAGATCCTCAAAACATTTGACTTTCTTCACCCGTCTCGGCGTAAAATAAGCACATAAAATAAAAACTTTGAAAATCCTACAGCTGGCTTAGGTGTAAGGTGCTGTTATGGTTTATGTTGCATGTGTCCATCAATCACAAAGCACACATCAATCAAGCAACCGATGATTGGATGTTGAGTTGTCACGGTGACACTGGGTATGACAGCACACATCTGTCACTCTAAACTAGTGAATGACCGTCTCTTATATTCAGACGATGTTCATGCACCTGTCACAATATCTTATCTGTCCAAGAAAATACGTTACAGTCTATATAGAGAAAAATTATTTTGACGTGAAAAATTAGCAAGATGTGAAATACTGGAGACATTCTGATATAATGTACAATACAGTATCTGAAAAACCAATCATCATAAACAAAAGAAAAACGGTGAGACATATTTATTTACAACATTTATGGTTGTAAAACTCTCAATAAAGTAAAAAACCTATAATTGTAAAAAAAATATGGAAAAGTAAAGGAACAATTCTAAAGTAAAAACAATTTAATTGCTAAAATAAGTAAAACGTTTGAACTACCATACTGAAAATCTGCATAATATTCGACAAGATAAAATATTTATTTTATTTATATAATTAAAAATAAATGCAATATTTTATTTATAATTTAATTTTATATTTATGCAGATTAAAATATTGTTACATGTTATTTTGTTTAATTATTTTTTATTGCCTTATTTTATCAAAAGTATACAAAACTTTGCCGTAACGCAAAAATCTCTCAATGTGATTTCACGGTTTATAAAGTTGTCTACACATCTATTGCATTGAACAGATATATTCTGGCCATTACAGCAGCAACCTTTTTCTTTAAAAACGAAATCATTTTTTAATAGTGTAAGCCACAACATCCTACGCTCTGAAGCTATTTGAAAAAACATTCAACAATAGTAGACGGGCACGATGCACCTGCATAGGAAGGATTTTTTATAATCGTAGCACTCGCTAATATTAAAAACACGTGAAAGTAAAGGTTAATGTGATTTGATCACTTCCAGACCAGGCGTGTCTCTGATGGGAAAGATGCTGTTAACCTTTACCGTCAGAGTGCCATTCCCCGAGCCCAGACCTGCTGGAGAAGAGTACATCAATCACAGAGTCCGTCTCATAATGATGAGCAAAGACGGGCGGTATAAGACCCCGAGCAAGTCAGGGGATACAACTTGTGGTTTAAACGGTAAGGCTTGACACACTCAGAAAATATCAGCTGACAGCATCTCTTTCTTACACACACAGTAATGCAGTATGTATGCATCATTCCTACTCAAAACACATCTCACTTTTATTAGAATAAGAGTCTTTATGGAGCATCACATGGCCGGCCGAATACATTTCTGTGACTTTCACATGATGTTGTTAATATAGAAAGGCGCCATGTGTTTTGTCACAGTGACAATTCCCCCCTGCAGGAAGTTGCGGTTGTGCTCTGGGCCTTCGAGTAAAGGGCTTTATTCTAAATAAACGTTTTGCATGAACTCCATGCTTGGAATAAACTCACAGACTTTGTTGTTTTTTATTAGTGGAATAAACTCACCGACCAAACATCACTGTTGACAGGAATCCTTGTATCTCCAAAACTGCTGCTTTTCAAGAAACGGACGGCTCTATAGTTCCAAACATTGCATTGAAGCCCATCAATTTCACTGATTCCCAAACACATTCGCATGTACGTTGATAAAATACACCTCTTTAAAACTGGTGTCTTCTTGTAAGGATGTTTTTTAAACGAAACATGTAATTTATATAAAAAAGTAAAATATATATATTTTCTGTGTATCTGTATGTGTGGCTGAATAATTTTCTATAAAAACAGCTCTTTAAAAAAAATACTCGCTGTATAAATGATATAATAAAATCTCTAATGGGTTGAAATTATTTGTCTTTTTGATTTTTCAGGGTTCTTTGTGGTACGTTTACTTGTGATCATTGATTATTTATTGATAAAATACTTGGGCATTTTTATGTGAATGTCTAAACATAATTTGAAATGGGTATATACGGATGATCATAGAAGCATAAGAAACAGATGAATTCATGCGTGCTGTTAATGTATTGCATCCATCCTAGTCAAATTAATCACACAAAACTGTTTAAAAGGGTCTCCCATCAGACAAAATGTTTTTATAAATGTAATCAACATAGTAACCACTGCATATATTGTGGAAGTATTTAGTGAAATTTGTCGCAAAAACAGCTGCTTCCACTGTCTCTCCCAATCAAACCCATTCACAAAGACTGATGGTTTGGAACAACATGACCACAGATCAAAGTGTGTCGTAACTCTGTTATTCAACGGCTCTGACTGTGACTACACCGGGCACGACACAACAAAAGACAATAGAACGCATTAGAAATTTTCTCTTTTCTCAACAGTGGATGCAGTTTTTTTCTCTCTTTAAGCTAATCAGACAATGTAAGCAGGCAAAGAGAGAGTTTGTAACCATTGCGGCCCTCAAGGCAAAATGTTGACCAGGTTCAAACCACCACCTACTGCATTAAAGTGTCAACCAGATACTGCTGCTAAATGATTCATTTTATTTTCAATACATGTAATGTAACACTATACCAACTATCACTGTTATTAATATCTCGATAATTGACAAAAAATGTTGTCGCATATTGTCGGTATAACTATTGATAGATATTGCGAAAAACCTCGTACAGGAACGTTTTACTTAAACTAAAGAAAGCTGCATTTGTTACACTTTTTCTGTGATTATATTTCAAAAGTTGCTCTTTAGTGAAATCGACCCGTTTTTGTCTTGAACTGTCACTGAGTTTGTAAAATACAAACTGGCTTTAAAGCAGGCTAACATTAAACATCTTAAAGATTAAAACCTCTCGCCGAGGGTTCAGCTGAAGCATTTTGCTCGGTTCAAAAACTGTTTTCAAGACACAGAAGTATAGTCTAGAGATGTTTAAAGACACCAGTGAACCTATAATCAAACCCTCACCAACAAACAGGAAGCGCAGGGCCTGCCACGAGCGATTAGCTATGCAAAAGCTCATGAATATTAATAAGACTCTTCGCCTTCCCTGTTAATATGAATATGTGTTTTTAGTCCATAACGCCTGACTGACAGAACACATCAGCGTGAATAAATGAGGAAATCACCGCAGAACTGGGGGGGTTCGTCTTAGAAACAGATTTCAGTAATTATCCTCTCGTGGGCTGCGCTGAACGATTGCGTTCACGGCATCATATGTTCCCACTCGAACAGGAAATGGAAAGCGATGCATCCGTGTTGCACCCTGCTGGGGCCTGTTTGCAATGCCAAATAGAAGAAATAATTCCAGATGTCAATTTAACACAACGATTCTATTATAAACACTTTTTCTATGATAATATGTGCACTGATTGGAGTGCACTTTATGTAAAAACACATTGCATTTAAATGCGAGATTTTGAATACGAAGCCAGTAAAGAGACTAGCTACATGGCATGTCACAATATACCGCTATTGACATATTATATGATATCGCTGCTGTCCTTCTGCAGCCTCATATCCCTATATTTAAATTTTTGTCATGAATCATTATTATTATCCAAATATGTAACCAAGAAAAAAGTATTAAAAATTTAATACTGTGTTAATACTACACTTATTGTAAATAACTAATAACTAGTGGTGGGCATAGATTAATTTTTTTAATCTAGATAAATCTTGGAATTAATCTAGATTAATCTAGATTAAAATGGCTCATTTGAATTCTGCCGAAGGCATTCAGAATATGTGTGCTACCCAAATAATGACTAAAAGTAAGTCTTTGAGAACAGGTTTCTCAAGCCAGGTGGCGCATTAGACCAGGGGCTCATCTTCTGTTTCCAAAATGCATCACAAACTGCTTGAGAAAGCTGTTCTACTATGATAATTTGTGATGAAAATTAAATTATGTTCAATAAGATGTACTTGTGTTTACTTCCGCATTAGCTGAGGGGTGCTTTGCGTTTAGGTGGTACTTGAGACTGGAAGAGCTCCTACAGTACATTTACATTTAGTCATTTAGCAGAAGCTTTTATCCAAAGCAACTTACAAAGAGTTAGGGAGCAACAAGTAATATGTCATACAGGAGCCATAATACATTAGGTGCCAATACAAATGTACTGGTTTCAACTAAAGCTAGACCACTACCTGTTGAGAGAAAGTTTTTTTTAGTTTTTTTAAACCAACTGTATGTAAACCAATTCCGTACAGTAATCCAATTCCACATTGCACAAGGTGCAACAACCTTAGTCTTGTCCAGGTTTCCATTGGGAAGCTTCTTAAAAATAAATTTTCCCTGAAGCAAACCCGGCGGCTTCAAAGCTGCATCCATGTTAGCACGTCACGATTGATGTGGTAATTTCACAGTAACGTCATGTTATGTTCAGTCCAAACGCGAATGGCGCGTCAAGCGCGAGTGATTTACATGTTAAGTCAATGCAAAGACGCGATAGACCTACTTGCAGCGCGAAGTGCGCGAATGAAGCCCTGGTTATTAGATGATGAGGCGGCGCGAATGACGCGGATCACGCGAGTTGAAAACTCTCGTTCTGGCCCCCTACAGTGCAATTAAGCTAGATATACATCCGCGCTAAAATATCAAGGTGAAAGTCATCATAGCTTGCGTAGTATAGACCCAGCTCCCAACCCAACTTTGAGAATAGATTAACGGTGTCATTTTTTTTATCGCGCGATAAGAGTCTCACGTTAACGCAGCGCGTTAACCCCGTTAACGGCCCACCACTACTAATAACCCTTTTAAAATGTTGCTTCAGGGGCCACAAAGGTAACTACCGTCTCTGTCTCCTTTTGAGGGTGATTTATTGGCCCAAAAATGAGAAAATATAAAATAAAACTAAGGTAAAGATGAATTTGAGTGATAGCATTATTAATTATTCTGAAAAGTTTCACCGGATACCGGATAAAATTGTCAACGCAAATAGGCCCTTTTCACAATGACTTAACTTAACGTCTGCCTTTTCACAAAGCAGTGTTTCCTAACATCCGTCTTGCAACAAGAAGAAGAAGAACGTATGTTTTGCCGTCACGCTGGAATTTAACAACAGTGAAAAAAAAAACATGTATTCAAGTACTTATCCTAGCATCTTCGCTAACATAAAAATGTATACAAAACACTTACCTTCATAATCAAACAGGTACTGTTCAATGAAGAATTTGTAACCTTTATCTAGCTTCGATGTTGTCGTAAGCGAATAGTGGAAGTAATAATACGCTGCTTCGTGACAGAACAGAAGATGCGTGACGTCTCGTGAAAAGGGCCTGTTCGCCGATCACAACACCCGTGTAATGAAAGCCAGATATCGTGGCAGCCCTACTTTCATTATTTGTCAATAGAACGCTTTTTAAAATCACAAATGAACCCACAAGTACATTGAGGGTTTGTAATGTAACATAAAAAACCTCATACAATTTCAAATCACCTTGTTCGAAAATAGTTGAAAATCGCACAATTATTCACAATAAATACATCTTACAATGGATCACTTAAAGACTGATTCTCAAGGTCATGTGTAATTTTTAGGTAAGTGAAAATACTAAATACATTATAATAGAAGAGAAAACCTTAAAAATGACATATTAAACCCAGTGAGGTGTTGATGTGAAGAAGAGAGATGTGCAGGTATGAAGACACGTCCCCATTGGGCGGCTGTTGCCGGGGTTGGTTTTAACCAGTCGGTTAGTATGAGCCGTTTTATAGCTCATGTAACTGTAGGGTTCGAATTCATGTCACCGTTGAATATTTCTCTCAGGAGTCATAAAAACCTCTGCAAGGTACACAGCATTAGACGCGTTCGCCGTAACTTTTCACAATTACAAGCTTAAATTATCTTTACGGCATTCAGCTGGGGTGTATGTAAGTTAACACAACATCAGGAAGGACCAACAGTGCAGGTACACAGCACGTTATTGATCATTTTCTTGGTTAAAAACTTGCCGCTTTTAAAAACTGAACATTTTTAGGTATGTTTTGGTGGGAAATGACATCATTTGAATTCAGCTCATGAAAAGATATATACCAAAAGTAACTTGGAATTTTAAGTTTTAAGCCGAAATGGTGAAAAAGGGCAAAATGTCTGCAGCTTTAAACTAAAAACTGTAAGGCCATCACAAACTCAATGGTGTTCAAAACATGTCATGTTTCTACAGGAATGATGTTTACTTTCTTAAAAAAAAAACTGAGATTAGTGACACAGCACCTTTAAGCAAATTAAAGGATCGTCTCCATTTCAGATTACTGCCAAACCCATCAGCTCGCTCACAAACAAGCGTCATGAGGGGGTTTATACCTACACTAGTATATGTCTAACGTGGTTGGCTTAGGAACACAAGATAAGGTCGTGAGTTGGATGATTTAAGCGTGATGCATTCTGGGTAGAGGAAAAACAGCCGTGCTAATTGGCTTGATGCCGCGTCGGATTGGTTCGCTCACATTTGAAGCGTAACACAGAATAGATCTCGTTTTATGTCATCATGGGATGGAGGCTAGTATAACATGCAACAGAACCGTGAATAAAAATTGTACTTCCAAAATGTATAAATATGGATTGGGTCCATTACTTAAGTCTATGGAGTATTTTTGGGCCATGGCATCAACCACCAGACAAATATCACTAGTACTGCTTAGAAAAACCTAAAATAATATTGATAAGCTCCATAAAAAATATTCACATAAAAGATAAAACTGTTTTTCTAATAAACAGACAACCATCCAAATCTCTCATTTTTATGCACTCGCTACCAAAAGAATAAAAAAGTTTACATTCAGCTTTTAAAATTGGTTTTGTGGTTTGCACGAGGCAAGACATCAGATAAAACCAGTGAAGGCAGGCGGCCAAAAGACGAAGCATAAATCTTGAAAAACCTGACCCTCTATTGACACTCATCCCACAATTCCATCTGTAACTGCAACCTAGACAAATAACACATCTATCTTCAAAACCACATGATAAACACAACAAACATGTCTAAAGGGAAGAAACGAAAATCACCAATTTGTAAGACATTCAACGTCTAAAGCTAAACTATCAATCTCTCTCTAATACATTTCTGATTTACTTTTCTCTTTTTCAATGGCATCTGAAAAGCTTTGGCGAAGACTTTGCGGTTCGATAGAAGCTGCGGCGTAACACAATGGCTAATTAAGCCATTTTTCAAATTCAATAAAGAAGCAGATTGGAAGGCAGAGAAGCCTGGCAGAACCCACGTTGAAAGCGTCCAAGCCGTTCAAAGTGACTGATAGTTGGCTGCGGGTTCGACTGCGTATGAATTTCAGAGAGTTTCATCAGCGTTAAAGAGGCAGAAGAACACTTACGGTACTTCACTTTGACCTCTACATTAAACGGTTTGCAAACAGAATCACAAAAAGTCACTTTAACAAAGTTCCTTGTATTAAGATATTTAAGCTAAAAACAGAACGCTTATAGATGCTTTAAAACGTCACAAAAATAAAAATGTTTTTACTTTTAATCTCTCAAAAAAATTACGGCAAATTTCACCTCACGTTTCACAATCCAATCAATTCTCAAAAAATACAAATAAAATGTTATCAAAACGACTAAATCTATAAGCTCCGATTTTTTTTTAATGCAGGGCGTTTTCTTCGCCACCACAAGGATCTGTCATGGATATGATGATCAATACAAAATCAGAGATGGAAAAAAGCATCGTGAGGGCCATAAAGGGTCTCTTTCCGGCTTTAGAGAGACATATGCTGTCATTCAATCATCTTTCATCTCATGTCATGTCTGTCAGAACGAAGAAGATGATCCAAATACAGAAACCTCAAACACAAGCCTGTTTCAATTTTAATGAAAGACGTGGACGTCACTGTACGTCTTATCGGTCTCAACTGCCGGCCGTCTGTATTTATACATCGCATAACGACAGCGTATGGTTACTTTACTTTTCCATCCGTGATGCTGTAATTACCACAGGGCCTCTGTGCGCAGCTGCATCAGGGGGCCCACTGCTATAAATCTAAATCACAGAGGTTAAATCCGGCAAAACAGCATGTTTGCTGTAATTTAAGGAGCTGTTTTGTGTGATTTTATTCTTTTTTGAGAAGTCAACTGATGTTACCAAATAAGACTTCACTGTTGATGTGTATTAGTCTGGCGTCGTTTCAGAAAAAATATCTGCATTTTTAGTTTCGGACATTGCTGTTAAACTGTGTGTATTTGAATCTAAAGTTTGAAATGTGGGACTTAATACCTCAACAATCCAAATCCCTTTTTCTTGCTCTTTTTCTCCGGGTCTTCGGCCTCTTCCTTCTTCTTTCCCTTTTTCTCTTTCTTCTTCTTGGTTTTCTTCTTTTTCTTCTTGTCATCATCGAGTTCCTGACGCGAGGAGCTGCTAGCGGGCGTGTCTCTCCCAGAGTCATCTTCAGAGCAATCTGTTAATGAAGAACATGTACAATTATAGATTCGAGTAAGAGAGAAAAAACATGTTTTCGCCCCCTGTGAAAATTGACATTTTAACCCCCCCCATTCAACATAGTGGACTCATCTGTAAATATTAATTTGTGGCCTTTAATATTTTGTCTTTCTTTAAGCACTTCTTCAAACGTCATGCGAAATTTAAGCAAAAATCATATCCATTCCATGAAAATTGTACAGTCGTGGCCAAAAGTTTGAGAATTACATAAATATTTGAAATTTGAAAAGTTGCTGCTTAAGTTTTTATAATAGCAATTTGCATATACTCCAGAATGTTATGAAGAGTGATAAGATGAATTGCATAGTCCTTCTTTGCCATGAAAATTAACTTAATCCCAAAAAAACCTTTCCACTGCATTTCATTGCTGTCATTAGAGGACCTGCTGAGACCATTTCAGTAATCATCTTGTTAACTCAGGTGAGAATGTTGACAAGCACAAGGCTGGAGATCATTATGTCAGGCTGATTGGGTTAGAATGGCAGACTTGACATGTTAAAAGGACGGTGATGCTTGAAATCATTGTTCTTCCATTGTTAACCATGGTGGCCTGCAAAGAAACGCGTGCAGCCATCATTGCGTTGCATAAAAATGGCTTCACAGGCAAGGATATTGTGACTACTAAGATTGCACCTAAATCAACAATTTATAGGTTCATCAAGAACTTCAAGGAAAGAGGTTCAATTCTTGTAAAGAAGGCTTCAGGGCGTCCAAGAAAGTCCAGCAAGCACCAGGATCGTCTCCTAAAGACGATTCAGCTGCGGGATCGGAGTGCCACCAGTGCAGAGCTTGCTCAGGAATGGCAGCAGGCAGGTGTGAGCGCATCTGCACGCACAGTGAGGCGAAGACTTTTGGAAGATGGCCTGGTGTCAAGAAGGGCAGGAAAAGAAGCCACTTCTCTCCAAAAAAAACATCAGGGACAGATTGATCTTGTGCAGAAAGTATAGTGAATGGACTGCTGAGGACTGGGGCAAAGTCATATTCTCCGATGAAGCCCCTTTCCGATTGTTTGGGGTATCTGGAAAAAGGCTTGTCCGGAGAAGAAAAGGTGAGCGCTACCATCAGTCCTGTGTCATGCCAACAGTAAAGCATCCTAACACCATTCATGTGTGGGGCTGCTACTCATCCAAGGGAGTGGGCTCACTCACAATTCTGCCCAAATACACAGCCATGAATAAAGAATGGTACCAAAACACCCTCCAACAGCAACTTCTTCTAACAATCCAACAACAGTTTGGTGAAGAACAATGCATTTTCCAACATGATGGAACACCGTGCCATAAGGCAAAAGTCATAACTAAGTGGCTCGGGGACCAGGATGTTGAAATTTTGTGTCCATGGCCTGGAAACTCCCCAGATCTTAATCCCATTGAGAACTTGTGGTCAATCCTCAAGAGGCGGGTGGACAAACAAAAACCCACTAATTCTGACAAACTCCAAGAAGTTATTATGAAAGAATGGGTTGCTATCAGTCAGGATTTGGCCCAGAAGTTGATTGAAAGCATGCCCAGTCGAATTGGAGAGGTCCTGAAAAAGAAGGGCCAACACTGCAAATACTGACTCTTTGCATAAATGTCATGTAATGGTCAATAAAAGCCTTTGAAACGTATGAAGTGCTTGTAATCATATTTCAGTACATCACAGAAACAACTGAAACAAAGATCTAAAAGCAGTTTAGCAGCAAACTTTTTGAAAACGAATATTTATGTAATTCTCAAAACTTTTGGCCACGACTGTATGTATTTTTTTTATTAAAATCCCCCAAAAATACATGAATGCAATAAGAATTCTTAGGTGTAACCTGTCATAAAACTCCCAAACATTGCAAAATCTCATCATCATATTCATGCAACTATCTATATATACAAAGCATGGATAAAAAAAGTTAAGCAAAATCCCTTTTCTGTACCACATGCTCTATATATTTTTTGTTTACATTAACGCCTCGCCTCCTGTTGCATTGAATGAGCTGCTAACATAAATGATCTTCGACAGAAGCAAAATACTTGACATTTCTTCATAAACTCTGAAACCTCAAAGGTCTGAATTGAAAACAGCTTTGGCGTTTTCTTCACCTCTCGCTCCATTTCTCATTACGAAGAGGTCTGTAGCATCAAAAGAAATGGAGGAAAGCTGATATCTGCGCTTTCAATACGTTGTCAATAAGTTTTTGCTGATTCACCCCTCGCTGGCACACAACTCAATGAGTCACTGTGAGTCAGATTCATCTGTGAAAATGAGCCCCTTAAGTGATGGAGCTTTTCTAATCCAGTGCCAGCCAGCCGCTGCGAGATATCCAAATGAATTTTTCTACAGCCTTAAAGTAGACCTGAAACGCCATTCGCGACACATTTAATTTCCATAATGTGACATATTTCTGAGTGAAACACAATATTCCACGGGAAATCATTTTCGTTCAACTGCTGGAAATTAATTTGATGGTGAAAACCGGGTGATTTTGTGGAGGACTGCTTTGATTCAGCACCTGTATTGAAGAGGTTATCTGACCTGGACTTTGATGATGAAGGCCAAGTTCGTCATCGAAAGCATTCCGATGCATCTCCATGGTAAACGTCTTTTTATTATATACAGCGAAAACTGTTCATCCTCAGTTAATATTATGCAATATAGTTTTCTAATGCCAAAAATTTTACTTTATTTATATTGTTTCCTAATATAACATTAGTAACATGCATTGGAATACTTGGCACCAGGTGAAGGATCCAGATTCACTTTAGGCATTTGGCGATGTGAGATGCAGTGGGATGTCATTTATTTTAACTTTTAACACGTTTGGCAACTTTATCACCAATTCGCTAATGTCCCGAGCAATACTTTCCGGTGCATGTTTTTGATTAATTGAGAACATAACATTTGTGAACAATAATTATGGGATGGTATTACGGAAACCCACTGAAGCACACCATATTTCAATATTGAATAATGGAATCATAATAGACAGAGATGAATAATGAGACATGAAATGAATTGATCATGCATTAGATATGAACAATCAATAGCTGGCGCACCAATCAAATGACAGAAGATACCAGACACCGCCCACTCAGCTTAAAGTGACAAATTGCATTTAAAGGTGTACTTTTATTTTGTTTTTATGTCAGTTGTCCTTCTCCGTAAATTCACATTTTAATGTTGTGCATTTATTGAACACCATAAATATAGCGGCAAAAAAGACAACATCAATGTTATTATCAGTTCATCTAAATATTCTACTCATAGGTATGAGTTTAAGTAAAGTTATATTTTTTTGTTTGATACTTTGAACTACTTACAATACTTTTCCCAAATTTCAAATAAAAAATATTGTTTCTATTTGCATTTATTTGCAGAAAATGAAAACTGGAGAAACAACAGAAAAGAAGCTCTGTATTTTCCAGACCTCAACGATCAAAAAAGAAGTTCGCATTCACTTTCAAGCAATACAACATAAACATTTGTACATGTATTTCCTGTAGCTCACTGGTTAGAGCATGGCGCTAGCAACACCAGGGTCATGGGTTCGATCCTAGGGATTGGAAATACTGAGAAACAAATTGTATTATATAATGCAATGCAAGTCGCTTCGGATAAAAGCGTCCACCAAATCCATAAATGTAATGTAATAGTAATTTATTCTGCGACTGCATATAAAAATTGTAGGCCTGCTTAATAATGATAAAAGTTATAATCAGAATTATTTTGCCCAATGTTAAGATTATGGTTATTTAACACGATTAAACAATGACTTCGGAAACATGGCCAATAAATACTTAAATTATTAATTAATAAATTACTTGTCTTATACATTACTTATAAATTATTTAAACTCTGACTGCAACTTAACAAATGAAGAATAAATGTAAAAAATACAAGACAATCCTTGCAAAGGAAAAGCGGCACAGTAATTGTAATACATCGATCATTTTGTTTTCATAATTGTTGAAAGTCAAAATTGAAATAGAATTGAATCGATTACGATTTATTGCAAAGCCCTGAAACAAACATCAACCAGTTGTTGAGTTTAATGTCCAGTTTGATGTCTTTTGACTTTGACCCACGTAAAGATGAGCGCAAAAAAATATCCATTTTTATGTTTCAAACAGAGAGGGCGGTAGAGAGGCGAAACAGGCTTCAAACAAATGATTACTTTAAGATAAAATATGTATTAATGTGCATCAAAAGTTATAATTTTTCATATGCACTGCCATCATCAATAAACTAAACATGTTATATTTAATCAAAGCCACATACTTTAAAGCCTCAATTTATTTTTAATAAACAGACTATTTATATTTCTATATTTAATTATACATAGTATTTTTACTATATATTTATAAATACATATATATATATTCCACTCTCAAAGGTGTTCAATACTACTTGTGTACAACCCTCTAAACTTACCGTCCTCTGCTTCTGAGGGTCCTTCGTAGGATTTGTCGATGGCATGGCGGAAGCTGAGGTTGCAGCCGCGGCCTCTCACCATGTGCGTGCGCGGGCGATGGAAGGGCACCTCGTCTTTACTGACCTCCTCCATCGCTGTCTGAAGACTCTCCAGAGAACTGGACTTCTGCAGGCCCAACCTGGGCCCCAGCGCCGTCCCATTCGAGGAGAGGGGTTCTGAGACACGGACATGGGGGAATGTTAGTGAAAGATGGAGGGATGGATGGAAGGCTGCTCCAAAAGTCACTTTTTTATTATTACTAGTTGTTTTGAAATTAGTTTTATTGACTTTAATTAAAAAATTGTGTAAAGAAATAAGGAATAATCAGATGTCTCCTAATAGTATATATATTAAGATAACATTCATGTTGGTCTAAAGAAGTCTTTGCACCAGGGTCAGTCATGAATTGAGCATTCCACAGCTGTGCGATGAGCTGAAACAATAATGGATTTGGACACATACAAAGAACAGACAGAGATGAAACATGTAGAGATGGATGAAGCGGAGGGGGCCGAGATGGGTGCATGATGAAACCTCAAGGTGAAGGTGAAACGGTGCCGCAGAATAAATGAGGCGTTCCAAACGGGGACCAGACGTGCAGGGATACTAGCAGGAGAAAGAATAGCAGAAGTGTTGCAGGGGTGAGGACAGATGAGAGGAGCATTAGAGGAAGTATGGAGAGATACGCGACACAAGCGAATGAGATCAACGACAACAGGAAGAGCTGAGAGATCAGGATGAGCAAGAAACGGGAGAAGGAAATGGAACGGCAAGAAAGTGAGAGCGTCGCATTCTGGAAGGGTAAAAAGTTCGGAGAAATAAAACTCAGTGCTTAGAAGGGTCAAACCAGCATGCAAAATCAAAAAGCAAATCATGCCGTTAAGACATTGTTTCATGTTAAGCGTAGCGAAACATTTTTTCATGTGAAGTAGGAAAAACATAGCAAAATACTGGAACCAATCAAAAATCAAGGTTTGCAGTTACTGAATGATTGAATTACTTTGTAAAAAGTGTGAAACATGTTTAAATAATTAAATGGTTAATATGATATTTCAATATGGCTCCAATTGACTTTAGGAACTTATATGACACGATTAAAAAAAATCTTAACTTGTGATTTTGTTGCAATACAATCTGCTTTACATTTAGGAAAAATCACAAACATTATTGTGGCTATATTATATCGCATGCTCTAATTTGCCCATTGAGCAGTGCGTTGTGATTGGCTGAATACCTCAATCGTGTGGCGGAAACGTTACGCCGCTTACCATAACCACAAACTTCCAGGACGAGGCCTTGTCACAGTTTATATCTCCTAACAGTGTGATGATTGATAAAGGTGTTTCAGACAGATCTGGATCAGACTTTTCGTTAGAGTAAATAATTTTGTGGAAAACTGAGTTTTGTGACTTAGGACATCTTATACAATCACAAACGGTTATGTAACATACTAAATCAAAAGCAAAACATGAAATTGCGTTCAATCACCCCTTTAAATCTTTATTGTCTCGCATGTTTAAGCAATTTTTTACTTATATTGTCTTCAATATTTTATGCAACACTATCATAAAACATTCTGACATTTCATGAGAGTTTTTTTATAACTAAACACAAGGTTCGTTTTATATCAGGTTTTGTGTCACAGACCACTGACAGTGTTTTGAATTGTTTTTAAGTCCGTCCAGCTGCGATCTGGTACATAAAAGCCTCATAGTGAGAAAAACAAGAATACACATGGGATTCACATGTGTGCTTTTCATGGATATGTGAAATGTGTAATCTTATGCCTCATCAGAACGATTTGGTAAAACGTGATTTTGTTCTGTTTTTCATCTTTTCATTCCATCTTTAACCGGATCTTTAGATCCAAGCAGTGATGCGTAATGTTTAAAAACGCACGTTTCCATTGCCCGAGGTTCAAAGAAATGCAGAACTTGTAACCTAAACACATGACTCTCACTGGGAGTCAAATAAATCAGTCTTAACCAGCACAATATGGCTGCTTCAAACTTGAATCGACAACAATCTAGACCAGCCAGATAAAGAGAAACAGACGGCAAAACTAGGAAGCTTCAATTGGGAAACTGTGTACCATGATTATCGCAAAAGGAAAATAATGAGACAAAACTAGACAAACGAGAGAAAAAAGCACGGAGAGCTTCGGAGGAGCCTGTGAGCGAGACGGACTCCGTGAGTGCTCTTCATTTGGAAAGAGCGATGAGATGGAGAGAGAGAGAGAGAGAGAGAGAGAGAGGTGAAGGGGCGAGAGGGGCTGGAGGAAATGTAGATATGTTGGGGGGAAGCCAGAGAGCGAGAGAGAGAGAGAGAGAGAGAGCGAGAGAGATGCCTCCAGCAGCACTCATCCATTCTCTTAATGGACATGTTCTCTTCTCCTGTGGAATGGGACTTGGCTCTTCATCACAGCAACCACACAAAACGCACAAAGACACACACTGTGCTTTGTTGCCGTCACATATGCATTCGGGTTTGGCTTTACTCAACATAAAATGTCTTCACAACAAACGATTAATGTAACAACATCATACAAATGTATCTTTCAAACAAGAGTGAAAAGATACGCTCGGCTCACGATTCAACACGATACTTACATTTACATTTACATTTAGTCATTTGGCAGACGCTTTTATCCAAAGCGACTTACAGTGCACTTATTACAGGGACAATCCCCCTGGAGCAACATGGAGTAAAGTGTCTTGCTCAAGGTCACACTGGTGGGGGATGCTGGGATTGAACCAGCAACCTTCTGATTACCAGTACAGTGGTTTTACCCACTAGACCACCATCTCCATGGATACTTGGTTTACGATTACGATTGCATCACAATATTTGTAAAAATAAATAAAAATAATAATAATAAATAAAAACTGACACTCAAATTAAAGATTTCCCCCCAAAACATTAACAAAATAACAAATGTTACAAATTTTTTTTAAAGAATTGAGAACATTAAAGGTTTAATACAAACACTTATGTCAACTAATTAGGGATGCACGATAAATTATCGACCATATCTGTATCGGCTGATAAATGTTTTTTTTTATGTTCTCTGTATAGGCCAATAATAAAAATTTAGGCCAATATATTATAGCCGATATATCATAAATCATTTCCTCTGGTTGAACCACTTCAGCTGCGGCAGCTCACAGTTAAAATACAAAACAGTACAGTATCGTTCTTTCATGATAATTTACATTAACTGCTATTAGCAAAACATTGTTGATGCAATATGTAGATTTTTATGAATATGAAAATTATAGGAACAAAAGCATATTATTTGAAGCCTACTGCAGTCTGAATGCTTTCTGCCTTGAGACCTGTTAGACTTGTGGCTCTGGAAGAACATCTCTAATTTGTTTATTAAATAAACATTATACTAGAAAGTTGAAATTATAGAATCTTTAATTAGGGTAAAGTAGGCTTGGTACATGACGTTAAGGGGGTAACGAATTTCCAGTCTCAAAAATAGTTCTATTAATATTTAGATACTGTAAATCTGCCAATATATTGGTTATCGGCTACCAATGTTTAAGAATTATCGGTTATCTTCATCGGCCAAAACGATCCCTAAATCAAATAAAAACGGAATACCTCTGCCACTGAAAAAACTGTATTTTAACATAACAATAAATATATATTTCATTTCAAAATATACTGCCATATAGCTAGCTCTACGTTACATATCTTAAACTTTTTGTATTGCGATATAAGGTTCAATATTTTGATATATTGGTACACACCCTACTTGCAAAACTATGCTTTACAAGTCAAACATAAATTTGCAGTTGATTTATAGTGTAAATATCCACAATGCTGCCAAATAAAAAAAATATACTAGAATAAATTATTAAAATCTATTCTCATCTTTATAGAGCAATCTATAAGTTAAGTAAAACTTAAAAAATACAAATATATAGATTTAGCGTAAATAATAAAGTAAATTTATGTGAATATCGAAGTCCAAACAACTTTAATAATTACGATCATACTTTAATAATATCGTCAGAATGACTTTTAGATCCTTTTTTTTCCTAATTGATTAATGACAAAACATTGAGCCAATTGAAATCCTTTTCGATTTTAAAGGGCCCACACATTTGAAAAAACTTCAGGGCGCAAGCTTCGATTAAACATAACGTTATTGTCTGTTAGTGTAGACGCTAACACAGTTATCAATATACAAATTATGATGAAAATGGGCCTTGTACTCATTTGATTTGAAAAAGACATAAAACTAAGACTGTAGGTAGCGGACTAGCTGGTGAATTTACAGGAAAAAGAACGCACGACTTTACATCACAGCAGATGCAGAGATATACGGTACAGCACCAAAGCCGCCTTTTGGCTGACGCTAGCTAAGGGTTTTTAGTCAGATTAAACTCGCACCGCCACGTCTTTGAGACCATCCCAATAATGAAATATGTCAAAGCTTATAAAGGAGTCTGGCGTAGGTAGAGATGCCGCCGAGAAAAATGACTGCGTCGGCAGAACGGTCCAAAGCCTGTCGATATACATCGCAGTTCACATCTGTAAAACTACACTCCAATCAGCCCTTCATGTTTTTACCATTGTCCCTGACCCCTGTGAAGTAAAAAAGCCATCATATACAGACTGTGAATGTAGATTTGAGTGCGTGTACATTATTTAAACATGTACACGCTGGGAGCGACCCTTTCATTTCACTCGCGGCTGCATGCGTGTGGTTTCCATTATGGTGTTTTATGTGAATCGTTGCCATGTGTTTGTGACCATGTGTTTGTGATCTGGTCTTTACCCTAACTAGATGGCAAACAAAAGTGAAACATAAACCGTTTTGAATCAGAAAACAGAGCAGAGTTGTTTAAAATGCATTAGGGATCCACTGAACGGATGTTCTTTGACCAAACACACAACTATTAGCAGATTCCGATACTGATAGTTTTCACTTGTTCGCTTATTTGAACTTTTGCCAAAGTTTAAACCATATGCATTAAAGTATACAAGCAATGACACATGGATTAAACAGGTTTAACATTAAACAGACCAACATTATAAGAAAGGCACTAAATAAGATAAAAAACGTATGCTTTAATGAGAAAGCTTATGATGTCAGCTTTTTTTACAAATATTTCTATATATTTTTTCAAATAACGACAACTCGCTGGCAGGTTTGTATATGAATTTTGCTACTTTGGCTAAAAAGATTGACTGCTTTTTGCCCACCAAAATGAACAATAAACTGTCGGTTTGTTATGTCTTATATTTAAATTGATCTCAAATCAGCCATTAACTATCGAGACATCGGTTTATCTCTTAAACGCAAGTATTGGAACACTTAAAATACATGTACAAAAGAACTTCCTCCTTATTAGGTTTGTCTTGTTTTGTAGTACAAATACATAATCACATACATTTACTGGACAAGGAAACATAAAAATAAAATAAATATAAAAATATTCAGTCTTGTTTTCCTAAGGAATATCTGCCCGTGGTATAAGAAAAATAAGCTTGAATTAAGTTATTCCTTTGTATTAAAGAGACAAATTCAGTCATCATTTACTCACCTTCGAGTACAATAGTAGGAAAATGAAAATGGTTGTCAAATGGTAGTTTGCTTTCAAACATTCTTCAAAATATCTTCTTTTGTGTACAACAGAGCAAAGACATTGATAAAGACATTGTTTTTATGGTAGTCAGTGGTGGCCAAGACATTTTCGCTTACAAGCATTCTTCCAAAGAAATGTATACAGATTTGGAACAACCTGAGGGTGAGTAAATGATGCCAGAATTTTCTATTTTGGGGGAACAGTTCCTTTAAGTACTTAAAATGTTTTTTTTCGTATCTCACTTTGCTAGTATTAAGCATTAACCTACTTCATTTTTATTTAATCTTTCAGAAAACAAGATTACGAAAAAATTCATGTTCTTGCACTTGCATTTCGGGCCACAAAATGTAGCCGTGTCTGTAGACAGTCGTAAGGAAGATGTTTCATAAGGGTTTGTAACAGTAGTTGACTCAACGTGTATCTGTGGAATCACTCACTTCACTTTAAATACTGTATCTACTGTATCGCGTGTGTGTGTTTCCTCCTCTATCTCGATCAATCTTCCACCTCCACTGACAGACTACAAATGTGCAGCAGTCGCCCTCGCGTTTATCTTCATTGGACTTGTCTAAACACAGAGCCACTGATCTGGAGTCAGATTACAGGCCTCTGGGTCAACTCACAGCTTGCGTGTTTGATCCTGGACCAGCTGTGAAGCCGGCCTATAAATGAGACGTTGGAAAATGGAACCGTACATGTACTGAATCATTATAAAAACAGATTAAAGAATGAAATAGAAAGTTGCAGATGTAAAATCCAACTGAATGAACCTCAGTTGAAGCATCCACACCTGTTACC